>CP092864.1:100899588-101499588 GCA_030710605.1 Cordylochernes scorpioides
GACAAGTAATATGTACATTGTTGTCACAGAGAAGACAAGTCAGCTCTTTATTTTCCTCTGGGTACCATTTATATTGAGTTGTAGTAGATTGAATTGTGTCCTCGTAGTAGATTTCTCATCACGAGCTCGAGCTGCAGCTCCTGACGCGGCGGTTACCCCGGACGCGGTAGCATTACTGGAGATATCAGTTTTGCTCTTCATTTGAAAATGGGTGCCGTTGCAACGTTAGTCATCTTGGAAACGAACCAGAATTTGGTCAAACATCCCAAGGGTCCAGGGGGGACCGCAAGGAGGTGTGGTCGGACATCTCCCCTTCCCCCTGGAATGCCGTCACTACAGGATAAAGCACTCTTGGTGAATTTTTTTGATTGTGATTCAGAATCTGCCACTGAAGCTTCACGAGCGTTTCGTTCCTTTAAAGATATTCGAAGCGGTAAAGGAACCATGAGTTGCTACTCTCTAAAGCGATTGATAAAAAGTTTTAGGAAACTGGATCTCTGGAAGCAAAACCTCAGAGTGGAAGACCAGCGACATGCAAGTCAGTGGCTGTACTGTTTTTCAGAATGCTGAAGCTATTGAAACGTTATCCACGTATGGAGAAGTAAGTGCTAGACAAGTTTCTCGACAAACAGGGATTTCGTATGGAACAGTTTGGAGAGAACACACATTTAGGATTTTTCTATAAAAATACCCTAACAAAATTCAAAGTTTTCACGAGTTGAGAGTGTGCGATTTTGAGAAGCGTCAAGAATTCGCTGCATGGGTTTTCCGGCAAATTGATATTGATGAAAACTGGCTGTCAAATGTTCTAAGAACAAATGATGATCACTTTTATCTAAAGGTGGAATTTAACATTCAAATCTGCCTCATTTTGGCAACAGAAAACCCTAGGAATTTTACAGAAATACCACTTCATCAGCACAGAGTTACAGTTTTGTGTGGATTCACTTCTTTTATTATTGGGCCATTTTCTTTGAAAAAATCAATGGAAGAATTTTAAAAACCGTTTTTCTAACTGGTGAACGTTATGTTCAACTTTTGAGAGAAAAGGGTATTCCCATATTGCAGGACAGAAAAGCACTAAGCGAAATAACATTCATGCAAGATGGAGGACCTCCTCATATCTCCCGCGGTGCCAAACAATTGCTGAAGGATACGTTCGGTGAAATTCGTTGATAAGTCGCCTCTTTATATACCAGTGGCCTCCAATATCACCAGACTTGACGCCTTACAATTTCGGTTATGGGGGTACATTAAGTCGCGTTTTTATCGATGCCGGCCTACCACATTGGCCATGTTGAAGTTTTCTATCAGATGGCACGTTTTATAAATTTCAACTATTTAATTGTGACCATTCTGTCATCTATCGTCTGCAGGCGGTGTTTGAGAATGAAGGGCGCCACATTGAGCAAGGATTGTGACCTAATACAAGAGAGAAGGCAGTTACCTCATGTGTTATATTTTGCAGCTCTTTGTTTTGGTTTATGGAATAATAAATTCTGTCCTCACATCTTGACTCATTTTTTTATGTGAACAGTAATTTTTTGTTTGTCATTTGCCCACATCTTATATTATGTCGTGCAGGCCAAAGTGTTATAATTTCTCGAATAACACTGGTATACACAATTTTATCCCTTATGTTTAGTTTATCGCTTTTCGCTCATTAGAAGAAATAGCATAAGGAATATTCTCTGTATCCCCCCCCCCCCCCCAACTTTAGAAATTTTGCGCAAAAAATAATACAAAATGATTTTACTACCACGTTTTTCAACGCAAAAGGTCGATTTAAAAATGATTTTTTTTTTGAGGGGATACATTTTCAAAATTATGTACAGTATAATAAACAATGATAACATTTGACAAACCCATAGGATATTTGGAATAAAGTACGACAAATATATTTTGTCACTCCCCTCTATATTTCATCTTTGGATCATGACAAATATATTTTGTCACTCCCCTCTATATTTCATCTTTGGATCATGACAAATATCCAGTTAAATAGTCAAGTGTCGCCAATTAGTCAAGAAACTATACATTCCTTATAGCACGAAATCCTATTAGTAGTGCCATCATAATTTTTGGTACTATATTAACATTTCAAAAATCGTGTATTGATATCGGTAGTCATTTTCAAACATTCAATCTATTTCAAAAAACTCCATCTAAAATATAAATATTTTTTGCTACATGTTTTAATTTGCATATACCTATTTTACATATCTCAGATTGTATTTAAAAATCGTCAACCAATTCTTCTAACTTTTGGCGAAATGGTGTTTTATTAATTTATAATTTTATATTATTAGGGTTCTTTCCTGGTATTCAAAAAGGAAAAATACGTGTCGTTCAGTTATATTTTTCAATTTATCAAACAATTTGGCCGCTGAATCTCTGATTCTGGTAGAGCGCCATCTAGCGAATAAAGTTGTAACTAAAATCAATTTCGAATTTTTCATTATTTGCCATAAAATATCCCATTGCATCCTGAACACAATGGTGTTTACCGCATTGCTCTAGCGCAAATATTCGCGGAGTTATTAATTTTTAAAATTGTACGGGACTTTTGGATCACCCTGTATATATTGTTACATCATGATTAATGCGAATATTTTAAAAATTATTTATAATATTATTTTTCGTATATTTGAAATCTAAATTGTATATCTATTCATTTTCATAAAACAGAAAATTATTATGAAATAATATGTACTAAAATATAAAAATAAATGTTTGTATGTTTGTTTGTATATGTCCGGTATACAAATTCGCAGTAGTTCACTAATTCAAACCAAATTTCCATACATAGGTAAAAAATACGGGGAAGACGATAGACTATTTAAAAATATATATATAAATCAATTATTAAAACTATATATTTTTAGTCAGAAAATGATGATGACGATATTGCTGTATCATGTTTGATTATCAGATACAAAATTATATTGGGAAAAATTCCTAAAAGCAGACACCAGTGAAACCAGTTCATTATTTTTTACGCAGGAACAAAATTCTAACAGAAAAACATTCATTCGAGCAGAAAACAAAAGCCAGATCATCTTTCTATAAAAATATCGCTGGAAGGAACGATGGAAGTTGTTCAAGGCTGCTAATATTCAAGATTTTTCAGCCATATAATTCATTAATTGGCATTTCATTCCTCCGTCGGCACCTAACTTTGGTGGATTATGGGAAGCTGGTATTAAATCAGTTAAAACCATCTTATCTAAAACGATGAAATCTAGGTTGTTGAACTACGAGGAGTTATTGACCTTATTGGCTCAAATTGAAGCCTGTCTTAACTCCAGACCATTAACCTTTGTTAGCAATGATCCAAATGACCTAACAGCGCTAACACCAGGACATTTTCTTATAGGAAATGCTATGCGACATGATGCAGAGTCTGATCACTCTACTTTGAATCTTCGCTCCAGATGGGATCTGATTCAACCTCAGAGAGACTACTTTTGGAACCGTTGGAGCTGTGAATATCTACATCAACTCCAAGAAAGAAGGAAGTGGAGGACTTCACATCCGGATGTCAACATTGGAGATTTGGTTCTGTTGAAGGAACAAAACAAACCACTACAATGGAAACTGGCGAGAATTGTCCAGATATTCCCAGGAGAAGATGATCATGTCAGAGTGGTGCTTCTTCGTACCCCTAAAGGCCTTCTGAAGAGACCAATAACCAAGATATGTCCTCTGCCTTACAAGGAGTGAGCTCTTGAACTGAAATATAGTTCAAGGTTGTGGGGGAGTATGTTGGAGTCAATTGTAAATATTCATTTACTCATTTATTTGCATTTTTTAAATTCATTTTGTTTTCATTAATTAATTTATTTTATTTAATCTGTGAAGTTTATTTTATTATTTGGCACTGTTGGTGTTTTGTTGATGTTTTATAATCTTCTACTTTTATCATTGTTGTAATCAAAGTCGTGGTAATAAACCTAATCTATTCTTTAAAGAGTTCATTCATTCATTAATTAACTAAAATCTAGTCTATTTCTTTACAAAGACTTTATTCATTCATTCATTCAATAACTTAAGTCAAAATAAATACAATACTCAAATCTAAAACCGAACATTAAACATAAGGGGTAAAATTGTGTAAACCAGTGTTATTCGAGAAGGTATAACACTTTGGGCTGCAGGACATAATATAAGATGTGGGCAAATGGCAAAAAAAAAAAAAATACTGTTCAAAGAAAACAAAAGAGTCGAGATGTGAGGACAGCATTTATTATTCCCATAACCCAAAACAAAGAGCTGCAAAATATAACACATGAGGTAACTGCCTTCTCTCTTGTATTAGGTCACAATCCTTGCTCAATGTGGCGCCCTTCATTCTCAAACACCGCCTGCAGACGATAGATGACAGAATGGTCACAATTAAATAGTTGAAATTTATAAAACGTGTCATCTGATAGAAGCCTTCAACATGGCCAATGTGGTAGGCCGACATCGATAAAAACGCGACTTAATGTACCCCCATAACCGAAATTGCAAGGCGTCAAGTCTGGTGATATTGAAGGCCACTGGTATATAAAGTGGCGACTTATCAACAAATTTCACCGAACGTATCCTTCAGCAATTGTTTGGCACCTCGGGAGATATGAGGAGGTCCTCCATCTTGCATGAATGTTATTTCGCTTAGTGCTTGTCTGTCCTGCAATATGGGAATAACCTTTTCTCTCGAAAGTTGAACATTACGTTCACCAGTTACAAAAACGGTTTTAAAAGTTCTTCCATTGATTTTTTCAAAGAAAAATGGCCCAATAATAAAAGAAGAAGTGAACCCACACAAAACTGTAACTCTGTGCTGATGAAGTGGTATTTCTATAAAAATCCTAGGGTTTTCTGTTGCCAAAATGAGGCAGTTTTGAATGTTAAATTCTCCCTTTAGATAAAAGTGAGAATCATCTGTTCTTAGAACATTTGACAGCCAGTTTTCCTCAATATAAATTTGCCGGAAAACCCATGAAGCGAATTCTTGACGCTTCTCAAAATCGCTGACTTTCAGCTCGTGAAAACTTTGAAATTTGTTTGGGTATTTTTATAGAAAAATTCTAAATGTGTGTTCTCTCCAAACTGTTCCATACGAAATCCCCGTTTGTCGAGAAACTAGTCTAGCACTTACTTCTCCATACGTGCATAACGTTTCAATAGCTTCAGCATTCTGCATAACCGTAACAGCCACTGACTTGCATGTCGATGGTTTTCCACTCCGAGGTTTTGCTTCCAGGGATCCAGTTTCCTCAAAACTTTTAATCAATCGCTTTAGAGAGTAGCAACTCATTGGTCCTTTACCGCTTCGAATATCTTTAAAGGAACGAAACGCTCGTAAAGCTTCAGTGGCAGATTCTGAATCACAATTAAAAAAATTCACCGAGTGCTTTATCCTGTAGTGACGGCATTCCAGGGGGAAGAGGAGAAGTCCGACCACACCTCCTTGCGGTCCCCCCTGGACCCTTGGAATATTTTACCAAATTCTGGTTCGTTTCCAAGATGACTAACGTTGCAACGGCACCCATTTTCAAATGAAGAGCAAAACTGATATCTACAGTAATGCTACCGCGTCCGGGGTAACCGCCGAGTCAGGAGCTGCAGCTCGAGCTCATGATGAGAAATCTACTACGAGGACACATAATTCAATCTACTACAACTCAATATAAATGGTACCCAGAGGAAAATAAAGAGCTGACTTGTCTTCTCTGTGACAACAATTTACATATTAATTGTCCTCAGGAGACAAAATTGAATCAGAATCTGAGATTCAATATCAAAGATTATACAATACTACGAAAGGACAGACCGGGAAAATTCGGAGGAGGACTTGCCGTTTTGATTAAAACTCTAGAAATCAAATTTAAGGAAATCGCCTATAATCAGAGTAAGCCTAGAGAAAGCACGACAGAAGCTCAGGCAATAGAAATCTATCTAACAGATAAAATAATTCCAATCATAAATGTTTATCACCACAATAATACTAGCATCAATACAGGCCTGATAGAGACATTAAGTGAAGCGTCTTCGGATTCGCAATCATACTTGGTGATTTTAACACCGAAAGACCAACTTGGGGATCACCTGTCCAGGATAACAAAGGTCAGAAGGTTGAGGACATGCTAACCGACCTCGACCTTACGCCGTTAAATAACGAAAAGAACACCTATATTTTCAAGTCCACAGGCACAGAATCCGCAATAGACATCACAGCGATAAATTACAACATCGCACCCACAACACAATGGAGAATTAACGAAGAACGCAACGAAGAATTAAATCACAGAACGATTGACAAAAACTTGGAGAAATTATCTTTGAACATATCCAAAGCTGCAAAAGTATCGTAGAGGTAGACGTAAAGACCTGTGAATACTTTACTGGAAGGACCACAATATCGAGGCAATGATTGCAGAGAGAGACAATAAAAATGAACTTCTTAAAACAATTAAAACAGAAGAAACCATAAAGGAACTCATTGAAATTAGTCACAAAATAGAACAAGAAATTTGGATATTCAAACAAGAAAAATGGGCAGAATTCTGCGAAGAAAATGGATCCAAAAAAGGAAAGCCATTACTGGAATATAATTAGTGTTATAAAACTCAAAACCAACACTAATCCTCCAATACTCTAACCGATATGAACAGCGAGAACGAACAAACAGATGGCTGACATAATTTCTGAATATCTTTCAAGCACTTCCAGAATCAGCTATACGAATGAAGGCAGGACTCTAAAAAATAATATAAACAAGTTAGTTAAACAAGCAAGAAATTACCATCAACAAGATATTTACTCGAGAGACTTCACACTGAATGAGCTAAATTCATCAATAGGAAAGTTAAATCCAAGATGTCATCTGGAGATGCTCTAATCTTTGGTCAAATGATTAAACACTTTGGAGACGAAGCTAAAAATCAACCTCTACGAATACTGAACATTTCATAGCAAACTGGTAAACTACCAAAGAATTGGAAGATATCAATTATAATGCCAATACTGAAACCAAACAAAGATGCTAAGGAATGCAAGAACTATCGGCCAATTGCTCTTACCAGCATACTTTGTAAAATAACAGAATAAATTATCCACTCTAGGCTCATAGTCTGGATCACTAACAATAATAAAATAAACTTCTACCAAACTGCCTAAAGATCCAGACACTGTACAACTGATAAACTGTTCTACTTCTGTCAATCAATAATAGATTTATAGGAAAAACCGCCAAAGAAGACAACGGCCGTATTCCTGGATATGACCTCAGCTTTTGTTCGAGTGTAGAAATTATTTGAAAGGCTGAACAACATCAGAGTAAGAGGAAAAACCTTAATCTGGATTGCAGACTTCTTAAGGGGAAGAAGGTTAAAGGTTCGGGTCAATGGAACATTTTCCAAGGACCGAAGAACATGGGCTGGTGTACCTCAGGGATCTGTGCTCAGTCCTCTACTCTTCTCGCTATATATTAACTGTTGTTTATGTAAATAGATTAATATTATTTGTATTATTTAAATACTCATTATGTAAAAATATATGTATATATAAATTGGACATTTGTTGTTGGTCATGGTCAAGTTTGAGCTCTTGTACGTCTAATTACGACACAACAAAAGTGGCGACGAGGATGCGCGATCTACAGAGCCAGTAAAAAGCTGAGGAAAACGGCGTCTATGCAAGTATGACAACTACATCTTCTAAACAAATCTGACTCTCGGATTATGGAGAGGAAAAATAAGAAAATGGGTTAAGATTACATCTTTTAAAATATCTGAATCAAGAAAACAAAGGAGTAGAAAAGATCAGTATGACAAGTTCAAAGTTAATAATACCTTTTAGATGCTATAGCCCAGTGGAGGACACTTCGATCTTTTTGTACAAAAATTTAAGGCTTTCTTTTTGGCATCTGAAGAAGGAGATTAAAGTGCTGATTTTTACCTCGCTACCAGATTCTGAAACTTTGAAGCAGGGAAACGACATTTTCTTCCTGGTCTAACGAAAGATCAACCCTATGATACTATCATTCAAAGAATTGAGCTGCATTTGGATCCAAAGAAGAAAGTGATACCACAGCGATGCAGATTTTTAAAGAGAATTCAACAGGAAGGAGAATCAATTTCGGAATATCTTAGATAATTGAAACATTTGGCAATAAATTGTAATTTCGTCGATTTGTTGGGAACCATGATGCAAGACCGTTTTGTGGATGGAATAAATTCGGGAATCCTGCAAAATAAGCTACTACAAGAGGACGACGATGTCACCCTGGATAAAGTTTTTGCAGTGGCGATCTCGTTCGAATTGGCGGAGATAAATACAAGAGAATTACAAGATAAATTAGTGGCCAAGATATCCCCTGTGAATTGAAAGGATAAAAAGGGCGAGTACAATAATAGTACGGCGCAGTATAGGCCTTTCAGGCAAAGTGGCAAAGGCAAAATAGTGTGTTATAGATGTGGTGAAAGACATTCACACGTGGCATCTGTTTGCCCCCATAGAACAAAGACTTGTTTTAAAATGTAAAAAACTGGGTCATTTAAGTAGGTTCTGCATAGCTAGTAAAAAAATGTAGGGATGTAAATTTGTACAAGAGTACTCTATATATTCTGTACAGGGCGAAACTGATGCCATAATAAATTTAACAGTAGATGATTATTCTTTGTGCTTTACAATAGATACAGGAAGTCCAGTTACGTTAATACCTAAAGATATTTATAAGAATTATTGGCAAGGTAAAGATTATTTCCAACAAATTTAAGATTAAAATCCTTTTGTGGTAAATCAATAGAGATTATAGATCAAAGAAATGTTTTTGTAAAAGAAGCCAACCAATATTTGCGATTAATAGTTGTAAATGAAAAAATCCAGGTAATTTTATTAGGAAGAGAATGGCTTAAACAGTTGATATCCATACTTTATCGCCTGGCTGATAGCTCACTTCTCGATGTTTGGCGTCGTAGAGTCGTTTATTGCCCTCTTGCGCTCTCAGTGTATGTAGCCGAGCCAATTGTCGCGTCTCCTCTGCTCGGGATATTTATACCCGTTCGGAAAATAGGGATATCCGAAAAATTAATAAAACGATATTTCGGCCCTTATAGGGTGACGAGACGCATTTCGGATGTGACGTACAAAGTCGAAAGTCTAGACACTACTAACCGCCGTCGTAAGCCAAAGGAAATTGTGCACGTAGTGAGAATGAAGAACTACCGTGACCCGGACGAACAACTGGACCTACCCGAGGATGAGCCTGCCGTCTGACAGCGAGGACGCTGTCCTTTTGGAGAGGAGGGCATTGTAGCGTTATTTGTTGTATTGTTTACATAAATAGGTTTTTAACAGTGACCCGTGAGCATCCGCCTCGAGCCGCGCTCCTCACTACTAACAAGATATCCGTGTTTTCTTGTCCAAGAATCTCCTGCCGATTGGTGTCCGAAGCATCACCGATGACCGCCAGCTGACCCTCTTCCAGTATCTGTATCTCTCCAATACACATTCCTTTGGGGACAGTTCGATCACATGTGCCGATGTTGGTTATCCAAATTCTCCCTTTTCCATGCTGGACAGCGAAGATCGAGGCGGGAACCATCAGATCATGTTCTAGAAAGAGGATCCTCGAAGGCTCCATTACGACATCACTCACACCGAGTATAGTTTCGCTGATTACGTTTATCTGCTTGGTCGATCCAGCGGGGATTATAAAGCTATCGTCGGCGGCTACAGTTTGGAATATGCTCGAAGAATCCTCTGGTAGTTCTGCTTTTTCTAACAGAATCTCGGCGCTACCACAATCGATTATAGCCCTTGACGCCTCCAGAAAGTCCCAACTGAGAATGATGTCGTGGCTACAACTTGGTAAAACGATGAATTCAAACGGCTGTACTAATCCGTTTATTTCTAAACGTAAAGTACATCGGCCCCTGGAAGCGATATATTTCCCGTCGGCAACTCTAAGTGTCATGCCAGCGTCACTGAACATAGTCTTTTTGTGTTGTTGTCTGAAGTGGTCCGAAATAACCGAAAACGAAGCGCCGCTGTCGACAAGGGCAGGAAAAGTTTTATCGTCAATAGTAACGTCAACTATATTCTGTGATAGCTTAGCGGCTATGAGCGGCGGAGGATTTATAATCTCCTCAGCGACCTTACCTCCAGCGAAGGGCGCTTGCTCTAGTTTTCCTCACGATAAGGTGATCGGCCAGATCGTCGGCTTGGCGATATTGTTGCACTGGGCTGCGGTTTGGCAGATTCTTCAGTCTTGAGTCTCTCCTCAGACGTGTCTTGCATCTTTCCAGAACGTGTCTCAACCATCTTACAAGGTTAAACCAGTCAATAATAAGACAACTATAAATTTAGGTAGCACCTAGAATCTCTCTTTATTTACCACATCAAAGTTTAAAGCATGTAGGGTATTTAGTGTATCAAAATACAAATGTTTTATAGTACATAATATTTTATATTAATAATCTGTTTTATAAAAATAAATACATTTATAATTTAAATTTTAAATATATTAAAAATAATATTATAAATAATTTTAAAAATAGGCGCATTAATCATGATGCAACACTTCCCCCTCTCCAGAGGTCGTCACGTCCTCGTGAGTGACCTCATCAATTCTTTCAAAATAGGGTTTGAGTCTTGAGACATGGACAATCAATGGGTCTTGGCCAGGATTATCTTTCGGCTCAATTAAGTAATTTACGTTGGACAGCTTCTTTAATATTCGATATGGCCCAAAATATTTTCTCAATAGTTTTTCACATTTTCCGATTTTCCTGACTGGTGTCCAAACTGCCACTAAATGTCCTGGTTCATAGATTCTCTCGTTGTGTTTTTTGTCATAGTTTCTTTTTATTCTTTCCTGAGTCTTCTCTGTGTTGTTAATGACTACCTGTCTCGTCCTTGCTATTTATCTAAGTAGTTTTCTATATATTCGTCGTAATCGTCCATGGTACTATCCATTGGGATATTCTCGTCGTCTAAAAGGGACATGGGTTCCCTCCCAAACAACAGGAAAAATGGAGAGTAGCCTGTGGTTTCTTGAATTGTGGTATTATATGCGTGGGTGATAAAAGGAAGGATTTCGTCCCAGTTCTTCTGATCCGTATTCACATACATGCTGATCATATTGATTAAAGTTCTATTTAGCCGTTCCGTTAGTCCGTTAGTCTGGGGGTGGTAGCTCGTTGTGAAGCAATGTTTAACTTTGCACATTTTCATAACCTCCTTCATCAAATTGCTAGTGAATTGTGAACCTCTGTCGCTGATAAGAAATCTTGGAGCCCCGTGACGTAAAAATATATGTTCGATTAAAAATGTAGAGACTTCTTTCACTGTCGCTTCTGGTACTGCCTTTGTTTCAGCATACTTGGTATAATAATCCGTCAACACAATGATCCATTTCCTTCTTCTTTTCGTTGATGGCAAGGGGCCAACAAAGTCAATTCCGATTCTTTCAAAAGGGTAGTTAGCTGGGGGAATAGGTTGTAGAAGTCCAGATGGCAACTGATTTGAACCTTTCCGACTTTGGCAAAGATGGCACGTCTTTACAAATTCGGAAACATCTTTCAGCATGGAAGGCCAATAGTATTTATTCTTCAATCGGTATGTGGTTCTGGCGACGCCCAGATGGCCATTCAGCATATGGTTGTGGTATTCACTCATGATTTCTTTCCTTCTCTTCTTTGGCACTACCAGCAACCATTCTCTGCCTTCAGGATTTGGATTTTTCTTGTAGAGACACCCATTTTCTTCTTTAAAGTTCTGTGTAATTGAACGCTTGTTTCCACTAAGGTTCTCCTTAATATTCTCAATAAAATCATCCTTTTCGTCTATTATTTGATTCAAAAATAGTCTTTCATAATCCTCGTCCCATTCGTTTTCTGGTAAGGGTCCTCTAGATAGGCCATCAGCGTCCAGATGTTTTTTTCCCGATTTGTGTATAATTTCGAAATTATATTCCTGAATCTTCAGTGCCCATCGTGCTAATCGACCGGTCGGATCTTTTAAATTCTTAAGCCAGCATAGTGCGTGATGATCAGTTACGATTTTAAAGTGCCTTCCATTTAAATAGGGCCGTAATTTTGATATCGACCACACTACAGCTAAACATTCCTTTTCGGTGGTTGAATAATTTTGCTCAGGTTTACTTAGGGTTCGGCTCAAATATGATATTACCTTCTCTTCGCCACCGATATTTTGAATTAGTGTTGCGCCTAAGCCGATGTTAGAGGCATCTGTGTGAATGCAGGTGGCTGCATTTGGATCAAAGTGACCTAAAATTGGCGGATTAATAAGAGCTTTTTTAAGTTTTTGGAACGCTTCTTCCTGTTTTCCTGTCCAGATAAATTGCACATTTTTTTCTGATGAGACTGGTCAATGGGTCAGCGATTAATGAGAAATCTTTAATAAATTTTCTATAATATGAGCACATTCCTAGGAATGATTGCACTTCTTTGGCCTTCTTGGGCTGAGGAAAATCTCTAACGGCTTTGATATTATATTCGGCAGGTTTTATACCCTCTTGGTTGGTTATATGTCCAAGGATCTCAAGTTCCTCGAAAGCAAATCTGCATTTCTTGGCGTTCAGTTTTAAATTAGATTCGCTGAAGCATCTGAGGACAGCTTCAAGTCTTTTAATGTGGGTTGGAAAGTCCGAGCTGTATATAATTACATCGTCCAGGTAGCAAAGGCAAATCTGCCATCTCAGATTTCCGAGGACATTGTCCATGTTCCTCTCAAAAGTAGCAGGGGCGTTGCATAGACCGAAGGGCATTACGTTGAATTCATATAACCCATGTGCAGTAGTGAAAGCCGTCTTCTCTTTGTCTCTCTCTTCAATTTCGACTTGCCAATATCCCGATTTGAGATCTATTGCTGAGAAGTACTTGGATCCTTGGAGAGTATCCATTACATCATCAATTCTTGGGATTGGATAAACATCCTTCACTGTTACTTCATTTAATTTCCTGTAGTCCACACAAAATCTGTATTTGCCATCTCGTTTTTTGACCAATATAACGGGAAAGGACCAGGGACTTGAAGATTGTCTAATTATTCCTTCTTCGAGCATCTCGTCTATTTGATCCTTTATGATGGTTCGTTCCTTAGCGCTTACCCGGTAAGGCTTGTGCTTTATTGGTTTTGCGTCTTCTGTATGAATCTGATGTTTTGCCAAACTGGTCCTACCTAACCTCGATGAGAACAAATCAGTATACTTGGCCAAAATTTGTTTTAACCTCTCTTGTTCTTTAAATGTTAAATTTTTGTTTATTTGAAATTGTATTTTGTCATTTTCATTCTGCTTCTCTTTATTCTCTATAAAATTTACCCCTGCAGGAAGACTTCCATAAGCCAATGTTTGGTCTTTCATGATTTTTAAAGGTCGAGGATAAGGGTTCGTTATCCAGATATGGGTTTTCTTATCCGTGACAGTAAGCAAACTTCTTGCCAAACGAAGACCATTTGTTTGAGTCATTCTGTTGTTCTCTTCGATGACATATTCGCCATCCTCTGCTTCTATTGAGGCCCTAATCAATTTAATAGATAGTTTAGGTATAACGGTATCTGTAGTGCTCTTTATTTTTTTTAGATCATAATTGCTTACGTCATGATTACTCATCAAATTATATTTTATTGTTTCTCGTTTACAATCAATTTTAGCATTCATTTTTTTAAGGAAATCTCGTCCAAGAATAAGAGTTCGTAGATGCGCGTCCATTACTACAAATTCGTGGGATAATTCAGTGTCATCAATTTTTAAATCTAAAATAATGCTACCTACCATATCTAATTTTTTTCCATCGGGTCCTGAACACGTTTTAGTGAGACTATTTATTTCACGGCTAGCAAAAAGTGCTGTTCTTAGGTCGACCACTGAAAGATCGGCGCCTGTATCAATCAAAGCTTCGCATAACCCTATCTTGTCCACATTAATATTTATTTTGTACCTAGGGTCCAACCTTCTAATTCCATTTATGGTCGACTTGCTTTGATTGAAGGAATCAGGCGCGACACTTAGTTTAAATCTTCCAACACGGAATATCTATTCCGTGTAGGAATATTCATTTGTGTGTCATTACAAACATCCGCATAGAGGCGAGGCCGTGTATAATCTTTCCTTTCGTCCATTTGAAGATTTTCTTGGCTCTTGTCTTGGGAAACTGAGGGGTCCTCTTCTACGATCCTCACAAACTTGACTCTGCAATACCGCGCTACGTGTCCTGGCTTGTTACACTTGAAACATATTGGTCTCCCGTCTTCTGTCCTATTCCTGTTTGAATCTGGACTCTTATTGTAGGTTTTCCTTGGGTAGACCGGTTTTGGCTCAGGAATGGGAGTGTAAAATCGTCTAGGGGCAGATACCTGGGGCAGCGGCTTGTTCTGGTAGTACCTCGGAGCGGGGGCCTGGGGCTTGGGGGTGTTCTGGTAGTACCTCGGAGCGGGGGCCTGGGGCTTGGAGGTGTTCTGGTCTGGTCTTCTGAACGACGGAGCGTTCTTCCATTGCTCTTGATGGTGGGAACGAGGAGAGCGTGATCCATTATATAGAACCTTTGATTTTTCTATACGTTCTTGATAATTATTTTCAAACAAATCCATCTTTTTACACAATCTTAGGAGTTCGTTGGTATTCTTAGGAGGGTTTAAGTAGAGGGCAAAAGAGTATTCTTTCTTTAACCCTCCAATAACCCAATTTATTTTATTCTCTTCTTCCATTTGGGGGTCGACCTTGTTGCACAGAACCAGGATATCCTCTGCAAACCTGAATGCAGGTTCATTCCACTGCTGCATTCTGTTCAGCCTCATCTTCAATTCTTCTTTGTTGGCGTCTGAGCCAAAATCCTGAATTAGGCGGCTCTTGAAATGTTCCCAGCTGGTAAAACTTATCTTGTGTAGGTCCAGCCAGGTTTTGGCGCTACCAATCATGTTCATGGCTGCATAGCGAGAAATAATATATTCTGCCCAGTGGTACAGGAAGCCAATTTCTTCAAGGGACTCAATCCATGGGCGAGGGTCTTCTGTTCCATCATATTTGGGGATGTCTATGTTGGGGTTCAAAACAACTGGGTCGGCACTTGCATCTCTACCAATTGTTGCACTGGGCTGCGGTTTGGCAGATTCTTCAGTCTTGAGTCTCTCCTCAGACGTGTCTTGCATCTTTCCAGAACGTGTCTCAACCATCTTACAAGGTTAAACCAGTCAATAATAAGACAACTATAAATTTAGGTAGCACCTAGAATCTCTCTTTATTTACCACATCAAAGTTTAAAGCATGTAGGGTATTTAGTGTATCAAAATACAAATGTTTTATAGTACATAATATTTTATATTAATAATCTGTTTCATAAAAATAAATAAATTTATAATTTAAATTTTAAATATATTAAAAATAATATTATAAATAATTTTAAAAATAGGCGCATTAATCATGATGCAACAATATCGAGGGGCGACGTTCAGCTGGGGATCGGCCACGACCTGGATAGGGCGACGGGCTTCGGTAACTTGCGCGGCCTGGGGTTTCATCGCTATTATAGATCGTTCGCGGGCCGTTCTGGACAGGGTGGTATCTCCCCGGTGGCTGTCGATCCACCATCCCTCGCCGCTCTCGGCAGTACCTGGCGACGTGACCCGGGCGTCCGCATTGGAAACAAACGGGAATATTATCCACCGTCCTCCATTCGTCAGTCTTTCTTCGGGCAGTAGTCAGCCTTGTAGGACTTTGCTGCTGGTAATACGGGGTTGGTTTCGCCGGTCCTTCAAAGTGGCGGCGTTGTTCTCGGTAGTATGGACCCTGCTCCGCAATTGGGGTCAGATTTCTCTCAACCTCTTCATGAATAATTTTCTTCAGGGAGTTCACTTCCGGCACTATAGACTCGAAATGTAGGGCACTTTTAATTTCTTCTCTCACGATTCGTCGAATCAGATCTTCCAGAGACGAGCAGTTTGGTTGCTTTATACTTGCGACGTTAGGGAGTCGCTCAAACCTTGGTTTCCCGATGCGTCGCTGCTTGCAAGCCTCCACTTTTCGGCACCAATCGACAAAGGCTTCAACAGTATCAATTTCCTTTATCAAGATGACCTGATAGACATCTTCTACCACACCTTTCATTAGATGTGCCACTTTCTCTCCTTGACTCATATCGGGATTCACCTGCCTACACAAGCTCAGAACGTCTTGGATATAGGATTCACAGGATTCTGTACTCTTCTGAGCTCGACTCTGAAGGTTGTCCTTAGCGCGTCTGAGGAGGACGCCGCTATTGTCGAATGTCCGGCTAAACATCTCCTTAAACATATCCCACGAATCCATTCCTTCTTCGTTGTTATCATACCATTGGCCAGCGGTCCCTTCCAAAAAGAATGGTGCGTTCGCCAATTTCATCGTGGCATCCCAGCAGTTAGATCTCGCAATACGTTCGTAATCCTTCATCCATTTTCCACAATCCTCCGTTCCATTGCCGCTAAACACAGTTGGGTTTCTTGTCAAATGTTTGAGGGTATTTTTTTTTTTTAACACCCGTGTTAACTCCAGCCGATATTGACATTTTTCTGATTGGCTTATTCTTTTCGTCGAAATCAAAACGTGGTTCTAGGCCTTCTAGGCGACGGCTTCTTCTGACAGAGGTATCCGTGATGGTATCGGTACCCAGCGTCTCCACCACTTGTCGCGGTAAGAATTACAAACAACAGGCGAAGATAAATTGAACGATGAACGTTTATTGCTTCCAACGAGCAGATTTTTAAATCAAAAAAAGAAAACACGGATATCTTGTTAGTAGTGAGGAGCGCGGCTCGAGGCGGATGCTCACGGGTCACTGTTAAAAACCTATATATGTAAACAATACAACAAATAACGCTACAATATTATATCTCGCTATGCAGCCATGAAAATGATTGGTAGCGCAAAAACTTGGCTGGACCTACACAAGATGAGTTTCACTAGCTGGGGAAATTTCAAGAGCCGCCTAATTCAGGATTTTACCTCAGACGCCAACAAAGAAGAAATGAAAATGAGGCTAAACAGAATGCAGCAGTGGAATGAAACTGCAATCAGGTTCGCAGATGATATCCTTGTACTGTGCAACTAGATTGACCCCCAAATGGAAGAAGAGATTAAAATAAATTGGCTTATTGGAGAGTTGAAAAAAGAATACTTATTTTCTCTCTACTTAAACCCTCCGAAAAATACCAACGATCTTCTAGAATTGTGTGAAATATGGATTTAAAAAAAATTATTATCAAGAACGTGTAGAAAAATCAAAGGCTCTACATAATGGACCACGCTCTCCTCGTCCCCATCATCAAGAACAATGGAAGAACGCTCCGTCGTTCAGAAGACCATACCAGAACACTTCCAAGCCCCAGATTCCTACCTCCAGACAATACCAAGCCAAACCCTCGCCCCAGGTCTCTGCCCCTAGACGACCTACCGACGCAACGTTAAGTTTCACGCAGAAACAGACCCGCCAAAATAAATTCTACAATAGAGTCCAGTTACAAACAAAAGCAGGGCGGAGGACGGAAGACCTTTATTCTTTAAGTGCAATAGGCCAAGACACATTGCGCGTTATTGTAGGGTCAAGTTTGTGAGGATCGTAGAAGAGCACCCCTCAGTTTCCCAAGACAAGAGTCGATAAAAACTTAAAATGGACGAAAGAAAAGATTATACACGGTCTCGCCTCTAGGCGGATGTTTTTAATCACACACGAATGAATATTCCTACACGGAATAGATATTCCGTTTTGGAAGATTTCAACTAAGTGTCGCGCCTGAGTACGTCAATCAAAGCAAGTCGACCATAAATACAATTAGAAAGTTGGACCCGAGGTACAAAATTAATATTAATGTGAACAAGATAGGTTTATGCGAAGCTTTGATTGATACAGGCGCCGATCTTTCAGTGGTCGACCTAAGAACAGCACTTTTTACAGGCCGTGACATAAATAGTCTCACGAAAACGTGTTCTGGACCCGATGGAAAAAATTAGATATAGTAGGTAACATTATTTTGGATTTAAAAATTGACGAGACTGAATTATCACACAAATATTTAGTAATGAAAACGCACCTACGAACTATTTTTCTTGGACGAGATGTACTTAAAAAAATAAATGCGAAAATTGATTGTAAACAAGAAATAATAAAATATGTTCTGACAAATAATCATGCCATAAGCAATTATGAACTGAAAAAATAAAAAAGTTGAAGATACTGAACTGTATATTAAATTGATTAAGGCATCGATAAAAGCAAAGGATGGCGAATATATCATCAAAGAGAACAACAGAATGTCTCAAACAAATGGTCTTCGATTGGCAAGAAGTTTGCTTACTGTCACGGATAGAAAAACTCATATCTGGATAACTAACCCTTATCCTCGACCTTTCAAAAGTTAGAGCAAATTGAAAATGACGAAATCCAATTTCAGATAAACAAAAATTTATCACCTAGAGAACAAAAGGGTTAAAACAAATTTTGATTAAGTATGCTGATTTGTTTTCGCCGAGGTTAGGCAGGACCAATTTGGCAAAACACAGGATCGACACAGAAGATGCAAAACCGAAAAAGCACAAGCCATATAGGGTGAGCATCAGAAGGCATAATTAGATCATCTTCAAGTCTTTCCCCGTAATACTGGTCAAGAAGAGAGATGGTAAGTTCAGATTTTTTGTAGAGTATAGAAAATTGAATGAGGTAACAGTGAAGGATGTTTATCCAATCTCAAGGATTGATGATGTAATGGATACTCTCCAAGGATCGAAGTACTTCTCAGCAATAGACCTTAGATCGGGATATTGGCAAGTCGAAATTGAAGAGAAAGACAAGGAGAAGACAGCTTTCTCTGTGACCCACGGTTTATATGAATTCAACGTCATGCTTTTTGGACTATGCAACGCCCCTGCTACTTTCGAGTGGAATATGGAAAATGTGCTTGGAAATCTAATATGGCAATTTGCCTTTGTTATCTGGACGACGTGATTATATACAGCTCAGACTTTCCAACCCACTTTAAAAGACTTGAAGCTGTCTTAAAATGTTTTAGTGAATCTAATTTGAAACTGAACGACAAGAAATGCAGATTTGCTTTTGAAGAACTTGAGATCCTTGGTCATATAACCAACCAACAGGGCATACAACCGTCGAATATAATATCAAAGCCGTTAGGGATTTTCCTCAGCCCAAGAAGGTCAAAGAATTGCAATCATTCCTAGTAATGAGTTCCTATTATAGAAAATTCTTTAAATATTTCTCATTAATTGATGACCCATTGACAAGACTCATCAGGAAAAATGTGCAATTTACCTGGACAGAAAATCAAGAGCAAGCATTTTAAACCTTAGAAAAGCTCTTATAAATGCGCCAAATTTGGGTCACTTTGATCCAAATGCAGCCACCTACATTCACACAGACACCTCGAACATCGGCTTAGGTGCAACACTAGTCCAAATTATCGGTGGGGAAGAGAAGGTGATATCATATTCGAGTCGAACTCTAAGTAATTTTGAGCAAAATTATTCAACCACCGAAAAGGAAAATTTGTCTGTGGTGTGGGCGATATCAAAATCACGACCCTACCTATATGGAAGACACTTCAAGATAATAACAGATCATCACACATTGTGCTGGCTGAAAAATCTTAAAGATCCAACAGGTAGACTTGCAAGATGGGCACTGAAAATTCAGGAATACGATTTCGACATGATACACAAATCGGGTAAAAACATTTGGATGCTGATGGCTTATCTAGAGGACCCCTACCTGAAACGAATTGGACCGAAGATTATGAACGACTATTTTTGAATCAGATGATAATCGAAGATGATAAATTCATAGAAAATGTTAAGAAAAGCCTTAAAGAAAGCAAACGAGCAATTACACAGAATTTTAAAGAAGAAAATGGGTGTCTATATAAGAAGAACCCAAACCCCGAAGACAGAGCATGGTTGCTGGTAGTGCCGAAGAAGAGAAGGAAAGAAATCATGAGTGAATTCCACAACCATATGCTGAATGGCCATCTGGGCGTCGCCAGAACCACATACCGTTTGAAGAATAAATACTATTGGCCTTCCATGCTGAAAATGTTTGCGAATTTGTAAAGACGTGCCATCTTTGCCAAAGTTTGTAAGGTTCAAATCAGTTGCCCTCTGGACTTTTGCAACCTATTCCCTAAGCCAACTACCCTTTTGAAAGAATCGGGATTGACTTTGTTGGCCCCTTGCCATCAACGAAAAGAAGAAGGAAGTGGATGATTGTGTTGACTGATTATTATAACAAGTACACTGAAACAAAGGCAGTATCAGAAGCAACAGTTAAATAAGTCTCTACATTTTTAATAGAACACATATTTTTACGTCACGGGGCCCCAAGGTTTCTTATTAGCGACATAGGTTCACAATTCACTAGCAATATGATGAAGGAGGTCATGAAAATGTGCAAAGTTAAACACTGCTTCACGACGACCTACCACCCCAGACTAACGGACTAACGGGACGGCTAAATAGAACTCTAATCAACATGATTAGCATGTAGATAGTGTGATCAATAATTTCAAGGAATGTTAAATATTTAAAGAAATACAAAAGTATGATAAAGTTTTATTTAAAATTTCTCAAAATGATCACGGTTACTATCTATACACTTGTTCCATATTTTTTTCCAGATATTAAAACACCTCTGAAAATCCTCATCTTTCAGGCTTTTCAAAATATTCTTCGTATTCTCCTTTATTTCAGGTATTGAGTCAAATCAACGTCCTTTTAAGACTTTTTTAATTTAAGGGTTATGGAAAAAAGTCGTTGAGAGCAAGTTCAGGAGAATAGGGTGGCTGGGTTAATAAAGAAATTCCGTTTTTAGCCAAATAGAGTTGTACAGTGACGGCCGTATGTGGCCGTGCGTTGTCATGATGCAAGAGCTAATTTTTCCGATGCCATTTTCGGGTCGTTTCTGACGCACAGCCTCCCTTAAACGTCACAATACATCAATATAGTAATGTTGATTAATGTTCTGACCCTTGGGCACGAATTCATAGTGTACCAATCCCTTTACATCAAAGAAAGTGATGAGAAGACATTTAATCTTCGATTTGATCATCCTTGCTTTCTCTCGCTTGTTCGACCATCTTTAAATCGTGCAAACCATTCAAATGTCCTCGATTGTGATAGGGCATATTCTTTAAAAGCCTGTTTTAAGATTTGAAATGATTTGGAAGCTGTTTCCCTTAATTTAAAGCAAAACTCTATGCAGACTCTCTGTTTTTCAATACAGTCCATACTGGAGTTAGAAAATGTTCTGATATACTCGAGCTTAAAAATTCGAAAAAACGTGAACGCGTGCGTCTGTGTGATCAATTATTTTTCTACGTGTTGATAAAAGTTGTATCTATAAGGTCCTTATAAAATTATTTCATTATTTTGAATATTTTACGTGATCCAGTCTCATTCCTGGAAATTATTGATCACACGTTGTATGTAAAGACAGACCAGAAGAACTGGGACGAAATCATCTTTTTTTTCACTCACGCGTACAATACCACGATTCAAGAAACCACAGGCTACTCTCCATTTTCCTGTTGTTTGGGAGGTAACCCATGTCCCTCTTAGACGACGAGAATATCCCAATGGACAGTAACATGGACGATTACGACGAATATATAGAAAATTACTTAGATAAAATAGCAAGAACGAGACAGGTAGTCTATAACAACACAGATAAGACTCAGGAAAGAATGAAAATAAACTATGACAAAAACACAATGAGAGAATCTATGAACCCGGACATTTAGTGGTAGTTTGGACACCAGTCAGGAAAATCGGAAAATGTGAAAAACTACTGAGAAAATACTTTGGCCTATATCGAATATTGAAGTTGTCTGACGTGAATTACTTAATAGATCCGAAGGATAATCCTGACCAAGACCTGTTGATTGTCCATGTCTCAATACTTAAACGCTATTTTGAAAGAATTGATGAGGTCACTCACGAGAATGTGACGACCTCTGGAGAGGGGGAAGTGTTGCATCATAATTAATGCGCATATTTTTAAAATTATTTATAATATTATTTTACGTATATTTCAAATCTAAATTTTATATTTATTTATTTTATAAAATAGAATATTATTATGAAATAATATGTACTATTGAATAATTTATATATTGATACACTAAATACCCAACCTGCTTTAAACTTTGAAGTGATAAATGAAGAGATATTCTATATGTTACATAAAAATATAGTTGTCTTGATTATTGCCTAGTTTAACCTTGTAGGATGGTTGAGACACGTTCTGGAAAGATGCAAGACGCGTCTGAGGAGAGAATCAAGAATGAAGAATCTGCCAAACAGCAGCCTAGTGCAACAATATATGAAAAAATAAACGTTTTATTATTATAAATATTTTTTTCGTATGTTTAGCGTATTTTAGCAGTTTAATACATATTTCTTGATTTCTAAAGAAGCCTCTGGAACCAAAATATTTTTAGTCGTAGAGGTACAGCCTGCACCACACTGACGAAGGCCAACAGCACGAAATGTGTTCGTGGTTGGCTTTTCTTGATTTATCAAGAAAATGGGTTGGCCAAATATCAGGAAACAGGCTATATCAACGTTTTGTGGATTTCTGTTCCACTAGATGGCGCTCTACCATCTAAAAAGTTAATGTGATTGTGGTCAGGATATCCAATTTTTTTATATATAAATAAACCAAATAAATATATATGATAATTTAAACCAACAACCTCATATTGTTTATAATATGAAAAGATTTTCATGTTGTATAATAGAAACACATCTATAAAATTATACGCATGATTAACATGTGTCATTGCATCATTGTACAAACTGAGGATATATAAATAAAACTCTAATAGATTAAGAATTGAGCTAAAGCGAAAGATTGAGATAGAAGTCCAAAGAAGAGCCCTAAAGATAGGAAACTGTCAGGTCGTTGCAATCAGGTCATTGACAGAGTGTACAATATCGCTTCAGCTCCACGCTCTTGTTGCATCCACTGAAAGTCAATACTTCCTCTCTCGGCAAAGATATATAAGACCTCCGCCCTAGCCGAAAATATAGTCACTTCACCATCAGCGGGAGCCCTTGTCGGTTGTCACCAAGGTCCACCTCAACGACAATGTAGCCCAGTAAGAACTTTTCTTATCTCTCCATTTTTCGCTGCTCAGCTCGACTCCTATCTGTTCACGGAACTTTCCTAATACAAATGTGTCTCTTCGTCTTTTTTTTTGTGTGGACATTCCCATGCTTTCCACTCTGCCTAGACCACGACTGCCTGTACTCTGAGAGAACTGTTAAAGGTCTTCCAAGGTGCAGAGAAGTACTGGAAAACTCTCCACTAAGAGTCTAAAATTTCTCGATATGTGTTCGTCCCATCACCCATGACTCTAGAAAATATTTTATTCATGGTGAAACAGGTTAGATTCTGCACCAAAACAACGACTTCGCGTGGCACCATTCAATTCACTTCACAAGTGTCACAAGGCAACACAACAAATATTTTTCTTACTTAACAGGCCACAAAGACGCCTTCATGCCTGTGACACATTTCACCCCAAATCGTGTCCACGTCGAAAGTCATACTATTCACACATCTAATCTAATCACTGTGAAGAACATTTTTACTAAGTCCAAACTAACATCGAAACACAACAACCTACGAACATCGAGAAATCTACATCTTTAATTAGACCAGAAAATTGCCAACACCAACAAAAGAAGAGAGAGAAAGTCAGTTCCATTTCGGACGTAATAGAATCCCCGACGATTTCAGAGAAAAACAAGAAGTGAACGCACTTTATGACGTCACTCTCCCAAATCGCTATTTCAGTTACATATCCCCCGTCCAACGTCCTCCCTTCCCTCACAAAGCTATCATCTTGGCTACTATCATATGATCGTCATTTTGCAACACGCATTCCACACCAACCATCTAGGTTTTCTCACAAATCTCACCAGCTCTTCAACCACAACACTTTACATATTGAACATTTTACATGTTATATGATATCACAATAGAACATTTTAGCAACCAGTCCAGCCAATAAATTGCGCTTCTGAATTTTCGATTTATACAACCTACACAGCGCAACAATTCTTATTCAACAATACAATTGATCCTAAAATCATAATTAATCGTGCTTCTTATAACCCAGCGTCTAAACAAATTTATTATTCCACCATTAGAAGAAAAAAAAGTACAGCTACCGAACAGTTGTATATCGGAATTATGAGATTCCCAACGAGACCTCATTAATTATAAAAAGCCTTACTAACAATCATCAATTAAGGAAATTGCTAGACTTTGTAACGCAAAATAGGAATCGTTCTCTACATATCACCATTTTGGACAAACGAAAAGGTCATTTCAAATATTCCCAGTTTCAGAGAGTCATAGAAACACCGATGTTTAAACATTAGCTATGACTTAGTTACATCACAGTTGTAACTTCTCTTCAAAAGAAAAAAAAATTGTTCAATTTTATACTACCCAACATCTATATAACCACTAATATACTCTTTAATTATATTCAATTTGCATAAAATCTTTGGATATGTATTTTTGGCTTTCGAATATATAATCAATTTATAATCAACATTATTTTCAAAAATATTTAATCAAATTTAATTTTATTTTTCATAATATTATTTTAATATTTTAAAACATTTATTTGCTTTAAAAATCATTTTAATTCTTCATTATCATCACTTTTTTATACACTGGTGTCCAAAAAATAAGAAACTTAACCAATATTGAAATTTCTCAAAAGCTAATTTATTAACAAATATAAAATATAGTATACAAATAGTTTAAACTATGGAGTATTTGACTAGCTATATGAAAATAAAAAAATATATATATTTGAAATTATGAAATATGCAAATTATTACAAACATACCCAAAGCTAAGGTTCCAGATCTTAAAGAAATAAGATATCAATAGGGAGTATGATCACCTCTAACAGCTATCAAGGTCTCACAGCGAGCCCTCATACTGTTTACCAGGCTTTGGAGGAGGTCCAGGGGTAGTAAACCCCACTCCTCCAATAGAGCAGTTCTTATCTCAACGAGGGTTCTGGGAGAGGGGTGACGAGCTCCAATACGCCTCCCTAGAGCATCCCACACATGCTCTATTGGATTCAGGTCCGGAGATCTAACTGGCCAATCCATGTTTCGAGTATTCTCACTCTGGAGATATTCATTGACTAGCCTAGCCCTATGCGGACGAGCATTATCGTCCATTAAAATTAAATTGTGACCAATTTGATCTCTATAAGGTCTTAAATAGGGCTCAAGGATCTCGTCCCTGTACCTTTGGGCAGTTAAAGTGCCCCCCCAAAAAAAATGTGGAGGGGTGTGCGTCTGCTAGAACTGATGCCAGCCCAGACTAAGAGACTGCCCCCTCTAAAACTGTCTATTTCCCTGATGTTACTGGGATGATAGCGGGTTCCAGGCTCCCTCCAGATGAAAACTCGTCGAGAATCTGTGTTTAAACTAAATCTTGACTCGTCACTAAAGAGAACATTGGCCCACTGATCATGAGTCCAGGCGTGATGTTCCAAGCACCAATTCAAGCGGGCTCTCCTGTGAGCAGAGGTTAAAGGGATACAGACCATTGGTCGTCTTGCATAAAGAGCACCTTCGTGAAGCCTTCGGTAAACAGTTTGTCTTGAAATTCTCGTTCCAGTAGCACTCGGGAGTTCATTAAAGAGTTGAATAGCTGTCATCTCCCTATGGCGCTTGGCAGTTACGACCAGATAACGGTCTTCAGAGGTAGCTGTTTTTCTTTTTCTACCAGAACCTTCTTTTCTTTTGATAGTTCCTGTCTCAATGAACTGTTTCCATATTTTGCCGACCACAGATTCATTCACATTTAGCCATTTTGCTACTTCAACTTGTAATTGCCCTGCCTCCATTCTTCCAACAGCTCTCCATTTTAAATCATCTGATAAAACTTTTTCGTAAACTCATAATTAACTAAGGTTTAAATAAAATTATAATTGGACAATTCTTAGATGGGGTAAACGACACGCCAAATAGCACACTTATAAAGACAAGCAAAAATTTGCAAATTTTCAATTTTACCGAATCGAATGGTTGCGATAAATAAATTCTACGACTTAAAATACCTAATTAAATTACTTTTTAGTTTTTAGCGTTGTATATTTTAAAACATATCATTAAAAAACAAAAGTTTCTTATTTTTTGGACACCAGTGTATTTTATGTGTGATATTTGTCCACTTAAACTTTATTCACCCACGATCATTTTTCTATTTTTATTCTTTTTATAATATGAATGTTTGTCGATAATTATCGGGTTCATATAGAAATCGCTTATAAAAATCGTATTCTCTATCACTACTATTGTTTTCAGCCATTGCTTCACGTTAATGTAGAAAAACTACAGCACTGCTTGACAATTTTTTTAAATTTCGTATTTCAACAAACTCTTTGAACACAGTTTTCCAGATTTAAAAATCCCAACTTCTGGCCTGAACACGTTTCAAATGTGTATTTCAATCATCCGCAGAGCAAAATCACAAACGCATGCACAAACCGTTCACAACTTTCAACTTTTTTTTTCATCTCTGGCGGACCACAATCAACCTTTGATTTTAATTCAATTCAGGTCACATACTGTGGCAACAGCAATTCTACTTATCGCATCGCTCTACAAAACTCCTTTCAACCATATTAATAAACAACTTTTTCCAACAAATTTTAAACCAATAACCCTAAAATTATGACAACGCACTGTAACCCTTATGTTACGTAGAAAGAAAAGCACATCCCAGAATGGAGAGAGAATATTCTAGAACATTTAATAATAATGTAGAAAAAGCGGAAGACAACTGATTGGCCAATCAGTAACGATTGCGCAATGCTCAAGCCTGGCGGCTTTCTGATTGGCTAACCAACCATAACCGTTCTGGAAAGATCTACTCCGGTATATATAGGGATGAAGAACTCATGCAGAGAAGTCGAAGAACGAAGCTACGTGGTGTACTCCAAGCAAGCTGCTGTCTCAAGAAGTCGGACTGCTGCTTACCGCCGACGCCGGTGTACTTCCTGGAAGATTCTAGAAGGTTCTACGAACTTCTGTCTCCTGTTTTGCTCCTGCTTTCCCTCACCGTGCTGCAGTTGGTGAGTTTGTAACTGATGTTTCCTTTATTCTTGTTTTATTTTTGCGCTCTTCTGTATTTATTTTATCGATTAGGCTTAAATAAAGTCCTAAAGATCCTTTGTACCCACGGAAGTTATTCTTTGTTAACCAACAACGCAACACTTATATAGGATAGCAAGTGAAACATTGCCTAAGAAGACGCTCGTGTCTATATCCTCGCTTTGCACCTGGAACTAAGTATTTGGTTGCATGTGTAATACTTAAAATTGCATATTCTTAAACTACTAACCCTTTCCAACGTCCGCCAATAATCTCTTAGAATGTCAATTATTTATTTTATCATCATTATTATTTTTAATTAAACAAAAGTTTAATCTAAAAATTCTCTTTTTATATAAACAAAATTATATCTTTTTGATCGAACAAAAGTTTTATTTTTATTATTTTCTGATATATTCAAACGATTCATCTTTTTATAGCCCTTTTTAACCCCACAGTGTAAATTAATTAAAAGAAAATTGAATTACTTATCTGTGTTAGAGAAACTTTACCCGTCTAAACCCGGATAAACCCTTTCACCCCCAGGGCCCATCTATAGTAATTTAAACCAACAACCCCATATTGTATAATACTTATAACAAGATTTTCATGTTGTATGATAAACACTTCTGTAAATAATTATACACATGATTGAAATGTGTCATTACATCACAATATGTAATGTACTCTGTACAAACTGAGGATAAATAAATAAAACTCTGTACTATTTTAAGAGTTGAGCTAGAGAAAAAATCGAGATGCAGAATTCAACGAGGCCTAGAAGATGTCAGGGCGTTGCCAGAGCACAATGACATCTTCCGATCCACGCCCTTGTTGCCTCCGCTGAAACCCAAATACTTCCTCTCGGCAAAGATATATAAGCCTCCAACAGGGCCAGAAATATACAGTCATTTCACCATCAGCTGGAGCCCTCGTCGGTTGTGTCCAAAGTCCACCTCATCGACCATGTAGACCTGTAAGAACTTTTCTTAAATCTCCATCTTGCTCATTAGCTCGACTTTTATCTGTTCACGGAACTTTCCTAGTACAACTGTGTCTCTTCGTTTTTTGTGTGGACAATCCCAAGTCTTCCACTCTGCCTCGACCACGACTACCTGTACTCTGTTAGAACTGTTAAAGGTCTTTTAAAGTGCAGAGAGGTACTGGAAAACTCTCCACATCCTGACTGTTCCTTTCGGTTAACACAGTACAGCGAGAGTCGACAGGATCTCACACCATAGATCAAATCGCCAGGATTCCACAACGACAGGATTCGATACATATGAAAGTATAATAGAAAAAAAAAAGAAGGTCAGGTGTTGATATTAAAAATAAAAAAGGCATATCCTGACCAGGAGCACATGTGCTTTACAGATGGCAGAGCGCAATCCGGTGGAACATTTATCAACTAAACATTGATTTAGCCTGTTCCCTGATATTTGGCCAACCCAATCTATATATATAAAATTGAATGTCTGTGTGTCTGTCTGTCTGTCTGTCTGTGTGTGTGTCCTCTATGGATTCGAAAACCATACATCCAATCGCCGTGAAATTTTGGGATATTATTAGGTGTATCTCCGGAAAGGTTTACGAAAAATAATATCTTGAATATCTTTAATATCCTTAGAGTTATTTGCAGATTTGTAGCTTTAACTCGCAAGCAGCGCCACCATTGAGACGGAGATAGGCTTTTTCAAGAGGGGGAGTAATGTTAGGAGAGAGGAGCGCGTCTCGAGGCGGGTGCTCACGTGTCACTGTTAAAAACCTATTTGTTTTGGCTACATCTTTTCCCGTGGACTTAACGATAACTTTTCTAAAACTTATTTCAAATTTCATGTATAATTATTTTTACATCATTTAGTTTAGTATAATTATTTACTATAATTTCCTATCGTTCAATTATTATACTTTTTGTTCTTAAAGATTATTTAAGACAATAATCTTTCATTAGAAAGTGCTTTGCCAAAAGTTTGGAGTGGGGCAGAGTACGTGCGAGAATGGATTCGCCCGGCCGCCGGCCGACAGTCAAAGTACCCACCGACCAATCAGGGCAGAGTTGGTGACACAGCTATGCCAAGTAGACAAGAAAAAAAGCCTCGCGGGAGCTTGCCCAAGATGACCTCCGGGAACTTCGTCCATCTTCCATAAACGACCATGAATTTATTCAACCTTATCGAGTATTTTTCAAGGGACCGGGAAAAAATGTTCACTAGATAAAACGATGATTTTGTAATGTAGAAAATTAGGAAAGACAAAATTCAGGATGACACGGCACACAGGGACCGGGAAAAAATAATCACTTTATCGAGAGATTCACGACCATGATTTTATTCAACTTATCGAGTATTTTTTCAAGGGACCGGGAAAATATGTTCACTAGATAAAACGATGATTTTGTAATGTAGAAATTTATGAAAGACAAAATTCAGGATGACACGGCACACAGGGACCGGAAAAAAATAATCACTTTATCGAGAGATTCACGACCATGATTTTATTCAACTTATCGAGTATTTTTCAAGGGACCGGGAAAATATGTTCACTAGATAAAACGATGATTTTGTAATGTAGAAATTTATGAAAGACAAAATTCAGGATGACACGGCACACAGGGACCGGGAAAAAATAATCACTTTATCGAGAGATTCACGACCATGATTTTATTCAACTTATCGAGTATTTTTCAAGGGACCGGGAAAATATGTTCACTAGATAAAACGATGATTTTGTAATGTAGAAAATTATAAAAGACAAAATTCAGGATGACACGGCACACAGGGACCGGGAAAAAATGTTCACTTTATCGAGAGATTCAAATTTACGAGTTTCAAATTATCAAAATATATCTTTTTTTTTCAAGTTTATAGAGAATTGTTTTAACAAATGTTCGTTAGACAAACCTTTTCTCGGGTAAAACCTCGGGCGAAGCCGGGTACGTCCGCTAGTTTCTTGATAAATCAAGAAATGCCATCCACGAATATTTCAATAGGCTATACGCCTAACTTAGTCAGGGCTCTTTTTGTTTTTAAACTGTTTTAATTGATCACGCGATGCCTTCACGCGACGATATATAAAATATATACAAAACACACTAAGGGTGTATATATATGTGTGTGTCTTCATTAAAATCGATTTCGTAGAGAGTGGACGTTTTCTCGGAAAATACTTTGTATCAAATATTCGTTTGACTAACTTTCACTCGAATAAAACTCAGGGGAAGCCGGGTACATCGGCTCGTTGTATGATAAATAACATATGTAAAAGTGATATTCACCTGACAAATATTCATTTGGCAATAAGCCGGGAAAAGCTATGTCATTAAATATCATTATATAATAATTGTCTCATAATTTTATAATTTCAAAGTAAGCAAAATGTTTTGTCTATTATATAATTTTCGTCTTTTTGATTAACTTATATGTTTATATATTCTGCTATCAACATGCAAAATTTTTCCAAAGTTTAATTTGGTAGTTTTGCTGAGAAAAAAAAAACAAACCTTTATTTATATTTATAAGAATATATTAAGTATATGTTTGCTCGGAAAATATTCTTATCAAATATTCGTTAGGCAGACTATCACTCAGATAAATCCCGGGCGGAGCCGGGTACATTCGATAGTACAAGGGTCACTCCGAAGTTTTTTTTTTTTTTTGCAATCAATATTAAATAATTAAAAAATATAAAAAATAAATTATATCATTTAAATCTACATGTATTTTTACCTAACATAAACATTTTCATTAATAATAACATCAATGACTCATAGAGGGTGCGACTTTGTTTACAGCGACAGCGGTAATTTCTAAACATTGTATTAGACACAATGGGGTTGACTAGAGATAGTTTACGCACCACGATCCTTTATGGTTATAAAAGTAATTTAACTTCTAAAGAATCCTATGAAATATTGATAGAAGCATTAGGAGATAAACCTCCTTCTATTAGAACAGTTTTCAATTGGTTCAATGAATTTAAATTTGGGAAAACCAACCTTGAAGATGAACCTCGTTTAGGTCAACCGCCAACAGCAGCGACCCAAGAAAAAATTGAGCTGTTAAGATTTTTACTAAGAAGAGATCGAAAATTTAAGTATCAGCAGTTAGAGAGAAGTGTGAGAATTGGATCGGCAGCAATCAACACCATCATTATTTAGCATTTGAAATACAGAAAACGTTTTAGTAGATGAGTTCCTCACAGCTTGACTGAAGACGAAAAACCTGGTCGCGTTAAATGGTGTAATTTCATGTTTAAAAAATTTGATGAAGGCAAAATCAAAGGCTGTTTTTACAGGTGAAGAAACTTGAATTTACAATCTTGATTCAGAAACAAAACGGAAATCTACTTTTTGGTGCTCTTCATAATCACCTCCTCCTAAGAAAGTTCGCAGAGCTCGAAGTGTTGGAAAACAAATGGTCGCTTGTTTTTTTAGAAAAAGTGGTTTCATTGAAATTGTGAATTTATAAGATCGAAAAACAGTTAATAGAGACTAGAATACAACAAAATGCCCTCCGGAAGTATTTGAAAAAATTAAGCAAAACAGACCAAGAGCTCAACTCAGAGGAGTCCTTCTCCACCATAACAATGCAAGACCGCACACCTCAGCCCAAACATTAGACTTTTTAGCCAACTCTGGTGTCCAATTAGTCACTCTTCAACCATATTGACCAGACATAGCACCTTGGGACTTTTTTATTTCCAAAAGTTGAGTCATTGTTGAAAGGGATAAATTTTGACATGATGGTGGAGAGAGAGCACTGCAAGCCTTTATAAATGCCGTAAATTCCATTCCCGAAGATGACTAGTGTTAGTGCTTCGATAATTGGATTTCACGGATAAAAATTGCATAGGTGCTAAGGGTGAATACTTTGAGAAACTCTGAAAATTTGAAAGTTGCAGCTTTAATAATAATAAGTGATTTCAAAAACCTTTGGAGACACCCTTGTATTTTATATATTTTAGAATTATTACGTTTTTTAGTTATACAGAGGGTGTTCACACTTATAGGAAACAAGTTGTATTATTAAAAAAAAAATTAAAATTAACACCATATTTTTAATTTTTCAAATTTTCTATTTGAAAGCCCTTTTGTTTATTTACAGAACGGCACCTGATTTTCCACGATAGCAGACACTTTCTGATCATGGTCATATTCAAAATATCCCATTCTTCCTTTAGGACTTTCCAGAGCTAATCTTACCTATTTGGACATAATTAAAATATGCAAACAAGATGATATCAACATTTATAAAAAAGGTATTTATAATATTATTCACGACAAAAATATAAAGTTTTTATTCAAAGCACCTACGGAGAAATGGACAAAAGATTATCACCCTATATCTGTGAGAACTGCAACTGTCAAAAAAGTGAAAAAATATATTACAAAAGAAAATCCTATGCCACAAAGAGATATAGCCAAATTAATAGGAAAATCAGTGTCAACAATAAATAAAATAATAAATAAAGATTTAGGCCTAAAATTACAAAAAAAAAACATGCGGTTCACAAATTGTTTCAGAGCCATATTCGTCAGCGACACACTATCAGCAGATATTTTTATGAAAATTTCTTGGCTGCTGAGAGATGGAAATTTATTTTCACATATGACGAAGCATGGGTATATTTAACCGATTACGACAGAAAAAAAACTATATACTATCAAAAAATGGTGGAAAAATATAGGCCAATTTGGTTGAAGGAATGTGCCGAAAGTTACCCCAAAGGATTTATGGTGGCATGCGGTATATCATATGTAGGAAAATTAAAAATAAGAAAAGTTGAAAGAAATGCCAAAATAAACTCTGAGTACTATCAAAACAACATTTTAGAACCTATATTTTTAAATTATATTCCCTCTATCTATGGAAAACAGAGCAACAAATTCTGGTTTCACCATGATAACGCCACAAGTCATACCTCATCTTCAACCCAAGCTTATTTGGAAGATCTAAGGCAAAGAACAGGAATCAACACTATTCCAAAGAACAGAACCCCTGTGAAATCTCCTGATTTAGCCCCCGATGGATTTTTGCATTTTTGGATGCCTTAAAAGAGCACCTGGAAAGAGACACCCTAGGACAATTGAAGGTCTCTGGAAAGTGGTAAAGGAAGTGTGGGATCTTTTGAGTATGGCCATGATCAGAAAGTGTCTGCTATCGTGGAAAATCAGGTGCCGTTCTTTAAATAAACAAAAAGGCTTTCAAATGAACATTTGAAAATTTTCAAATATGGTGTTAATTTTTAAAATTTTATAATAAAACTTGTTTCCTATAAGTGTGAACACCCTCTGTAGATATTTAGAATATTTTATATATTTATCTGTGTTTCTTATTGGAAGATATTCCAGAGGCTTCTTAAATAATCAAGAAATAGGGATTTGGTCGTAGGGGTACAGCTTGCATCACACTGATGAGGACCAACAGCCCGAAACGCGTTCGTGGTTGGCTTTTCTTTGTTTTTCAATAAAATGGGTTAGACAAATATCAGGGAAGAAGTTAAATCAACGTTTAATTTATTTATGTTCCACTAGTTCCACTGTTGCACTCTGTCATCTTGAAAACGCTCATGTTAGTGGTCAGGCCTAATTTGTTTTTAATATCAACACCTGCCTTTTTATTTTTTGAAATTATTTTTTTCACATAGATATATCAAGTTAAAACCGTTTTTTTTTTGTGATTACACAGGTCTACAAAAAAAACCTTTTTTTTTTGCTGGAGAAAACCTGATGTTGATTCTAATGTAACTTTTCATGTTGAATTCAAAAATGAAATCAAAAGTTTCCATCACCCATAGTTCTTGCAGGATAACCATTTTTTCTATAAATTCGTATATGCATTAATCATTCAGAAAATGTTACGTAGGCATTTTTTAAAGAAAACATCATTACATTAGCAAGTGCTTTATTTTTGAAAAGAAGAGTTGATATGTGGAGCCAAAAGCTTTATTTTATTTTTTATTAATTAAATATTGCTTTTTAAGAATCATGAATATTAATTTAAATAACAAATTATTGAATTTTTAATTAAATATGTTTATTTTATAATGCAATCTGTTTTTATTTCAACTAAAAAATAACGACAAGTTCTGGAATGCTATTTGCTGAATAACAGTTTCAATATATATATCTAAATTTAACCTAACAATTTTTTTAATAGATTTGCATCAGAAGTGACTGGTAAATTTGAAGTGATCAGTTTATTCTTCTCTATCGATTTGCTTTTATAAATCGTGTGCACTAGACTGTGTCAATATGCCGAGGCGTTGCATTAATATTCCTGATATTTTCTGTTACATTTGTGGGGAATTGACTTCAAAGTTCAAAGGCGAAACTTTACACCGCTCATCAAAAAGTGCTATCAACTTCATTTTGGCTGTAAAGTCGGTGACCAAGATAAGACTTGGGCTCCTCATCATTGTTGTGAAATTTGTGCTCGACGTCTTATAAGGTGGATTAAAGGTGAACGTCATATGCCCTTTACGGTTACAATGATATGGAGGGAACCTAAAGACCATTCTTCAGACTGTTATTTTTGTTTGACAAAGACTACAGGTATTACATCCAAATCAAGACATACAGTTGAATATCCAGATTTGCCTTCTGCTATGAGACCGGTTCTTCATAGTGATTATTTACCTGTGCCACAGCCTCCTAAAAATGTAACATTTAGTGACGATGATTCAGATAGACGAGAGCAACAGTCGGATGACACAAATTTTGAAGAAGGTGCTTCATTTGAACCTCATTTGTTAACCCAAGGAGATTTGAACGACCTCTTATGTGATTTAGATTTATCCAAAAAACAGAGTGAACTTTTAGGCTCTAGGTTGAAAGGCTGTAATCTGCTACATAAAGGCACAAAAGTATGATTTTTTTCGCAAGCGTCAAGATTAATTTCAAGACTTCTTTTCACAAGAGAATGATTTAGTATATTGCAATGATGTTGTTAGTCTAATACAAGCGCTTGGTCATGGCCATGATACAGAAGAGTGGCGATTTTTCGTTGATTCTTCAAAAATTAGTTTCAAAGCTGCTCTCCTTCACAACGGAAATAAGTTCCCATCAGTGCCAATAGCACATGAATCCAACATGAAAGAGACTTAAGAAAACATGAAACTGCTTTTGAAAAGGATAGAATATGAAAGATACGGTTGGAAAATATGCAGTGATTTGAAAGTAATTGCTCTCTTGCGTTGATTACAGCTTGGATATACAAAATATTGTTGTTTTCTGTGCGAGTGGGATAGCAGAGATAGGGAAAGGCATTACATTTAAAAAAAGCTGGCCAAACCATGAAATCTTTACTCCAGGACATATAAATATTGTAAATCCTCTCCTGATCGATTCAGAAAATATTTATTTACCACCATTACATATTAAACTGGGATTAATGAAGAACTTTGTTAAGGCAATGGATCGAAATGCCAGTGGATTTGCCTACCTAAAACAAAAATGTTCTAGCATAAGTGATGCGAAAATTAAAGAAGGCATTTTCGTTGGACCTCAGATTCGAGAATTACTGCAGGATGGAAATTTTCAAAATAGTTTGAATGAAGTTGAAGCAGAAGCATTCAAATGCTTTACAAACGTTTGCAAGAACTTCTTAAGAAGTCTCAAGGTTGAAAATTACTGAGACATAGTTAATGATCTGTTGCTTTCCTACAAGGCACTGGGATGTAACATGTCTCTCAAGATCCATTTCCTGCATTCACATCTGGATTTATTTCCAGATTATCTTGGTGCAGTTATCGATGAGCATGGTGAGAGGTTTCATCAAGATATATCAAGCATGGAGAAGCGGTACCAAGGTAAATGGAGTCCCGGTATGCTTACTGACTACTGCTGGACACTCAAGAAGGATGTACCACAAGCAAAGTATAGAAGAAAATACACTTTCACTACTTTTCAATAAAATAAATATATTTCGTTCATATAGGCCTATATATTAAAAACATTTCCAAATTTCAAGCAGGTGTATCTAAAAAATCTTGCGTTGATAGAAAAAAACTAATGGTACGAGGGCCATCCAATAAATAAGTTTCCCTATTTTTTAGCAAATAAACCACATTATTTACAATTATGCAGTTTTTTATTTTCATTATACAACTCATAGACTACTTCTCTAAATAATCACCATTTCTGTCCAAACATTTTTGGTACCGTTGTAGCAATTTTTTGATACCACTGTTGTACCAAGCCGTGTCCTGTCTTCGTAGCCAGTGGTTCGCCTCCGCCTGCACTTCGTCATCATTCGCAAAGTGCTTGCCTCCAAGGTGCCACTTGAGTGCTGGAAAAAGATGGAAGTCGCTTGGGGCAAGTTCCGGAGAATAAGGTGGATGTGTGAAAATTTCCCATTTGAAGTTTTCCATAGCCATAACTTTGCCTGCAGAGATTGTGACCTTCGCCTTTTTTGGTGCACTTTCCTCAGGCTTCTTCCACACCATGCTTTGTCGTTTTGTTTCTGGAGTTGAATGATGCACCCAGCTTTCATCTCCAGTGACAATACGGGAAAACAGTTGATCTCCATCTCTTTGATGCATATCCAGGAAAGCAAGCTCGGGCTGCCTCCATCCGTTGTTGCTTGTGATTTTCCAAGAGCAAACGTTTGACCCATCTTGCGCAGACTTTGCGAAAATTCAAAATATCTGACATGATTGTTCCAATCGAATAGCATCCAATTTCGATTCCAGGAGGCAGTCGAATCATTATTTCGTCAATGGTGACGCGGCGATCTGCTTCCACCACATTCCGAACAGCAGCAACGGCTGCATTGTCCGTAGCAGTAACGGGCCTGCAGCTTCGCTCGTCATCATGCACGTTTTGCCGTCCTTCTAAGAACCATGAACGCCATCGGCGAACCATTTGGATGCTCATACATTCTTCACCATACACTGACACTAAATTGCGATGAATATTGACCGGAGTTTCATTTTTCGCCGTGAAAAAACGAATTACAGAACGGAGTTCGCAAGTGGACCCGTTCACCAGTGGTAGCTCCATGGAAACTGAAGCGCTACGGACTTGCGCGTACGAGTAGCGTGATTTTGAAGGTCACCAGCTTCCAACGCATCCTAGTGACCATTTCTTCCATACTAACTAATTTTTACAACGTTTCGTTTGCAGAAAAAAAATAGGGAAACTTATTTATTGGATGGCCCTCGTATATTTGCAATCAGCACAACGAGGTAAATTTAGATAAGATGCTGTTTCTTTTAAGACAAAGAAAAATATTAAAATACCATGAATGATGGAAAATTTCTGATTAGATTCATGAATTCAGCATGAAAAGTTACACTAGAAACACAATCTATCTCTCTTGGGCAAAAATGTTGTTGACCAGTGTTATTAGTACAGTCGAACTTGGATAATTAGAACGTATTTAATATGAAAACGTCTTCACTTCGAATATTTATCTTGGCTCCTAGAATTTCCTATAAATACAATTTCCGTTTTTAATTCGAATTTTTGATAATTCGATTTTTTTTTGTCCCTTTGGCTTCGAACTATCCAAGTTCGACTGTATGAATAAAATTATTATTTTTTATTAACAATAAAGGGCTATTACAAGCTTCACGCAAAAGCTTCAGCAATTAGGCGTCATTTTTATAGCCCTTTATTGTTGATAAAAAAAAAAGTAAATGTCTTTTTGAAAGTTCTTTTATTTATACTTCATTTTTGACTTTCCCTAATATATTTCAATTTCAAAACTTTTAAATGTTGATTAAGATAAATTAAATAAGTTTAATTCATACTAATAATCACAATATATATATATCGATTAAAAGGCATATTTTGGATCTAAAATAAAACAAAACATTCTATTCAATGCAAAATGCCAATATTTCAATAGGCTGTGCGCCTAACTTCGTCATGACTCTTCTTGTTTTTAAACTGCTTTGGTTGATCACGCGATGCCTTCACGCGACGATATATAAAATATTTACAACTCTGGGGTTAAAATTTAAAATATATAAAACAAATATAAATGAGAATAGACTATATATGTACATATATAAAATTTAAATAATAATATATGATTTCTAATATGTATAATAAAATTTTTTAAATGGAATTGAACAGTAAATATAACGGAGGGATGTCAATTTTTCTATTAATACTGTTGGTATCTTTCATTGAGGTCCAACTTTCTAAAAATAGTCTTGAGTGTTTATCTTGAATGTTGTTGTATATAATTTTTTTTTTTTTTTTCAAAATTTGGTACATGGTCCTATTTGAGTGCGTGATCTACCAAAAGTGATAATGGGCTATGGTTTTTAAAAGCTTTTTTGTGTTGGTTTACTCTTTCTTCAAGAGTTTTACCGGTTTCTCCTATGTAGGTTGCAGGGCATGATTTGTATGGAATGCGATATACTATATTTGATTTGAATTGATGATTGATATTATGTTTAGTGTTGGGATGGCGTAGAATTTCTTTTAGATTTCATCCATTATTGAAGGTTAGATATATATTGTAAAACCTTTAACATTTGTATTTTTTTACCAGACATGATCAAAATAAGTCCCCATACAAAAGAAATAAATAAAAATTAAAAATCGTGCTAAAATAAAATCTAATATTCAAAATTTGTAATTATTACCGAGATATTTATGGAGTAAACCAACGCTCGGCGACTTAGCTATCGATTTTTTGAAAGGGCAGCGAATATGTGTGAGATTTTCTTCCAAATTAGTAAAATGGGCAACAATGGTGGATTTATTCTTTTGCTCCGAAAGAAGTTCTATGAAGGATGCTAACTTTTGAATGGCTTTAGATGTTCAAAGGAAGCGAAACGTTGTATTTTAATCAAAAATGTCGAATTTTCAATAAACCTAAACAAAACTTTTCACAATCGGATCTTGGAAAAAAAAATCGAAGAATCAGAGAAATTTCTCAACAGAAGACCCTGCCAATTTATCATTCTGGGTAGGAACGTCATTTGTGCCTCGGACGTGAATCTCGGTTCGAAAAGAGACTTGTTTGGAGATTTGCTGCCTGTATACGTTCCAGACGGCTAAAAATGATACGAATTGGCAGGAGACGAAACACGTAAGTCTGCGCTAACAGTCCAAGAAAAAAAAAAAAAAAAAACAGTCAGTGCGCTGCCCCAGACCAAATAAAACTTTAAAATTTTAAATATGCAAACTTAATTTATATATATATTGCTAGTCACATTCAAACTTGGTCAGCATGAATCTATACCAGATGGAATAATAATCAACAGAGTGTCCATTTTTCTGTCCATTTGTCTGTCCATTTTGACATACCTGAGGGGGAATCAATCGAAAATAAAAGATCAGCAGGAGGCAAAGTTAAACTTGGTTTCTCCATTATGATAAATTTGACTGCATACAGTCTATTCTGTACTCGATATTTTTTTTAGAAAATAATACTCTTACAATTTATCAACCCTTCTATTCCTCAGATTTATCACTATATGACTTTTTCTATCGCACTATAGTTAAAATTATTATATATAAAGAACTCGCAAGACGACCGGATTGAGTGGACTTGTGTTGCATCGCTCTGCATTTTCCGATAAATATTGACTTCAAATTTGTTTTAATTTACTTTTATTATATTATATATTGATAATAATTCAAATATAATTTATATTAATAGATATATTGATATATTTTGTACTTTATTCATCGTTATATCTCTTGGATAGTTTTTTTTACATACTGAAATTTCGCTAACAATTTATGCAAAATTTACGCTTCGATATTGATTGGAAAACATAGCTTCAAATCTAAACTAAGAAAATAAAATAATTAAGTTATAAATTCTATAAATATAAAATAGAAAGAAGTATTTCAATACTTTAATAATAAATATTTGGTCAAAATATATATTAAACAAACTTAACCAAAAATGACATGTCCTTTTTATCAACAATGATTAACCAAGCAAAGAAAGGAGCTTCTTCTATTTCTGATATGAATAAGGATTCCAAAGTGGAAATAATAACGGAAGCTGTTAACTTAGTGATGGATAGTAAAGTGTGAAAAATATTAAAGGAAATTTCAGTAAACAAACCTACATTTGCACAAGTTACAAAACAGGAAAAAGAATAACAATTAATTATTAAACGTCAACAATCTAAATACATGGAATTCACGCTAATTGCAGCTCCAGCCAACAACGAATAAATTTCTGACGTTACTCAATCTATCTCTAAAACCATAAGACGGAGGGAGGATTAAAATTCAAAAAATATTCAACACCTGGAGTGCAGTTATGATAAAATCACCTACGCAAGTAAAATTGAATGCGCTTCAGGAGGAATTAGGAAAATCTGACGAGTTGAAGTAGTTAGTAAAATATATATTCCAAAGAAAAAATATACAACAGTAGTGGTTGAAATGTTTCTAAAATAACTGACACACAAAAAAAAATTGTAAAAACAATCTGGAACATGAATCCGAGAGTTAAATGGAGTTGAAAATCAAATAAAGCTATTGTTTATAATGAAATTAAATAGTGCCACACAAAATATAGTTTTAAGACTGTGAAGAAAATTAACAATACTCTGTACACTGACTTTAGAACGTTGCCACATTCAGGATGAAGTCTTGGTAAAACAATGTCAGAAATGCTTTCAATACAATACAAACCATAAACCTAACGATTTCACAAATGAGAAAAATTGCAATGTCTGTAAGGTCCATGGAACCCACTCCTGCTCGAACGAACGGAGTTTCCATAACTATTCTAATCACCCTATATTCAGAAATAAACCAACAAACCACAAAGTTAATGGAACTGTTAATGTAAAGTTGGAAAGTTAATGGAAATTTTACAAAATACAAGTAGATAGAATCACACAAGTGAATAGAACTTGTATACTTGATACTTGTAAATAGAACTCAATGATTTGAAAAAAAAGAGGAATTTAAATATTTTCATTTGCAATTTTCATAAGCGTTTTTCATAATTATCCACTATGAAAGGAACAAAATTTTACCTCGAATAAAATTTAAATGCCTACAATAGAATATTAGGAAAAGTCTAATTGCAACTAAAGAACTCAGAAGCTCTATTAGAAATAATCCTCTAGATTTTCTTCTTCAAGAGCCATATGTATTAAATAGAAGGATCGTGCTTTATATGGACTTTAACATAGTATACTGTTCCACATCCGAAATATTTGTACTGCTACAGGTACATTTAATAAAAATATAAAATATAAAAAGTTACAATAGATATCTCGGGGCTTTTTGGCAATACATGGTGGCCAGCGATCTTCAAAAGAATAGACTTAGATAATTCACCAGAAAAATTTATTATAATTCAACAATCATATTTAAACTCCGGGATTATATCTTTTAATTACGACAATTCAACGAATTTAAAGCCAATTACTAATGAATATCCTCAGGGAGGTCCGCTTTCACCACTTCTATGGACAATTTTGTTGAATGATTTGCTGATGGATTTTCAGGTGCCCAATTGTGAGTTGATCTGTTATGCGGATGATATATTAGTAATATGCTGGAATAAAGATCTAACATCACTAAAAATCGTAATTAAAAATCATTATAACTTGACTTGACTAATTTATCGTTCGAGGATAAGCAAAAATACAATATTGGTATTTCTTATATAATAAAATCTTATAAAGACGCAAAAATGTCGTTGCTGCTGAATAATACAAACGAGATATTTATAAGTTTTTTTCAACCAAGTTATTCCTAATTATTTTCGCTCAAATTTATTTAACACACAATTTGTAACCAACCATGGTAATTTCAAGAGTTTTCTGGAAAGAATTCGTGCAGTGGAGGATCCAAGCTGTTTTTGTGGGTGTAACGTTCAGGATTCCACTCATCTTTTACTCAAATTCCCAGCATTTCAAGACTACAGACATAATAACGGTATTCTCTATACTGATCCAAGAGAACTGATATCTAGCAAAGTTTCATATATTAAATTCAATAGATTTTGTAAATATATATCTGACATTTTAAATAATCTCAAGTGTTAAGTTTAATTGATTTTGAAAATTCGAAACTATTATAGACGGGTATGATTATTTTTATAAATTAAACAATTTCTAATTCCCATACTGCAATGAAAAAAATATTGGGAGAGACTGGCTCATCAGTGGTGAACGCTCCCAGCGGTTTCGCCAGTTTAATTTACCATAGCGCTCTTATATTGAAATTTAACAGCAATTTGTGAAGACGAACAAATAGAACATTATATAAATTATGAATCCAAAAAATCAGACGCAAAGTACATAAAAGTAAGAAATTTAGAAGTTGCTATTATTCCTTGGCTTTCAGCCAAACTAGTCAAAGTAGTAATTGAGGCAAAAAGCGGTGAATATCTTATTGAAAAAAATAATAAACTGTTTCAAACCAATGGTCTTAGAATAGCTAGGTTTTTATTCATTGTGAAAAACAAGCAATCTCATTCTTTGATAACAAAGCTTACTGCCGACTGGGTTTTTGCAGTCCACCTTTTCAATCAATTCCATAGATGACACTGCTGAAAATACAGAAAATCAGGTCCAGTTCAACCAAGATTTACCAATTAAAGAACAAAACGAATTAAAACATTTTTTTTCGAATTATTCAGACTTATTCTCTTCAAAATTAAGTACCACCAATTTTTTACAAAGCATATAATAAATATAAAGGATAATATATCAAACACAAGCTTTACTGGGTTATTTCAGCAGAAAGAGAAATAATTGATGAACAAATATAAGATATGTTTCACGAAGGAGTCATTCGCCCGTCATCAAGCGCATGGGCGTTCCCAGTCATATTAGTTAATAAAAAAAAGATGGCAGTTGGAAATTTTGCATCGACTACAGAAAGCTCAACGATATAACTGTGAAGGACGTTTATCAGATCCCCAGAGTCAATGATGTCATGGACACCCTTCAAGGTTCGAAATACCTCTCAGCAATTGATCTCAAATCAGGATACTGGCAAGTGGAAATCTAAGAGGGGGACAAATTGAAAACAGCTTTCACAACATACCACGGCTTATATTAATTTAATACTATGCCTTTTGGCTTATGTAATGCTCCAGCCACGTTTGAACGACTTATGGATAGCGTTCTCAAAAGTCTGAAATAGAAAATATGCTAATGCTATTTAGATGGCGTCATGATTTTAAAACTCACCTCGAAAGACTGGAGGCAGTTTTCAAATGTTTCCATGAATCAAACTTAAAATTAAATGCTAAAAAATGCAGACTTGCCTTTGAAGAACTAGAGATACTGTGCCACATAACAAGCCAACATGGAATAAAGCCTTCAGACCGGAATATCGAAGCGGTTAAAATTTTCCCGATACCCAAGAAAATAAAAGAGGTGCAATAATTTTTAGGAATTTGTTTTTACTACAGGAAATATTTTAAAGGATTTGATAACCTAGCTGACCCTCTTACTAAACTCACAAAGAAAAACACTCCGTTTGAGTTGACCGAAGCACAAGAGAATTCATTTAATATTCTGAAGATGGCCACCTGTATTCACACAGATGCGTCAAATGTCGGACTAGGTGCAGTCCTAGTGCAAAATATTGATGAACAAGAAAAGGTAGTGTAATATATATGTAGAACCCTAACCAAATCAGAAATTAATTATTGAATCACCGAAAAATAATGTTTAGCAATCGTTTGGGCAATATCCAAATTACGGCCTTATCTTTACGGTAAGCAATTTAGAGTGATAACAGACCATCATGCTCTCTGCTGGCTTAAACACTTGAGACACCCTACTGGTAGACTAGCTAGATGGGCTCTTAAAATGCAAGAGTATGACTTTGAGGTGATAAACAAGTCTGGTAAGAAACATTTAGACGCCGACTGCCTATCAAGGGGACCTTTGCCTGACACTGGTCCTGAAGATGATTGTGACAAAAAAATGTTCAGGAAAATAATGAATGAGAAGGACGATTTTATTGACAACGTTAAAAAGAGCCTTTGGAGAAATGATGGCAAGCGCTCCATTACCCAAAATTTCAAAGAAGAAGACGGAATCCTTTACAAAAAAACCCAAACGGTAATCCTTGGCTACTTGTTGTGCCACAAAGAAGAAAATAGGAAATTATTAAAGAATACCATGATCATATACTCTGCGGCCACTAAGGAGTTGCAAGAACTGCATACCGAATAAAAATAAGTATTATTGGCCCTCTATGTTATAAGATGTCTCGAACTACGTAAAAACATGTCACCTTTGTCAGAGTCGTGTGAAGGAACAAACCAACTTCCTTCAGGATTTCTTCAGCCTATACCTCCGGCAAATTACCCATTCGAAAGAGTTGGTATAGATTTCGTGGGTCCTCTTCCAACCACTAAAACTAGAAATAAAGGATAATAGTTTTGACAGACAACCAAACAAGATATACAGAGACAAACGCTGTTACAGATTCTACAGCAATATAAGTCGCTAAATTTCTGATAGAAGGTGTTTATCTAATCAGAGATAGAGGTTCACAGTTCACAAGCAACCTCCTGAAGGAAATAATGAGAATTTTCAAAGTGAAACACTGCTTCACTATCATCTATCACCCACAAACAAATGGATTAACTGAACGTTTGACAGAAAAAAAATATTGATTATAATCAACATGTTGAGCATGTATGTGAATGTGAACCATAAAAACTGGGATTAAATACTGCCGTTCATTACCCATGCACACAATTCGACATTGCAAGAAATAACTGGATTCTCGCAATTCTTTCTTCTATATGGTAGAGAGCCAGTGCCTCTCCTAGATAACATCCATGTCGAAATCGAGACTAACACCGGTGATTACGATCGATATGTGAATGACCTACTGAGGAAAGTTCAGAATTGCAGAGAATTAGGCATCCAGAACACGAAAAAAGTGCAAGAACGGATGAAGAAATATTACAATGAAAACATAAGAGATTTAGTAGCCATATGGACCCCAATAAGGAAAATAGGAAAATGCGAAAAGCTTTTAATAAGATACTTTGGACCATATGCAATATCAGGAAATCTATCAGAAGTGAACTATCTTGTAACACCTAAAGATGAACCCAACATAGACCCACACGTCGTGCCTATATCAAGAATAAAGCCCTAATTCAGAGAATTCAAGAGGACCAGGAGGACGTGGTGGAGCCTGAAGGAGGGGGTAGTCTCACAGAATAATCTGTGGTCGCCTACTCGGTTTATCATCATGAGTCACGTGACGCTACGTCAGCATTTCATTTGTTTAGATATCTCTCAGTTTTATTTAACACTAGCGGATGTACCCGGCTTCGCCCGGGGTTTTACCCGAGTAAAGGTTTATCTAACGAACATTTGTTAAATCAATTCTCTATAAACTTATAAAAAAAAAGATATATTTTGATAATTTGAAACTCGTAAATTTGAATCTCTCGATAAAGTGAACATTTTTTCCCGGTCCCTGTGCGCCGTGTCATCCTGAATTTTGTCTTTCCTAATTTTCTACATTACAAAATCATCGTTTTATCTAGTGAACATTTTTTCCGGGTCCCTTGAAAAATACTCGATAAGTTGAATAAAATCAATATTAATTGGTTCCCTCGGTAATTGGAAGTTAAAGGAATAGTATCTTCGCCTTGGAATTGTATCATTAATCTTGTCTCAAATAAATTGCCGTGTCATCCTGAGATAATCTTACTTTTGATAAATAATGTTTAAGATAATAAACTTAGTGATAATAAAACTTATAGATAAAAAAAACTTGTTTACATCGTCGCAAAGGTGGCGCTGCTTGCGAGTTTAATCTACAAATCTGCAAATAACTCTAAGGATATTAGATGTTCAAGAGGTTATTTTTCAAAAACCTTCCCGGGTATATAACTAATAATATCCCAAAATTTCACGGCGATTGGATGTATGGTTTTTGAATCTATAGAATACAGACGGACAGACATTCAATTATATATATATATAGATTGAAAATAATTGTAAATACTCTTTACTTATTAAAATAACTTTGTTTTATGATTACTCGTTCTGGCCTCACTTATAATATTGATCTGGACTAATCTAACACTGACATAAAGCCTATACCCCAGGACAATGCAACAATTGATATGTTATATAAAAATATATAAATTAAAAGGATCATTTCTAGAGTAAACTGCTCTATAGAGTCGACTGCCAGATGACGCAGCTTTCCCTATATAAACCCATTGTTGTTGTTTCCCGTTGGCAGATTCAAAACTTTCTGCAGATATTCTTTACGCCTTAAGTTAAGTATTTTTTCTCAAATCGTTTCATTAGCACAATTAAAGCAAATTGTGATTCAGGGTTGATTTGATTATTTTTACCATGATTGCATTAACCTATAACATAAAATACTCATGTTTCTTTAAACAACCTAATCGAATTCTATATCAAACAAATTTATCATATATATATATGTAATATTGTTGCAAATGTCGATGTATGGATAAGCTGGCAGTCGTGTACGTGAGGCGAGTGTTGATGATCTTCCCACACGCGGACAACAAGAAGCAGAGGCAGGGCTAGATGTTAGCACATAGAGGGATCAGGGACAGCCCACGGGACAGAGGTAGAGGCCATGACACAAACTTGGATGCTTATCACCGAGACATGGGGAGAGAGAGAGTACGTGCAAGACAGAAGCCGTCTATCGATGGCCACCCTCTAGAACATACTGATAACCCCCTGCCAACATCTGTCCTGTTTTCAGGGGTCGTCTATAAAGAGTCCCTGGGGACCCCACATGGGCTGTGGCATTTTCCTCCTCTCTCCCCAGCTGACCGCTCTTTGGATTTTTATTTTGATGTCAACATTTTTAGTGTTACATACAAATAGGGGTTTACAGGTATTATCAATAAATATATAGCATGTATACAAAATATGGGGTAGTAGTAAATAGAAAGTGTCATTATTATACAGTTTAAAATATATTATAGAATATGCCCCCGGTGATGAAGGTTTGTTTGGGGGAAATGAAATACCATGAATGATGACCTAACAAACCTATTATAAAATCAAAAGAAATAATTTGGGCACAAATTAGTAAAATTATTTTAAGTATAGGATAATAAAATAGGACAATAATGATGACGTCTCAATAAGATATATAATATGATGAAAGAAAAATACATAAGAATAAATGATAAAATTGAGAAAATATGCAAAATAAAATTAGAAATGCCATAAAAGTAATTTACTTGTAGAAAAAAAAAATTACAACCTATTGAATGAAAAAATATCTAAAATAAAAGTATAAAGCTATTAAGTTGAACTAAGATTATAAGTTGACGCAGAGGGTTGATGAGGGTATATGGGATGTCTGAGTATGTTCCTGCAAAGAAATAGCTTAATGAGTTCTGCAATGCAGTACGAACTTGTGTTAGTGAGGTACTGTTTTCATTAACAGAACGTTCAAGATATTCAGTCTGCATTATTAGTTCAGACTAGCAGGGAGAGGTATGTAGGTTGAAGAATGTGGAAAGGTAAAGGTAAACACGCAAGAGATGTACTGCTGCCAATAATGATGGTACCCGACTTGTATGATTAAAAAACAAAAAGATAAGAATGATAAAATGATGAACCGGGTAATATTGAAAAAAAAATTCTGGCGAGCAAGAATCTCTTGAGGGGAATATATGAGCTTGGGGAATGAAGAAAGGGAAGGTAGTTGCAAGGGTTGTTCTGTTTCCAATGATTATTTCACCCGACTTGAATGGTAATAAAAAAAAAAAAAGAAAAAATGATGATTGGTAATGAAAAGCCGGGTGATAAGAAAAATAATCTAGCTGGGTATCCTGAACTCACTATTGTGAATGATATAGCGAGGAAGGATTTCTCAGTTGGATTAATCAATGAAAAAAAAATTGGCGAGCAGGAAGCCCTTGGGCAATGCATGAGAATGTATGGGCAGGGTAGGTTAGGATACGTAAACGAAAAAAATAGAAAAACGAAATAGATAATATATATAAATTTAAAAATATCTTAAGCTATTACAAATATTATTAATGTTTTCAATATATTAAAAGTTTTAAAATAATTAGAAAGATGGTTGAAGTTATAATATGTGTGTAATAAGCCTAGAGATGATGAAAAAAAATTGAAGAAAAAAAAGGTAGAATTAGTTGTTGTTGGCTGACGGCATTGCTAATGGCACACAAAATAATAATAATGAATAATATAATTAATTAATGTTGAAATATTTTATACACATCAAAGAGTTATCAAATTATAAAACTATTTTAGAGGCGTAATATTCTTTTTTAAAATAAAACAATTTCTACTGTCCTTACTGCGATGGAAAAATTAAAGGGAGGGCCTGGCTCATCAGTGGTGAACCCTCCCAGCGGTTTCGCCAGTTTAATCTACCATACCGCTGTTATATTGCATTTTTGGAACTTCCTTTTATAGGTGACTGTTGTAAGACTCTTGGAATGGGTATTTTAGAAGAACTATGGACATAAGCTTTTAGGACAGCAGAATTAAATATAATTATAAATATATAATATGCTTCGAGCAATCGCTCTTCCGCAAATATCAAATTGTGTCTTTTATTAGAACAATAATGTTACGATGTACTAGAGCGCCATCTGTTATCAAATTATAAAACTATTTTAGAGGCGTAATATTCTTTTTAAAAATAAAACAATTTCTACTGTCCTTACTGCGATGGAAAAATTGAATAGTTCTTCTAAAATACCCATTCCAAGAGTCTTACAACAGTCACCTATAAAAGGAAGTTCCAAAAATGCAATATAACAGCGGTATGGTAGATTAAACTGGCGAAACCGCTGGGAGGGTTCACCACTGATGAGCCAGGCCCTCCCTTTAATTTTTCCATCGCAATAAGGACAGTAGAAATTGTTTTATTTTAAAAAAGAATATTACGCCTCTAAAATAGTTTTATAATTTGATAACAGATGGCGCTCTAGTACATCGTAACATTATTGTTCTAATAAAAGACACAATTTGATATTTGCGGAAGAGCGATTGCTCGAAGCATATTATATATTTATAATTATATTTAATTCTGCTGTCCTAAAAGCTTATGTCCATAGTTCTTCTAAAATACCCATTCCAAGAGTCTTACAACAGTCACCTATAAAAGGAAGTTCCAAAAATGCAATATAACAGCGGTATGGTAGATTAAACTGGCGAAACCGCTGGGAGGGTTCACCACTGATGAGCCAGGCCCTCCCTTTAATTTTTCCATCGCAGTAAGGACAGTAGAAATTGTTTTATTTTAAAAAAGAATATTACGCCTCTAAAATAGTTTTATAATTTGATAACAGATGGCGCTCTAGTACATCGTATCAAAGAGTTATATTAATTTAAATAACATTGGGGCAGGTAAAATAAATAACTTAATGAATATATGATAAAAATGCTATTGCCAAAAATCGATTGTGGTGCGGAAAGAAAAAAAAAACGGAAATAGTGTTACATTAAGAAAGTTCTGTAGAAAAAAATCTCCTACCAGATGGATGATGTCTTGGATGGGTCTTGTGGCGTGGGCTGCGATGAGGCTTGGTGATCCTCTTTACGGTGGTTGTCATGGGACATCGTCGATGCTGGTAAGCGGGTCGTAGCGAGGCTTTCTCGATGGATCTTGTCTGCTTGTTCGAGCCGATGGAGCGAGGTGCCTGTGGCACAGGAGCTGTCGATGGGGGAGATGATGAATTCCTCGGTGCGAGGTACAGCTAGTCCAAGCATGGCGTCTTTGAGATGGTCCACAGGATCGTCAAGGTGGAATGCAAGTAGAAGGAGCATCCACACGAATGCGCCGTTGAACACCGGTGCCGCTGTCATCCTCTGCGTGCCGCTGTCCTCAGTTATCCTGTCGACTTTCTGTAATATTGTTGCAAATGTCGATGTATGGATAAGCTGGCAGTCGTTTACGTGAGGCGAGTGTTGATTTTTTCCCACACGCGGACAACAAGAAGCAGAGGCAGGGCTAGATGTTAGCACATAGAGGGATCGGAGACAGCCCACGGGACAAAGGTAGAGGCCATGACACAAACTTGGATGCTTATCACCGAGACATGGAGAGAGAGAGTGAGTGCAAGACAGAAGCCGTCTGTCAATGGCCACCCTCTAGAATATACTGATGACCCCCTGTCAACATCTGTCCTGTTTTCAGGGGTCGTCTATAAAGAGTCCCTGGGGGCCCCACATGGGCTTTGGCATTTTCCTCCTCTCTCCCCAGCTTTTTCCAGCTGACCGCTCTTTGGATTTTTATTTTGACGTCAACATTTTTAGTGTTACATACAAATAGGGTTTTACAGGTATTATCAATAAAGATATAGCATGTATACAAAATATGGGGTAGTAGTAAACACAAAGTGTCATTATTATACAGTGTAAAATATATATATATATATAGATGGAAATTTTTTGCCGGGAGGAAAATGATCTAAAGAGACAAGGGTCGCCTCTCCCGTCAAAATAGACGTCTAAAACAGACGCCATCTATTGACCGTCGCCGCAACTAGCGGCCTCGGGTCGGTGACAAAGCCACAACACCAGCTTTGGCAAACTGAAAAGCGTCCACCTGGAGACCATGGTTTCGGGCTGATGGCCCTCGTCAGTCCAGGGCGGACTTTATTCCATGAGATCCACACGGGATCTAATGGAATCTTGACAATCTGCCAAAGAGGTGTTTTGCTGGCAAAGTGGCTGGGCCATATCTATGGCCAAAATATAGATGGAAATTTTGCCGGGAGGAAAATGATCTAAAGAGACAAGGGTCGCCTCTCCCGTCAAAATAGACGTCTAAAACAGACGCCATCTATTGACCGTCGCCGCAACTAGCGGCCTCGGGTCGGTGACAAAGCCACAACACCAGCTTTGGCAAACTGAAAAGCGTCCACCTGGAGACCATGGTTTCGGGCTGATGGCCCTCGTCAGTCCAGGGCGGACTTTATTCCATGAGATCCACACGGGATCTAATGGAATCTTGACAATCTGCCAAAGAGGTGTTTTGCTGGCAAAGTGGCTGGGCCATATCTATGGTCAAAATATAGATGGAAATTTTGCCGGGAGGAAAATGATCTAAAGAGACAAGGGTCGCCTCTCCCGTCAAAATAGACGTCTAAAACAGACGCCATCTATTGACCGTCGCCGCAACTAGCGGCCTCGGGTCGGTGACAAAGCCACAACACCAGCTTTGGCAAACTGAAAAGCGTCCACCTGGAGACCATGGTTTCGGGCTGATGGCCCTCGTCAGTCCAGGGCGGACTTTATTCCATGAGATCCACACGGGATCTAATGGAATCTTGACAATCTGCCAAAGAGGTGTTTTGCTGGCAAAGTGGCTGGGCCATATCTATGGCCAAAATATAGATGGAAATTTTGCCGGGAGGAAAATGATCTAAAGAGACAAGGGTCGCCTCTCCCGTCAAAATAGACGTCTAAAACAGACGCCATCTATTGACCGTCGCCGCAACTAGCGGCCTCGGGTCGGTGACAAAGCCACAACACCAGCTTTGGCAAACTGAAAAGCGTCCACCTGGAGACCATGGTTTCGGGCTGATGGCCCTCGTCAGTCCAGGGCGGACTTTATTCCATGAGATCCACACGGGATCTAATGGAATCTTGACAATCTGCCAAATAGGTGTTTTGCTGGCAAAGTGGCTGGGCCATATCTATGGCCAAAATATAGATGGAAATTTTGCCGGGAGGAAAATGATCTAAAGAGACAAGGGTCGCCTCTCCCGTCAAAATAGACGTCTAAAACAGACGCCATCTATTGACCGTCGCCGCAACTAGCGGCCTCGGGTCGGTGACAAAGCCACAACACCAGCTTTGGCAAACTGAAAAGCGTCCACCTGGAGACCATGGTTTCGGGCTGATGGCCCTCGTCAGTCCAGGGCGGACTTTATTCCATGAGATCCACACGGGATCTAATGGAATCTTGACAATCTGCCAAAGAGGTGTTTTGCTGGCAAAGTGGCTGGGCCATATCTATGGCCAAAATATAGATGGAAATTTTGCCGGGAGGAAAATGATCTAAAGAGACAAGGGTCGCCTCTCCCGTCAAAATAGACGTCTAAAACAGACGCCATCTATTGACCGTCGCCGCAACTAGCGGCCTCGGGTCGGTGACAAAGCCACAACACCAGCTTTGGCAAACTGAAAAGCGTCCACCTGGAGACCATGGTTTCGGGCTGATGGCCCTCGTCAGTCCAGGGCGGACTTTATTCCATGAGATCCACACGGGATCTAATGGAATCTTGACAATCTGCCAAAGAGGTGTTTTGCTGGCAAAGTGGCTGGGCCATATCTATGGCCAAAATATAGATGGAAATTTTGCCGGGAGGAAAATGATCTAAAGAGACAAGGGTCGCCTCTCCCGTCAAAATAGACGTCTAAAACAGACGCCATCTATTGACCGTCGCCGCAACTAGCGGCCTCGGGTCGGTGACAAAGCCACAACACCAGCTTTGGCAAACTGAAAAGCGTCCACCTGGAGACCATGGTTTCGGGCTGATGGCCCTCGTCAGTCCAGGGCGGACTTTATTCCATGAGATCCACACGGGATCTAATGGAATCTTGACAATCTGCCAAAGAGGTGTTTTGCTGGCAAAGTGGCTGGGCCATATCTATGGCCAAAATATAGATGGAAATTTTGCCGGGAGGAAAATGATCTAAAGAGACAAGGGTCGCCTCTCCCGTCAAAATAGACGTCTAAAACAGACGCCATCTATTGACCGTCGCCGCAACTAGCGGCCTCGGGTCGGTGACAAAGCCACAACACCAGGTTTGGCAAACTGAAAAGCGTCCACCTGGAGACCATGGTTCCGGGCTGATGGCCCTCGTCAATATATGGCCCAGCCACTTTGCCAGCAAAACACCTCTTTGGCAGATTGTCAAGATTCCATTAGATCCCGTGTGGATCTCATGGAATGAAGTCCGCCCTGGACTGACGAGGGCCATCAGCCCGAAACCATGGTCTCCAGGTGGACGCTTTTCAGTTTGCCAAAGCTGGTGTTGTGGCTTTGTCACCGACCCGAGGCCGCTAGTTGCGGCGACGGTCAATAGATGGCGTCTGTTTTAGACGTCTATTTTGACGGGAGAGGCGACCCTTGTCTCTTTAGATCATTTTCCTCCCGGCAAAATTTCCATCTATATTTTGGCCATAGATATGGCCCAGCCACTTTGCCAGCAAAACACCTCTTTGGCAGATTGTCAAGATTCCATTAGATCCCGTGTGGATCTCATGGAATAAAGTCCGCCCTGGACTGACGAGGGCCATCAGCCCGAAACCATGGTCTCCAGGTGGACGCTTTTCAGTTTGCCAAAGCTGGTGTTGTGGCTTTGTCACCGACCCGAGGCCGCTAGTTGCGGCGACGGTCAATAGATGGCGTCTGTTTTAGACGTCTATTTTGACGGGAGAGGCGACCCTTGTCTCTTTAGATCATTTTCCTCCCGGCAAAATTTCCATCTATATTTTGGCCATAGATATGGCCCAGCCACTTTGCCAGCAAAACACCTCTTTGGCAGATTGTCAAGATTCCATTAGATCCCGTGTGGATCTCATGGAATAAAGTCCGCCCTGGACTGACGAGGGCCATCAGCCCGAAACCATGGTCTCCAGGTGGACGCTTTTCAGTTTGCCAAAGCTGGTGTTGTGGCTTTGTCACCGACCCGAGGCCGCTAGTTGCGGCGACGGTCAATAGATGGCGTCTGTTTTAGACGTCTATTTTGACGGGAGAGGCGACCCTTGTCTCTTTAGATCATTTTCCTCCCGGCAAAATTTCCATCTATATTTTGGCCATAGATATGGCCCAGCCACTTTGCCAGCAAAACACCTCTTTGGCAGATTGTCAAGATTCCATTAGATCCCGTGTGGATCTCATGGAATAAAGTCCGCCCTGGACTGACGAGGGCCATCAGCCCGAAACCATGGTCTCCAGGTGGACGCTTTTCAGTTTGCCAAAGCTGGTGTTGTGGCTTTGTCACCGACCCGAGGCCGCTAGTTGCGGCGACGGTCAATAGATGGCGTCTGTTTTAGACGTCTATTTTCACGGGAGAGGCGACCCTTGTCTCTTTAGATCATTTTCCTCCCGGCAAAATTTCCATCTATATTTTGGCCATAGATATGGCCCAGCCACTTTGCCAGCAAAACACCTCTTTGGCAGATTGTCAAGATTCCATTAGATCCCGTGTGGATCTCATGGAATAAAGTCCGCCCTGGACTGACGAGGGCCATCAGCCCGAAACCATGGTCTCCAGGTGGACGCTTTTCAGTTTGCCAAAGCTGGTGTTGTGGCTTTGTCACCGACCCGAGGCCGCTAGTTGCGGCGACGGTCAATAGATGGCGTCTGTTTTAGACGTCTATTTTGACGGGAGAGGCGACCCTTGTCTCTTTATATATATATATATAAATGAATGTTTGTATGTATGTCCGGTATACAAATTCGCAGTAGTTCACTAATTCAAACCAAAATTTCCATACATTGGTAAAAATAGCGGGGAAGACGATAGGCTATTTAAAAAATATATAAATCAATTATTAAAACTATATATTCAGATTATTCTACTTAGCTCACGAACAGCGCCCTCTAGAACGCTTTAGAACAAAAAGCAGGCGACCTGCCGGCGGCGCGCGCCCGTTGGCTGCCGGCGAGCACGTGACTTCCCTGTGCGCGCGCATTGCTGTCGGCGAGGGCAGTTTCACGCGACCGCCCGCCAGCGAAAGAAGCTTTTTCTTAATCACAATGCAAGTCCTTAACTATATTTACAGGTTTTCCAATTTATAACTATTTCACATATTTACATATATATTTTCATTTTTTGCTATAACTGATCTAATTCGCCGTTTAGAATAACTGCTCTAATTCGAAATATTTGGTATGTTTTATTTGTGTTCACTCTATTTCTATTTATTTGAATTTTTATAATTTCCATGTTTCAAAAACCAATTTCAAAAAGGTCGTTAGAAATATGTAAGGTCTGAAATAGCTTTAGAGCTAATATTTATGATGCCGAGCGTAGCTTAATGGTTAGGTGTATGGCTTCGTATTTCCACAACCTTGGTTCGAAACTTAGCCTGGGTGTTTTTTTTTTTTTTTTTTTTTTGAAGCAAAATTTTTTTTTACAGTACCAAAATTTCCATACATAGGTTTGCGTACATACGAGTTTGTCCTTTTGCTCGCGAGCAGCGCCTCTAGCGGTGAAGATGGGAGGTAATATCAGCTGACCTAATGTACATGTACAGTTTGGACGGGACGCTTCGCAAGAGTGACATCCACGGCGCCAATTTATAATTGTTACGCATAGTGGTTGAATAAAACATTTAATCGTGTAAACCCGGGCGTTGCCCGGGTCATTCGTCTAGTATACTATATATAGGCTTGTTAAAACCGTTTTCAAAAAAAAAAAAAAAACTGAAATTCATTTTTTATGCGTATATATTATGAAAAAAAGCATCTCTTTATCGTTATTATTCCTAATTTATGCACCTTATCCAAGTACGATATCACATTTGTACTATTTTTTCACATGTGTATATATGTTCAGAAATAGGTTTTCCTTTTATTTTTTCTCTCTTTCTCTTGATTTTCTTCTCATATAGCGCCAGTGTTCAAAGCGGGACATCGCGTTTTTTTATAGTTGAATAAAGTTGAATATATAAAAGGAAGGAGGCTAAAAAATGATTTGAAAAAAAAAATAAAAATAAAATAACTGAAAATCCTAAGTATCCTTGAGAAAAATACCTTTTTTGGTTGTTTCACTATCTTTCAAAGTATGGAGGCGATGTATTGTTATAGAAGAATCATATATTGAAGACTACTTTTAAATAAATATGTAATACTTGATGTTCTAATCAAGGTATGCACTTTAGCACTGCTAACTTTCGATGAAAAACAATAAAATATCGAAAGGTTTAACTTATAAACAAGCTAAATTATAAATGCAAGTTGAAACCTGTGTTGAGAGGTGCACAGTCTACAGAAAAGCTCACTTCTTAAAGACGTATGATGAAAATATTTTCTTATTTCCCTCCCAATGGCCCTGAAGTATGCTCTAAGAAGACAATGCGGTTTACATTACTGCAGGCAATTACTGTCAACAGCTCGACATTGTGCGCGGGGAATTAATGTCTCCAGCACTGAATAGAGAAGTTGTTGTTCTTCCCCGTGAAATACTAAGCCTCACGATTCGCACCTGTCTCTCACTCTCACTATAACAAAGAACAGGAGGAAATTTTGGGCTCCGCTTTATCCTTCCATCTCTTCTGCCTAAATAATACTATTTTACATGTTATGAATGTCGTTAATCGGTTGGAATAAAGCTCGAATTCAAGGCAACTTTTTTGATGTTGTTGATATTTTTTTAATCTATAAGAAGTTATAATAAGTAGGAAGGGTAAAAATATTATAAAGATAGTTTCTTTGTTTGAATATTGTTTTTTACCCGTGAATTTTAGAGTTCAATCGAAATATTTTATTTTCGAGTGGAGATATCTCACTTTATTTTGGCGGAAGAGGAAGTTCATATTTTTATTGAGACAGCTTAAATTAGTATAAGTAACTTTAGTTATAAATCTGTCCAATGCTACACTTGCAAGAACAAAGAAAAATTTTGGTACCTTGTGCTCTCTGGGAAAAATCGAGAGAGTCAGAAGAGAAATATTTTTCAAAAATGTTTTTCTCCATGAAATCGAACTGAGTTCCATATTCACCAAGAAATGCGATTGTCATTCGAGCAACGAGAGCGTCCAGTTCCTCTCTAACGATACAGTGCGGCTGCGAAGGTAGGATCTCTCAGCGAGTATATTGTGTGTTGCATTTTCCTCTCTAGAACCAAACACCTCCGAAACTGTCGTCATCCTGTACTAGTCCCCTATTCAGGAATTAACTATCTCTCTTGTTGTTTTTATTTTAGTTTAAAACTACAGTACAACTTCTTTAAGGTGATAATTTTGTATAAAGTGTACAGTTTTCTTAAGGCATCATCAACTGAATAAACCTTCTTGAGTGAACCACCAATTTTGGAGGATGTTTATAAACTTGCTAGAGAATTAGCCCTTTCAACGAAAGGGTCTATAACGACAGCAAGTTCTGAGCCTTATTAAATTTTGCCGTATTGAAGTTACAAATGAAGTATGTGTGAGACTATGTATTTCCCTAATAGATTTCTATCTCTCCACCCAATGTGTAAAATAATGTGGTAAAAATATTATCAGGATTATATAATGTTTATAATGAATCAAGACATTAAGACGCGAATGTCTCTTTTCACAAATAAATCAAACTTCTACTATCCTTACAGCGATGAAAATATTGGGAGGACTTGGCTTATCAGTGGTGAACCCTCCCAGCAGTTTCGTCAATTTAATCTACCAGACCGCTTCTTCAGAATTCCAATACTGTATTGGATCATTCTGCTTTTAAATGCTGCACTGAAGGGTGGGTTCTTAGAAATGGTGTTTTAAGCAAACTATGGACATAAGATTTCAGGACAGTAGAATTACATTAAAATATTTGCATTGAACAATGCTCTTTCGCAAACAATAAGGACAAGTTAGCCATAAATTAATACAAAGCAATAACGCGCCATCTACACGGTAGGTTCAAAAAGTTCCCAAACTTTTAAAAAATAAAATATAAAAAAACTTTTGAAAAATGTAAAGTCAAATTTACTGTAAAGAACAAAGCCTAAACTATAATTTAATTTAGCAACGCCAATAAATTCGCATGCGTAGTTTTCATTTTAGTAATATTTTTGTTGTAAGTATTTAGCTGGCGTCGGTTTCTGCAATGTCATCATTTGAGCAAAGTAAAAATAATAAATTTTGTGTAAAATTAAAAAATTATTTCACAGAGACATTAGCATTAATGAATGAATCTTATGAAGACGAAAAATTGTCACGAACGCAAGTTTATTTCTGGTATAAACGTTTTAAAGATGGCCGTAAGAACATCGCAGATAATTCAAGGTCAGGTCGGCCATTGACGTCAATAACGGATCGCAATATTTGACAGGTACGTGATTTAATCGTTGCTGATAGAAAAATCACAATTGATAATACATCAGAAATACTTGGAATTCCGTATGGTAGTTCCAAAAAATTATTAGTGAACATTTAAACATGAAAAAACTTTGTGGTTATTTTATCCCCCAAAATTCAACAGATCAACAAAGAGAAAACAGATTATCAATTTGCCAAGATTTAATTGAAACTGCAAATATTGATTCTGATTTTTTTAAAACAATAATAACTGATGATGAAACATGGCGCTTTCTTTTTGATATACAAACTAAAAAACAATCACTCGAATGGCACACACCAAGTTCTTCTAGAAAGAAGAAAGTTCGTCTTGACAAGTCCAAAGAAAAAGTAATACTTGTAGTGTTTTTTGATTATAAAGGACTTGTGTATTAGGAATTTATTAAAGATGGGGTTAATATTAATAAACAGGCATACAAAGAAATACTTCGTGACGCGATAAGAAGAAAAAGAAACCAACTCTTTAAATCAAAACAATGGAAATTGCTACATGATAATGCCCCTGCTCATTATTGTTCAAGACCATTTAGCCAAACACTCTGTATCTGTCTTGCTGCATCCCCCTTACTCTCCTGATTACGCCCCATGTGATTTCTTCTTCTTTCCAAAGCTTAAAATGCCGATAAAAGGAAAGCGCTTTTCATCGTCATCAGAAGTAATTGAAAATGAGACGGTGGAGCTAAACAAGCTTTAAAATATGACTTTGAACTAGCATTTCAACAGCTTTTTTCACGCTGGAAAATTATGTGTAGATAACCAAGGCTCCTATTTAGAAATATTTGATGTTCAAATTACTATACTATGAATAAAAAATATAGTTTAAAAAAAGTTCGGGAACTTTATGATCATACCTTGCAGATGGCTATTTATAGTTAAGTATCTTTGGAAGAGATAGCTTCAAACTTTACAAATAAAAAATCTGATAGCCTATTATCTATATATATTCTTTAGAACAAAATAAATATTAAGAAAATATAATTTTAATTTAAAAACTTACATATTGATTGCAAAGAGATATATATAGATCCCTGGAACGCAGAACGACAACTACCTGAACAAAGCGCGTTCTTGAATAAATTACCTATACAATTATATTAAATATAAAATACATATATACAAACAACAACAAAAAGGCTTTTATTAGGGCCCATTGCTCTGTTTGGATTCGCCATTCAACAACAAAATAATACAGTATTTTTTTTTCTCACATGAGGAATGTGCACGTGAGCCTTTACACATCTGTTCTAAAACTTTCCTCACTACCTATTTTGTGTATGAATCTATTTACAATTGATCTGTAGAAATTATAGAGTTATATTGCTATATTTTTCTTTTCTGAAATAGTTCTCAGCGTCTTCAGTGGGTTGCTAAATCTCCAGAAGGTGTTTTTAAGAGTTTTTTCACTTACTTCACCTAAATATTTACATTCTATGATATAGTGGGAGATTTCATCAGATATCATATTTCCATAGATCCTGCAGTGAATGTTTTCCTTTTTGATGATGAGGATATGACTTTCTCTATCTAGAGTTAAATTAATTCTAGTCCGTGCAATGAAAGCTATTATCTTCGATGACAGATTCCATGGCAAGTATCGTTCTGGCATAAATGAATTACAGAGAAGTTTATAGTTTGAAAAAGTTTTCGAATTGTCGAGTCTAGCGAACTCTTGTTGAATAAGCTGCTCTATTTTTGTTTTCATTTTCTTAGGAAGTTCTAATTTTAATTGTTTCATAGTTCGGTGGGAGGTTCAGCCATGACTGACCACAACAGTTGATTATATCATTAACAGTTTTGCATAATCCTATAGAGTTTTTTGAGATTTGATGTACTTCTTTCAGTCTGTTCCAGCATCATTTTGGTAGTCTGTACTCGTCCATTTCCAGTATTCTCATGTAGTATTTCAATGTTAATTTTGTGGCGGTAGGAGTAAGTGAGATTCTTCCAGTGTCCAATCTTAGTATGTGCCCCGGGATATATCTAGGTAAATCAAGAAAGTTTTTTATAAATGAGGTTTGAAGTTGCTCTATAATTTCCTCATTATCGCAGGCCCACACTGGAGCCGCGTAAAACAGAATTTATTTCATCGATGATTCAAATAGTTTGAATGTAACTTCTATCGAATCGATTTTTTTCTCTTTTTAGAAAACCAATGGTTGAGTTTAGTGCGGTATATGCCTTTGCTTTAAAAACTAGCGCAACCTGTCTGGTACTGTGTGTGTTTGTATAGGGGAATCCCAGATATGTTATACTAGGGGTGACAGTCAACGGAGTGCCTCCCCATAACCAGTTTTCATTTCTAGCTGGTCTTCAACTATTTCTGTACACCATTATTTTTGACTTTTATTCATTGAAAACTAATTTAATTTCCTTCAGAAAAGTTCTAAGTAAATTGATTTTGCTTTGCAAATTGATTTTTGATTCTACTATTATTGCTATGTCATCTGCATACATGAGAAGATGAAGGAAGCCGAGGTCTGGAAGATAGAATCCTGGAAGTGAATAAATTTTAGAGCTTAGATATTGTGTTGCACTTGTTTACTATTTTGGTAATATTTGATAGTTCCATTACCTTGAAAATTGTTCGGTGAAATATGCAGTCATTGTATCAATATCTGTAGCGAGGTCATATATTTCTTCTAGTGCATCCAGATTTCGTTTTAGTAGTTTTTCATTTTGAGACCAGTCGTATTTTCTAAATAGTATCACGTTTTTTTGTGCTGATTGGTTCTGTTTATGATATGTATTCAGTACTAAGATTATTGGTAGATGGTCAGAATAGGGGAATTCTTCTATCCACATATCAGATATGTTCTCTATTAGATCTGATGAACCTCTATCTGACACAAAGGTAAATGAACCTTCTGTGTGTTCTTTTGTTCTTCCATTTGCTATTGTTATTGAGTTTGAATCATTGAAGGCAATGAGTCTTTCTGATAATGGAGAAATTATTTGGTCTCTGGAATGTCTGTGCTTATTTAGGGTTGTTTCCAATTGTAACGGGTTGTGCAGACTGCCCCTGTTCCCTGTTCTCATATTTATGTCACCAGCAATCACAACTTCATTGCACTCTTTTATTTGGCATTCAATCTGATTTAGCTACATTTTGTTCATGTGATGCATTGGGGGGTAGGTATGTAAAAAGCAAACATGTATTCACATCAGAACCATCGAGTAATTTGTTTATAATTATTGTTATCAAACAGGAACCTACCTCTGTTTTTTAATTGTCAATTGTACATTTTTCCTAAGCCCTACTATAAATCTTCCGGAAGCTCTTCCCTTTATTTCTGTCTTAATTGCTGGGAGTTGTATAATATGGTAATCCTCTGTCAAAATTTTGGTTTATTCTATAAGCAATGTTTCAGTAATTGCAAACATTTTTTAAAATAGTCTATGAGTGAAAATAACGTAATAATTCTGTGGTATCCGTTAATATTCCAGTGTAGTAATCTAATTATCGCATTCTTAGCAGTAAACTGTTTGGAAACATTTTTAGATAAAGGTTTACATATATAGTTACCAATTCTCTATTTGCGTGCAGCCCGGTATTTAAATTATCAGGTGTTTGCTATATATGGATATTCCGGTGATATTAACTACCTGGCCGTTTTTAACCTGATAACTGAAGCAGCCTATTATCCCTCAATTTCGCTTTAGTACCCCTCTCTGACAGTTCTTTCCTTTGGCATTCAAGATGCGTCTTTGATCTCGGATTTTAGGGCTATAGTCCTTGCTTATGAAAATCCTATCATCCCTGAGTCTGCCTGAGTTCCTGAATATTTTTATTCTAATCGTTTGCTTCGGTATTTCAACTATGACAGGGGCACTAGGTCTTCTTGAGAGACGGTGGCAGCGTGTTATCTCCAATTCCTCTGTAATTAGCAATTTTTCCTTTATTATTTTTGTGACTTTTGTCAGAGTCTCATCAGAGTTTTCATTTTCAGTTCCATTTAATCCATATATTACGAGGTTGTTTTCCCTGAGCTTTCTCTCCATTGATTCGACATGTTCCTCCAATCTCAGTACCCTAGCATCGTTCGCAGTAACCGCTTCCATTCCTTCTTTTAGAGACGTCTCAACGGCACCGAGTCTCTGATCCCAATCCACCATCTTTTGTTCAATACTTTGTAATCTGTAATTTAGTCTTTCACCTAAGTCTTTTAAATCTCAAGTCATTTGTTTAATAAGGGTTTTTAAGTCTTCGTCACCTGACTCTTTCTGCATAGGCGATTGTGTTGACAGTAGGGTTGTTTGTTTCTTAGTTGGAGGACCAGGGTTGAGTTCGACGCCACCAATAACAACAACAACAAAAGCCTTTATTTAGGGTCACTGACCCTATACAGGATTCACCAGAGGAATGCATAAGAAGAAAGCAGTGAGACAAAGGAAACAACAATATAAACAGAAGAAAAAGAAAGAGAAAGAGGGAAGAAAGAAAAACAACACAAAAATAGTAGCAGTAACGCCACCAATAATCAGAAGAACGGCTGTTACTTTTATTAGGTAGGCATAGGAGTGCTTTAGCAGTGCCATGGGATAACAGACATGTACGCAAGGATACTTAATGTAAGTTTTGTTTATAAATTCATCGTATTTATTCTGAGTAAAAAAACTTAAGTTTTATTTTTGCATGTTACCAGAGAGATAACAATCAAAACAGTTAGCAAGTATGCAAATTTCATTTCGAAGAATTTTTATTTCGAATTTCTCAGCCAAATATTTTGGCAATCACAATAACAATTGAAATTAGATATAAATTGGTGCTTACGGTAAGAAAAATAATATAGGAAAAAGTTATCAAAATATAATTAAAAATAAAAATTGATACTTAGCTTCAGAGCGAGGCGACCGTGCGTCCATCCAATTTGGCCTCCTAGCGGCGAATTCAATACATATATGTGATATCTTGGGACCTCTGGGACCAGTGTTACCTGATGCTAGACGACCCTCGATGTCAACTCTACCGTGCAGTCGTGGTGGAAGGCGACACAGCTGGGCCAAAGGTGAAATAAACAAACAGAGATTCCACTAAGAAGCGTCTGACGTCAAGAAGGAATGGGATGAGTGGAGAGAGAGATCTTTAGAGCAAGTGTTACCGTTGGGATCCAAGCGCAGACTGCCTAACCTAGGTTCTCGATTTAACACCACGACCTTTCTTCTTTCTAATTGGTAGGAAGATGTCACGTGGCCGTTGGCTATTGGTTGACCTACTTAGGTATTGTTTCCTAATTGGTAGGGATATGTCACGTGGCCGTTGGCTATTGGTTGACCTACTTAGGTGTTACCTTCTAATTGGTCTTTTCTGGTGTCTTTGTCGGAAGATATAACCGGCCTTGCCCAGGAAATACTGGCCGTTAAACTCGACTTTTATGATTTCCGCGCTCATAAAATTGACTGTAAATTTATTAATAGTTGTTCTAACTTTAAGCCTCTTTGCGAGGCCTTACTTCTACTATCACCTAAGCCTGATTAGTTTTAACCTTAATTTTCTCCTGTTAGTCTCCATTCCTTCTATCTGTACAGTTGCTATACTTTATTAGATTCTTACGCGGTACAGATTGATGTTAGTTGAGGCTTTCTATTTGCAGTACATAAGAAGTTATATACAGTCATGGGGTGGAACATGTGGTAGTAGATATCTAGACTATTCACAACAATTCCATGGTCTTAAATCATCACAGATGGCCCCGGATGTGAGAGGGTTCATATGGAGGGATTTAAGAGAGCGGAATAGGAAGACTGTTATTAAGGAAGTAATTTTTAAAAATTAATTGAAATGAGTTGGTATATAACATGGGGTTGATTTCTGTATATCCATAAGAGATAATAAAGCATAAACAACTAATACTAAACATACAAGTAAAAATAAAAATATGAATAAAATATTTAATAGAGAACATATAATGATTATAGGTGAAAATAAAAACGATTGGATGGGAAAATCATGACCTCTTCGTGATGGGCGTTAGAAAGGGTTGAGGGGTTAGTTTTTACTTGGTTGAGGCAATGTCACTTTGACTCAAGTCCCAAACCATTTAATGTGCACGGCGCGGAAAACCTAGGCCATGTTTCACATGTAAATTTAAGGACCGAATAAAGTTACAGTACCACAATCGAAAAGTAAGATAAGGGTGATTGTTATGGGTTTTAATAATTAGTCGTTAAGACGTACGCATGCAGGATAAATGAGGGCGAAGATCAGTGACCAGAAATCAAAGTTTTAATTGGAGTCGTCAGGGGCTTAGCGAGAAAAAGAGTAAAATAATAATAAAAAAAAAGATGTGCCAGCGTGTGGCATGAGAGTGCCCTGGAATATATAAAAAAAATACAATTTGCACGTATCCAAGCCAGAAGTTGGGATAGGTAAATCTGGGGGACGGTGTGTCAAGATTGTTAATTACGAAATCAAAGTAGGTCAAGTCTAGCCTGCGAAGGAGTTAAAAGTTCCTGCGGAAAAGGGTTAGTATTTATTAAGAAGTAACCTTTAAAGTGGTTGTTTAAGAGGTTATTGAAGATTGCCCTGTTTTTAGATCATGATTTTTAGTTTGATTATAAAAGAATATATCATTGAGATATGAAATTGCGAAATTAAGGCTTTGCATATAGCGTTAAAGGATTTGAAAAATCGCAAATAGAATTGCGAAGTTAAATGCAAAGTAATCTTTAAAAAAAAAATAAAAAAAGTGATGATATGATACAAAGATTAACACACTACAGCAGTATATAAGGGGTAATAGAAAGTGAAAATATTAAATGAAAATTAATAATGAGCAATAATATACTCGATAGCATTGACATGGTAGCGGAAGATGAAACAATGTAAATAACATCTAATTTATAAAGTGAGAGAAAATATAAAATGACAAAATGCAAATCAGTGATATATAAACATGAAATATAAACTTGAGATTATTAGATATGAAAGATAAAATATAAAGTTGATTATAGAATAGAGTCATAAAGTAAAAGTAAATAAGCTTTGGTAAAGAAAAATAAAATAAAATGACACTCATCTAAACTGATTGGTGAGGTAAATAAAATATAAGAGCTAGATAATGATTATATAAAGAATATTAAAATGAAAAAAAAAATGTTCATCGAGAAAGAAGAGCAAGTAAGATTATACATAGAAATTATATATCGTGAAAGAATGAAAAGTTGTAGGCCAAATGTATGTCCCTGTTTTTTAGGATGGGTAGAGAGAGCTTTAAATTGTCCTCGATTGATATCTTTGGTCTTGTTGGCCTAAGTTTTTCTAACTTATCGAATTTGTTTTATGTTTGACGTGACTCGTGGATCATATTGTTTCCAACTGTGAAACTCACTAGTCCTAATGTTGTCGATTTTTTGTTCCCTGCGCCACGTTTAGGTGAAAACGTGATTCTTCCTAAAGCGGCATTTATTCTGTTAGTGGACTGATTTGTTAGGAAATGTAAACTAACGTGTTAAGCAAGTTATTAGTAGCTAAACGGGATATTGGAGTAGAATAATGGGTTAGGGATTAGAACGATATATAGTAAAAGGCACGCACTAATGTTTGATTTCATAGCTGGTGAAAGTTCATTAGAGAACACGGGGTGATAGCGGTGGGTCGTCACAAGACAATGTCGGCTGTTTGTTTGCTCGGGGGGGCGAGGGGGAGCGAACCTATTTTTAATGTGATTCCGGATTTAGGTCAGGGGCCCTTTGCGAGGTTGCTTGCTTTCTTTCAACTTATTGGAAGATCTCTGCCTTAAGGTGCAGAAAAGGCGCTGAGCAAGTCGGGGGTATAAGACGGGATTTCTGCGCGTCAAATATTGTGGGACATAAATGGCCAAATTCTATCAAGTGTACATCAGGTGTTACGCGAGGTGTTGGAATTAGAGGCTGGGGCGCGAGGAATAAGATATCTTCTGTATAGTATTTAAGTTTGTTCACATGAACTGTATCATCTTCTTTATTTAGGGGTCGATTGGGTCTGTTAATTCGGACTACGTTCGGGGATATTATTTCTATAATTGTAAACACAAAAGCGTTTTGATTTGTCACGTTTGGTGACAAGCGTTATGGGATTGACATAGGGAGATACAGAAGTTGTAATTATCCTGTGTGTTCAAGCATTTGTTCGATTTGTGTTTGTATTTCGAAAATCCGGATATTGTATCTGTTGATATTAAATCGACTGGTTGTTGTGTTTCGAGGTTTTGCGGACTTAGTAAAAATGTTATTCATTGACATCGGGTTAGAATTGAATGAAATTGCGACTATCTACGTGGACACGCTTTGAGGTTAAATGTGTCACAGGTGTGATGAAGGCGTCTTTGGCCTGAAAAGTGAAAGAGTTTTGTGGTGTAGCTCTGTGACACGAAGCGAAAAAATTGTAAATGAAAAGGTGTCACGTGAAGTCTTTGTTTTGTACAAAATCTAACCTGTTTCACTAAGAATAACAAATTTACTAAAGTCATGGGTGCTGGTTGTACGAACATATCGATAATTTTTATTTTGTTAGTGGATATGACACGTTTAATGTGAGAAAAAAAAAAGATTATGTGTGTTTAGTAGGGCGACGTTATGGAGCTTGTGTGGCTCGAAATTGGATTTGGGTGTTAAGTCGTGCACTAAAAATTTGTTGCCAATTTGAAAAAGTGATGTGAGAGGGTGTTGTTTATTTTGTTGAGAGTGATTTGTCGATATTTAAATATGCATGTAAAAGGAAGGAGTGTAGTTATGTGGGAATTTAACGATTGGAATAGTTTTGGAAGGCTGTGACTTAGGTTATTTCTGTCTAAAGCTATGAAAGAAAAGGACATAGGGGCGTTGAAAATGGGATTAGGAACATTACAATGAGGCCAAATAAGAGCATTGGAGTTTACCACGTGTGAGCAACCCGTTCCCGGAGGGGAAAATTTAGTAAATCGGACAGTTGTATTAACCTGTCCATGGGACATGTGTTGCTTGCACGAGGTGAATTTGTATTAGGTAGTTGGTAGAGGTACATTATCTTGATACAGGAGTAGCTGAGAACAGTTTATAATTAGTAGAAATCGTTTTATGGAATTAAGGAATAAAATGCCAAAAGGCAAGGGTGTATCGATGATATGGAATTTTAGATTCCGCGTTATGTTACTTATTTTTACGTTTAAAAAGATATAATCTATGGTGAAAATATTGTTAGATATGGCGTTAATAGTTAAGTTAAATGGGTGGACAGGTATTTTCTTTTACAAACTGGTTTCTACTATTTTAAAAGTATTCTGCATAATTATAGCGATAGATGCTCCTGTATCAAGCAGTAGAGGTAGGTTTACATTATTGGACAGTTCAGCTCGAACGAGCAATTGTTCAACAAAAGTTATGTGAGGAGGAACCTACTGTTGTGCTGCCTTGTATGTCGGAACAGTTCTGGTGCCATGGTTGGAGGATCGTTGGGACAGTCAGAGTTCATTGCTTGCGCTGGGCTCGTGGTTTAGAGATGGTCGGGGGAGCAGGAAACATACGCTCGCGTGTTGGTAACTCGGAGGGGTGCTTGCAGGAGATTTGCTGGCTTTCTCAGTCTTGTAGAGTATTGTGGTTGGGCCCGATCTGCTTGGGCGTCGTAGTTGGTGAAGAAGCTCTGCGCCTCGTACGAACCATCGTAGCGCGGTAGTTCCACATTTCGCGATAGTCCGGTCACGGCAGAAAGCTGATGTAGCGTCCTGGTCAACCTCCCCAGGACATCTGACACCGGCGGCGGGGGCGTGACGTCCTCGTGGTTGGGGGGAACTTCCTGCGTCCTACCGAGGGTGGTTTCTTTCTTTGGAAAAGTGGTGTTTTCGCCACTTTCGGAGTCGGGATCGGACTCCATTGGTTCCTTTGGATCCTCCTCTCTTCCCTGTTCCATCTTTCTGTACAGACAGTGGTCTATTTGCTTACTTGTACCTTGGCGTCCACTATCCTGTCGACTCTTCGGACGGGGGAGTCTGTGATATCTTGGGACCTCTGGGACCAGTGTTACCTGATGCTAGACGACCCTCGATGTCAACTCTACCGTGCAGTCGTGGTGGAAGGCGACACAGCTGGGCCAAAGGTGAAATAAACAAACAGAGATTCCACTAAGAAGCGTCTGACGTCAAGAAGGAATGGGATGAGTGGAGAGAGAGATCTTTAGAGCAAGTGTTACCGTTGGGATCCAAGCGCAGACTGCCTAACCTAGGTTCTCGATTTAACACCACGACCTTTCTTCTTTCTAATTGGTAGGAAGATGTCACGTGGCCGTTGGCTATTGGTTGACCTACTTAGGTATTGTTTCCTAATTGGTAGGGATATGTCACGTGGCCGTTGGCTATTGGTTGACCTACTTAGGTGTTAACTTCTAATTGGTCTTTTCTGGTGTCTTTGTCGGAAGATATAACCGGCCTTGCCCAGGAAATACTGGCCGTTAAACTCGACTTTTATGATTTCCGCGCTCATAAAATTGACTGTAAATTTATTAATAGTTGTTCTAACTTTAAGCCTCTTTGCGAGGCCTTACTTCTACTATCACCTAAGCCTGATTAGTTTTAACCTTAATTTTCTCCTGTTAGTCTCCATTCCTTCTATCTGTACAGTTGCTATACTTTATTAGATTCTTACGCGGTACAGATTGATGTTAGTTGAGGCTTTCTATTTGCAGTACATAAGAAGTTATATACAGTCATGGGGTGGAACATGTGGTAGTAGATATCTAGACTATTCACAACAATTCCATGGTCTTAAATCATCACATATATACATACAAAACAAATAAGTTAATATAAATAACATATACAGTAGGCAACTGGTTCATATGCATGTAATCTAAAGTAAATATATAGTAGAAAGTATGGAGAGTGGATGCATAGAGAGAGAGATTGAGATTGAAAATACTTTATTTCGAAGTCCATATAAGATTATATATGGTTAAATAGAGATTGAAACTGATAACTAAATAGAGAAATAGTAAAATATATATACAAGTGGATACACAAAGTGGTGGTGTTGTCTTGTCCTCTCCATGGAAAGGAGGGGGGGGGGGTGCCATTGCCCCGTTAGTCAGCCACATTCCAGAGTTCCCTGTAGGCCTTCACGATTACCGTAGCGGCACGGGGCTCACGAAGTCCTCATCGTACTTCGCCCTACACGGCAGTCCCTTACTTGTGCTGCTTCTTCCGCCCGCCATGTAGAGGAGGGGTTGGACTTCTGGGCGGAGATCCACAAAGTAAAAAATATATATAAAAGTATATAGTACTGTTCGGTACACTTTTTGATTGGTGCACTATGATGTAGGTTCGTTTGGATTAAAATGGTTCAAGCAAAGGTGATAATATATTTAAAGAGGATCAACTTTATATTGGGGTGGTTCGTTTGATTTTGAAAAAATGATTCAATTATTCATCCATGGTATTTTAATTTATTAAGGATAAATATAGATATTAATATAATGTTACAAATTAAATTTTTAGTAAAAAGGAAGTTGGAAAATGTTTGATTCAAACGGATGGATGGGAAAAAACGTCCGCCGTGATGGCCGTCAGTTTTCGAGCGTACCGCCGCCCGTGCTTCCCACGTGACCTCCGCCGCCGCGCATGCGCGCCGACCTTGGCGTCACCGCCGTCCGTCGGCGGTGGTGTTGGTTGAAAGGCTGTTCAAACTGTTTTCTTTTCTTCTCGCGCGGGCGTGCCTTGCCTCTCGCGGACCACGTGAGGACCAGCGCAAATTACCTTTCACTAACATTCCTCCCACCAATTTAATTGATATAATTAAATTCTAATACTATATTTTCTTGGCTATAGTAGAGGCTAATCTAAATTTGTTTTATTTCTAATGGAAAAAGTCGCTGTACTGGACGAAGAAAAACTCCCGATGATGTCTTCACTCTTGCGACTCGAACTGTCCATCGGCCCCAGGTAGCACCTCCTCCACTTTTCCTAATGGCCATGAAATCCTTCTCTTTTGATCGTTTCCTATAGATTATCGAGTCCTAGAAATAGCTAGAGCTGCAACGTAGGCTTGCGTATTGAATATTACTCTCGCGTCTAGAACATGCATCTTGCGTCTGGGACATGCATCTTGCGTCTGGGACATGCATCTTGCGTCTGGGACATGCATCTTTCGTCTGGAACATGCATCTTGCGGTACTCCAGTGGTACATCCAGCTGGCTTGATGCGGTACTCCAGTGGTACATCCAGCTGGCTTGAGGTGGTACATACAGCTGGCTTGAGGTGGTACATACAGCTGGCTTGAGGTGGTACATACAGCTGGCTTGAGGTGGTACATACAGCTGGCTTGAGGTGGTACATACAGCTGGCTTGAGTTGGTACATACAGCTGGCTTGAGGTGGTACATACAGCTGGCTTGAGGTGGTACATACAGCTGGCTTGAGTTCTCCTTTATAGGAGTTGATCTTATTTCGACTTTCTTGTCAAGAGTGATGGCCTCCATTCGAAGGCATCACCATTGGATAAGAGTGTGCATCTACTTTCTCCACGGGGACGAAACGGCACTTTACCCACAAATTTGCATGCAATGACTGAACTCCAGCATGGCACATTGGATAAGAGTGTGCATCTACCTTCTCCACGGGGACGAAACGGCACTTTACCCACAAATTTGCATGCAATGACTGAACTCCAGCATGGCACATTGGATAAGAGTGTGCATCTACTTTCTCCACGGGGACGAAACGGCACTTTACCCACAAATTTGCATGCAATGACTGAACTCCAGCATGGCACATTGGATAAGAGTGTGCATCTACTTTCTCCACGGGGACGAAACGGCATTTTACCCACAAATTTGCATGCAATGACTGTACTCCAGCATGGCACATTGGATAAGAGTGTGCATCTACTTTCTCCACGGGGACGAAACGGCACTTTACCCACAAGAGTCCACTTTCATTTCCATAAACACGCAGGTTCTTGAATTTCTTATCCTTGACTCCCTCGAACGAGCACTGTTGAACCAATCTGATCACCTTTTCTTCAGCTAATGTCATTTCCTCCATCGTAATAGAGCCTTTTGTAATTTTGTTTGAACGTTTTCTCTGCAGCCAATCCAGAAATCTTCTCCAGTGTGCAACCATCCGAAGAATTTTGTGATAATTGGAGAACTGAGTGATCCTCGCCGAACATTGTGGCAAGCCTGACCAACAGGATTTAAGATGGACAAACTCAAGAAAGCTTGTGATCTTAGGAGTTTTGCGAAGAAAATGGAACCGGGAAAAGTGACAAGAAGGAAGATATTATCGGCAGCTCATTCATTGTTCGACCCGATTGGATTCACTTGTCAGTTCACAATCATCCCTAAGATGTTACTTCAAGAAAAATGTTTGATTCAAAAAGCTGGATGGGATACAGACTTATCGGAAGACATCAGTCGAAGATTCAATGCATGGTTGAGTCAGTTAACTGAGGTGGACAAATTTAATCTTCGACTGATGTTTTCCGATAAGTCTGTATCCCATCCAGCTTTTTGAATCAAACATTTTTCTTGAAGTAACATCTTAGGGATGATTGTGAACGGACAAGTGAATCCAATCGGGTCGAACAATGAATGAGCTGCCGATAATATCTTCCTTCTTGTCACTTTTCCCGGTTCCATTTTCTTCGCAAAACTCCTAAGATCACAAGCTTTCTTGAGTTTGTCCATCTTTAATCGTTTGGATTAAAATGCTCTCAAGCAAAGGTGATAATATATTTAAAGAGGATCAACTTTATATTGGGGTGGTTCGTTTGATTTTGAAAAAATGATTCAATTATTCATCCGTGGTATTTTAATTTGTTAAGGATAAATATAGATAATAATAAAATGTTACAAATTAAATTTTTATTAAAAAGGAAGTTGGAAATTTTTTGATTAAAACGGATGGATGGGAAAAGACGTCCGCCGTGATGGCCGTCAGTTTTCGAACGTACCGCCGCCCGTGCTTCCCACGTGACCTCCGCCGCCGCGCATGCGCGCCGACCTTGGCGTCACCGCCGTCCGTCGGCGGTGGTGTTGGTTGAAAGGCCGTTCAAACTGTTTTCTTTTCTTCTCGCGCGGGCGTGCCTTGCCTCTCGCGGACCACGTGAGGCCCAGCGCAAATTACCTTTCACTAACAAGTACATTGGTTGCATCTCATCCTACCACCTCCTCTACAAACCATACAACTTAAACTCCACCAGGAGTGCTCAGCGTTCCAAGCTGAACTACTTGCCATTCTTTACGCAACAAAAATCACCATGAATTTCCCGAAAGAACACTTTATCATTGCCTCAGACTGCCAATCAGCTCTATCAGCCATATGTAGGTCTTGGCCCCCAAGAACACAACTAATTGCGGAAATAATCTACAACCTGCATTTTTCACCAAATGTGCAACTCTGCTGGATCAAAGGCCACAGCGGTATTCCAGGAAATGAACTGGCGGATCAGGCGGCAAAGGCTGCAGCACATTCTAATCTGCCACTATCCTTTACCACCCTCCCAAAGAGCGTCGCGCGCGGTAAAAAAGAACAGATAGCCCTCAAAATGTGGACAGACCTCTACATCCAAGATTACTCCACCAGAAATCTACGATGATTTGCTGCTACCCCGAAACTACTCCTCCAAATGCTTCGAAACATCAAGCATGGATCTACCTCCACAATTATTACCGGCCATGGTTACATTCAGGCAGACCTTGCAACGGTATCGAAAGAAGACCCAACTTGCCCCCACTGCCAAGATGAAGACCAAACCGTAGACCACCTTCTCTTCACTTGCCCAACCTTCCAATACCAAAGATTCCAGACAGCTACTCTCCTAGGTATCACCAACATATGTCCAGCATCCCTAGAAAATCTCCCAAGAAGGAAATCTGCCTGGCGACACCTCATTAATTGGACTTCCACTGGCATTGTATATAAATCCAAGAAGACTTAGGTCAGAAGGACATCCCGGGTAGTTGGCGACTTCTGTACGCTCCAGGAACCTAGGTTACTTAAATAAATAATAATAATTGGTTGCATCGTGTTGGTTTCGCACAATTTACTCTGCTATTTTAAAATTGTTTATCAAAACTAGGGCATATTAGCCCTTTCAACGTATAGAGCAACAGCTAGTCTTTGCTTTACCTCATTGAAGCTAAATGTGATAAAGTGTGTAGGAATTCATACTCCGTTCTCAAGTATTTTAAATTATACTTAATTTATATATATTGATGCGCGCGAAGAAACTTATTAGCATATTGTATAGTTTCAGAAAATTATTTATCTATTTTTTCAATTTACAGAATGAGCGCCGTCACCCTACAGCCTCTTTTTATATCTACCATGGTAGTTATCTAAAATAGTTCCTTCAAAAAGTTTTAAAATATTTTCTTTTTTTTTTGCATTTTATTTAAATTACTTTTATATAAGCCAAATAGGCAAGTACAATAGTAGAGTGGTCTGAAGAATTAAACTGATCCAACCATACTCTTTCAATTTATTTTACCATTGAAATAGGAACTGCAGAAAATTTATCTTTATTTTTGATGAAAGCAGGGATAGAGCGTTATAATTTTAAAAATCATGTTTGTCTCTATATTGAAGTTTAATGTGGTTTGGTTCACCATACCTAGGGTATCTTTAAGTAGGTGAGATCTCAGACCTTCCCCTGCTGTAGGAGCGAACATAGCTCAGCTGATAAGAGCGCATTAGCCGTCCGAAATATAGTCCCTCAGTCTCCCCGGAGCCATCAATCAAATATTATCTTCTAACCCGCTTCCAAATGTACCACTCTATTTATCTCGTTTTATCCAATCCTTTTTACTAGAGAGTTCTCGGTGAACCATATTTTTCTGGTTATATGTATTGTGTAGAAAAGGATTCGATATCTCTAAATTACTTGAAATACCTTGCATGTGTTCCAAAATAATAAAATGTTGTTAACTAAAGTTTTATACATGGATTCAGCTGGATAGTTTATAAATAGGCAGGTGTTAAATTTTCAAAGATAAATGATCTTCAATTTATCAGTAATTGAGTTGGGAAGTGATCCCAGCGGATCAAACCATATATTCGAATAATTTTATTCATTAAACTTGAAAGCCTTCAAAGAAACCCATTTCTTCAAACCCAAAAAGCAGACTTTCGATGGAGTTACTAAGTATTGAGTATATTTGTTTCAATGGTTATTTGAGAAATTTTGAATTTTGTGTGTCGGACTTTCTAAAGTTTGCCTAGAGAAATATGAAATATTGTTGCGAAGTTCGTAGAACCTTCTAGAATCTTCCAGGAAGTACACCGGCGTCGGCGGTAAGCACCAGTCCAACCTCTTGAGACAGCAGCTTGCTTGGAGTACACCATGTATCTTCGTTTTTCTACTTGCGTGCATGAGTTCCTCATCCCTATATATCCCGGAGTAGATCTTTCCAGAACGGTCACGGTTGGTCAGCCAATCAGAAAGTCGCTAGCGCTGAGTCTTGCGTAATCGCTTTTGATTGGCCAATCAGTTGTTCTCCGATTTTTCTACATTTTCTTGAACGTTCTAAAACATTCTATTCTGGAATGCGCCATTTTTTTCTATGTAACAATATTTTATCAGGGTTAAAAATCTAAGCTATTGTTCCTTGTCTTCAGAATTTATGCAAGAAATGGGATGATGGTTTAGAGCTTCAAATTTGATTGATGCTGCTAAGGACAGCATATCTCTCGTGTCATATTGTGCTATATTTGTAACTTATGAGTTGATAGACTGTGAAGGCTGAGGAGCGGTGGTTAAAAGAATCTGTTACACCCGCTTCAGGAAATTGCCGCTCTCGTAGCGAGATATTAGATCTTTGATGATAATCTTGCTAACATTTTGTAGAGCCTTGAAAACTAATTGTCTACCCTAGTGAATAGTATAACCTTGTCTGGGTACTGAAATATTATAGAATTATATCTTATTACTAGCCGAATGGCCCGAGCAACGTACCGGGTTTACCCTAAGGACCCGCATATACGTTAATAGTATAGATAGTGGCTTAAAATTTGCAATTGGAAAATTCTGATTTCCTAGAAGAAGCATTTCAAGGAAGGGTAAGTGAAATATACTTTCTAAGTAAAGGGTCAGGTGAGGAACTATAGGCATTGGTAAAAGATTTAAATAAATATATTTTTAAAACATAATACAAAAAATCTGAAAAGAAAATTGCAAACAACATAATTATATTGCAGATAAGAATACATATTGAAGGAATAAATTTATTCAAAGGACCCCATGAAAAAATTACATTTCTAGTTTAATATATACGTGATATCAACATTACGCGTATGCTGCCCAAAGTTCGCAAACACGAAAAAGCTACAAAGAGCTGTCTATGCGTAAACACAGGCTCTCGTTGCAAGAGACCTACTCTAGCAAAGGTTTGGCCTTGAGCCTTATTTATAGTCATAGCAAAAGCCAACCTCAGTGGAAATGGACGCCTTTTCAGAATGAAGGGTAGGTTGGTATCTGAAGGAACCAAATATATTTTTGGCATCAATACAATGTGCCCAACTTTGTCCCTGTCAGTATTTGTGCTTCAAGGGCATGAGAGCGCATGTGCTGGATCACCATACATGTACCGTTGCAAAGACCTTGCTTGGGGATTCAAATTTCTCAGAACTTAACAATAGGACCAACCTTAAGGTTTAACCGGTGTGGAGGCATTCCTGTGGGAGTAAGGCTATTGAGAAATTCAGTAGAATGGTTATTTTTCTCCCCCACATTCTCAAACTCGACACTCTCAACACTGATAAAACACTGAATCCTGTCTGGTAAGCAATCTAAATACCTTTTAATCAATACCTAATGAATCTGTGCTTCTTGGCGTTAAATTCACAGACTTGCTAAGGGCGTTAATATCGCCGTATGAAGAACCAAATATTTCTTGCACCAGGTCACCCTCATAAAAGGTACAGCTTTTCGAAAGAGAAATCAGGCCCTGTTGGTCTGTAAGTAGATCACCATCTCCAACTTTAAGCAACCATTGAGATAAGATCTGCGCATCAATACCTGCTCGCATGTTCTGAAGTAAGGCGCTAGATCACAAACAATAGCCATAGCTCGCTGCGTTCATTGCAGGGAGTAACAATCTCAGCTCTCGAAGCCCGAAGTACCCCAGAGTGAACTTGGCGAAAGTGACCTCCAAGAACAACCACCTTTCCGCCAAAAGCAAGGTTACAATGCATAATGTCCCTTAGGAAGCGATTCACAATTTCAAGCGCTCTGTAGTGGGCCATAGGAGCCTCATCCCAAATAATTAAGGACTCAGAACTGTTGCCTGAGATTGCAGCTACAGAATTCTCAAGCAAGGGAATCAATCGGCAGCTCAAACCTGGAATGGATAGTCTGGCCGCCTGACAAAAAAGGGTAGCCGCTATTCCTGTGGAGGCCAGCGGAATGACAATTTTTCCAACGGCTCTAACACAATGGATTAGGGTGTTGTAAACATAAGTCTTTCCCGTACCACCAGGCCCATAATTCGTGGGTATACTTTGAGAGAATCAAATATTGTGTCCACAATTGACTTTTGATCTGGTGTAAGGGACGTATACATTTGTGTCCCAATTTACATTTCCTCATTAACATCAAAGTGATCCTATACTGAACCAAAAAGTGGGTTCAGGGGCGCAGGAAGTCCATAATGGTGACAGCTGAGGCGATTTCTCTCAGCTGAATACCAAGGGATATGAGAGTTAAACTTTGATGCATTGCCAATTGCAAAATAAATTATCTGGGAATTTATTTTCCTCCTCCCCCCTAATATTTAAAAGGGAATAAAAAAATAAGCATCGGCCATCTTCTTGAATTTATAGCAGAGTTATATGTAGCTATCATTTCGTCCATCACATCTACACCACCCTTTGTCATATTATAAATTTTTATCATCTCTGGCCTTTTCAATTCTCCTGTTGAGTCATCTATTTGAATGGTGGTACATAGTTGAAAGCATAAGAACAACTTTATTATCTCTAGGTTTGGATGAAAGAAGTGTCATTTCACTTTGAAAGACAAAAACACTAGTGTGTACATTTCTACCTCTGCTGATGACAAACTCCGAAGAAATATTCTTTTTATTTATTTTTAAAGTGCCTTAAATTTAGTCTGAATTGGCTTAAAAGTTTTAAAGCTAAAGGATAACTGGTGAACCAATTATCCATTGTAACATTGCGGCCAGTTCCCTTGATTGGCTCACACAATCGTTCCACAACGTCACTTGGACTGTTACTAACATTGTAAGGACCTTCGGGGTTTTTCCTGAATAAATCTGTAAGTTACAAGCATAAAACATTTTTGAATCCACAAGAGCAAATAATTTAATTCCATATTTATTTTGCCTACTCGATATATACTGCCTAAAATTGCATTTCCCTCTAAAACCATCAAGTTTTGCATCCACTGTTATATATTCCGAAGGAGAAAAAATCTTTTGGAAATTTTCTTCAAAAGCATCAACAATTATTCTTACAGCTGCTAATTCATTTCTTGTAGCTTTGTCATCAAAACGAATTACTCTGAAAAGAAATCGGAATCTGTTTTCAGACATAGCTGTTCCGCACTATTCAAATCCAGTACTATCTCTTGCACATTTATCATCTGTATTCAATTTATTTGCTTTCATTACCCCAAGGAAGAAAATAATTCCCAATAAAGCATTAATTTTATGTAGGTTTGTCAAATTAGCATCTCTTTCTCTGCCATAGTTCTGCTGAATATTCCTAATGTAAATGTTAGTATTTTTAACTATGCATTCAAGTATTTTGTCATTAATAAATATATTCAAACGATTTGGCATTTTTTGCTTCGCCCATTGCGCCTGGTAGATGTGTGATAATATTTTCACTGCGAATTCGAACATTTTTTGGGGGAATAGCTTTCTTCCATTTAGTCTTTTGGTCCTTTCCTATATAATAATTGAAGCTTGGATCCTCATTATTTTTTTCTTTTGGTAATGTATACTGTTCAGTGTCTGTACTCCAATTCCTCTATTATATATGATCATCAGTTTCTGATACTTCATCATCGGGATTTGGGATATTATTATCATCACGAAGAAAATCAGCGTTTGAAAGCATTTAAATGTAAACTAATGTAAAAAGGGAAATAAAAATATAAATACTACCAAAATTTTGGAAGAAGGAGATTGTATTATTATACTTGGGGAGGAAAACCAAACAACAAGAAGACAGAGCGTAACCTTAAACTTAATTACGCAAAACACAGAACCGAAAGCGATAAAAAGTCGCTCCGAGTAAAAATTACCCAATGACGAGGACTCAAAAGGTCGCACTGAGTAAAAAAAAAGATCCAAACATACTGATAAAATAAAAATATGTCGGAAAATTAAAATTATAGACTTATTATAATAATCTTTAGATAAGTTTAGAAAGGTACTGAGAATATATATTTTTTAATAAGAAGCGGTTTTATTTTATCAAATATTTTTTTACGGTCACATTGCATTTTTATCTGTTCTTCTTTCTCTGTCAAAGCAACCTATTTGCTTTTAAAAACTGATTTCATGGAATATTTAGTTGTTTTTTATATAATGTATGATTATAAAAGAGAAGAAATTTGAAACTTCTTGTATACTGTATTTTACTCAAAATTGGAACATGAGCATTGATGTACCACTAAGGTATTTGGCAATCAGCAGGCCTGTGCATGCCGTGAAAGGCATAATTGTTCTGCAATCCCCGGAATCCGATGGAGGATAACACACCTCGCAAAGACTTCCAAAAAATAAAACTTTCCTCCCGTTCTCACGCGGTTCCCTTGCCATCAGTTTTTCTGATACGGCTGTAATATTCATGATGTTTATCGATATTCGTTTAGAGGATCTTTCCCATTGGTCCATCTGAGAATTACTTCATGGATGGCAACGCCAAATGATGCCGATCAGCTCTATTGAGCCATGAACTGCCTGATACTATAGAGTATTGTTGTATTGAGTCGAGAAAAATTCCATTCTGATCAATACGTTAGTATCCTTCATGCATGTTCATGCTCCGAACTTTTATATTATGAAGAAATGTACAATTATATACGTATTTTATAAAAGCTTTATAAGCACTAAGCATCTTAAGTGAGATGTACACACAATTAAAAATAAATACAAAAAAAAACCTCCATAAGCGAATACTTTCATAATTATATGAAAAATGACTATCATTGCAGTAAGGTATCTGCACGAATAATATATATATTATATATACAACAACAACAACAACAAAAGCCTTTATTTAGGGCATTCCGCCCCATACAGGATTCGCCGTATTTACACGTCAACAAGAGGAGAGGGAAGAGGAAACATTTACAACAAAATAAGGTTTGTCTCACATTCAGTTACCTATTTACAGATAGTTCATCCTCCAGTATCCTTTGCCCTGCATTCTTTCTCATGCGCCCAGCTTCTGTGCAGAACTTAAAGTATCTAACAATCAGTAATTCATCATTCAGAGCTGAAGAGAGAAGTTGACATATGCGATGGTATCTAAATTGACCAGAGTTAGGGCTTGGGAAAATTTCAGTACGTTTTTCTGTTAAGAGAGGGCATTGGAAGAAATAGTGAACCAAATTATCATCCATGAGATCCTTACAAAGTAAACAGTTCCGGCCATTTTCTTTCCAGAAGTCTTTTCTTTCTTCCCTGAAAAATTGCCATAAAACTCTATGTTGTGCAACTAGTCTTTTGTTGGGAAGCGAGATATTTAATCGTAGGTACTCCTCTGTCATGAATGATTCACTCAAAAATTTGTAGTGAGCAAAGTGGGTTGAATCAGTGATTTTCATCTGATCGTTTTGAATTAGTTGGTCTGTGGTGGTTCTAATTATGCCTGGCAATTCTTTCTGTATGGCTAAGTAGTCTTCGCAGCCCTTAAGAAAGGAATATCCCTTAGAGTCTAGAATTTTTATTAAATTTTGAGTGAAACTGTTTTCTATTTCCTTTTTCGCGGTGACTTTCCAGAGATAGTTTAAGCAAGCATGTGGTAATCTGCTTGTCTCCATTTTTAAAATCCCGATCCAAAACTTTAATGTGAGTTTTACAGCATTAAGTTCAGTTGATATTCTTCCACATTCTCTTCTGAGGATATATCCTGGTGTGAAGTTTGGTAAGTCTAAGAAACGACGAAGAAATGCATCTTGGGGGTATTATTGACTGTCTTCCGCTGGTTAATTGCCCACATTGGTGCCGCATATAGTAACGTAGGAAGAACAATAGTGTCAAGAAGTTTCATCACTGAGGTAAAGGACTTTGTAAGGATTCTCCAAAGTGCATTAATTGCATTCAGTGCTTTGTTTCTAAAGTATTGAGAAGCATATTGGGTCAAGATTTTTGTAGTCAGAGGGTAACCCAGATATGTATACTTAGCTACTATTGTCAGGGGTTGCTGACCCCAAAACCATGTCTCGGAACGAGCTGTTCTTTCACCGTTTCTAAACACCATTATTTTAGATTTATTTTGGTTTAACGTTAGGCAGTTCTCTTCTAAGTACTTTTTAAGTAAGTTAATCTTCAATTGCAAATTTATTTTCGATTATCCTAAGATCACTATGTCGTCTGCATACAGTAAAAGGTGTATAGTTCCATAATTCTCAAGATTTATGCCTGGCAATTCTGATTCATCGAACAGGGGTACCAGATCGTTTAGGAAGAGAATGAATAAATAAGGTGACAACGGCTCCCCCTGCAATACTCCCGCTTGTATTTTGATAGCCTCCGTGAAGGAACCCCGCCATCTGACTGTTGCCGTCATTTGGGTATAATATTTCTTAATTAGTTTAATAAATCGACAGCTCAGACCATTTAATGCTGATTTTTTCCAAAGTAGATGGTGCGGCACAGTATCAAAGGCCTTCCTTAGGTCAATAGAGAAGGCATATAACTTTCCCCTTCTACGGCTAAGGGTCATTTGAATTAATGATACGAGCGTGAAAATGTGGTCCTGACAAGAGTAGCCTTTTCTAAAACCAGCCTGATTTTCTGCCAAAATTGACTTTCTCTCCATCCAATCATTCAATCTTGTCTTCAAGATAGATGTAAATAATTTCGATAGGTTAGAAATCAGGGATATTCCTCTGTAATTTGACGGGTTGTCCGGATCTCCATTTTTAAATATTGGGTGGATTATCGTTTTTGTCCATTGTTGTGGAACTTGGGATGTCCCTAAGATTTTATTAAATAAGTTCCTGAGATAAATTGTATGTTCTTCTAATAAATATTTAATCGCTTCGTTAGGAATTTTATCAAGTCCTGTAGCCTTATTTTTACCCAATTTGGAAATTTCCGTGGTGACCTCAGTTAGAGATATTTCACAATCTAATTCGGGGTCAATGTCCAATATCTCAAGTGGTAACTGTACAACTTTTGTTAAATTTGAACCAAGTCACTCCCGATAGAAGACCTGCCAGTCTGCAATAGAAATTTCACCTTGTAGGTTATTCCTATATTTAAGTGAATTAATAGCCTTCCAAAATTGGGAAGGATCTTTTACATTACTGAGGATAACTTGAATTTTGTCAATATTTTCCCTTTTTTTTGAGCTTTAGGATAGCTGAATATCTCTTCTTACTCGACAAGTATGCAATTTTCTCGGCCGAGATATTATGTTTTACGTATAATTTATGATTTTGTTTCATTTCCTTTTTAGCCAAATAACAGTCTTTATCGAACCATGGCTTAGATTTTCTATTTTTTGTTTTTGCCTCCATCCGCGTCTCCGAGCGTAACATTGCTGTTTGAATTAAACCAGTAAAATCCTCAGCCTGAGTATCAATTGTGGAGTCAGCTGGATGTTCGGGAGTTAATTCTTTTAAAGTTTCTATATATGTTGGGATTTTATCTATTGACCAGGAAAATTTAATCTTGGCACTAGGCTCCATGTAACAATTTTCAGTTTTATTATTTGGGACGATAAACTTTAAAATTATTGGTAAGTGATCCGAATATGACATACAACCAATTTCAAAATCTGCTATGTGTTCAAGCACCGCAGGTGAGACAATCGCCAGATCTAACACAGAAGAGCCTCTTCCGGAGATGAATGTAAATTTACCACTTTTATTATTAATGGATCTACCATTTATTATAGTTAAGTAATTTTTATCAAGAAAGTCATATATATTATATATAAAAAATATATAAAATATTTTTTTTTTCAAACATTTTTTGCGTTTTGTGTTTTCGGTAAAAATATTTAGTTTAACATTTCTTTTATATATAATTTGGTATTTTTTTTATACGAAAATTCTTTTTACACATATTACAAATAATTATAAATATAAAATAGGCGTTATTGTTAATTTTCAAAATATTCACACCCATATTTTACAAAATTTATTTCGTCCAAAAAATAAATATATATTTAATTAAAAAGGCATATATTGGATCAAAATATTATTTATTTTACCAATATTTCATTTGGGTGAACGCCAACCTTTATAAAGGTGTTATAACATATTTAATGTGTGTCAACAACAAACTCAGCGCCACAAAACGTCAAAAGAATTAAGTTTTAAAAATATTTTGTTATATTCAATGGGGAGAAAAAAAAAAGATATATATTATTGAGATTTCACCGCCATTCTGTGTTGTGGCAACGATCTAAGTTATATAGAGGGAGTCGCTCACCTCTATTCTTGGTCGGCGGGGTTGAAGGTTCAAAATTGTGGTGTCGCTGTTTATAGCACTATTAAAATATAAGACGAAAACAGGAGGGAAAATTATATTTATTATAAATTAAGAAAATAATTAAAGTATTATTTAATTAATTATATATTTAAATATTTACACTAAAAGAATCGGGGATCAGGGCAAATCTTCCCGTTCGAAAGATGTTTACAGGTTATTCTGTTATTGTTTTCTCATATCAGCCGCTGCATCCCCGTAGCCCCCTCCGTTGGCCTCTCATTGGCTGCTTCGAACTCCTTCTTTTACAACATTTATCCCACCTTTGAGTTGGTGCCTCGACGACTCAAACATGGAAAGGAAAAGTTCAGTAGATCCAATCGGTTGGGCCTCTTGATGTGTCGTCCGTATCTTGACACAACATTCGGGGTTTCAATGTGATGTTGCTCTTGTTGTGAAATCAAAGGGTCCTCTTCAGTTGTCAATCGAACTTATTGTGTGGGAGACCGCTCCGTTAGAGGGTCTCGACATCTTATCTAGGCGTTATCTCTAAATTGTAGAGTTTTTGAATAGGTCGTATTTTATCACCTGATGAAGTTTTCACTTTCGCAACCCTCACAAGTCCGTCTTTTCCTGGATAGAGTTGGATTATTCTGTCTAACGGCCAGTGTAGTCTCTTTAAACTCTCTTGTCCAATGAGCACCATGTCTCCCACCTTGAATGGTATGGTAGTCTTCAGGCGTCTCGTTTCGTGTCTCAGGAATCCAAAATATTCGATACGAAATCGTTCTTTAAGATCTTCTCGTACACGTTTGATATATTGATATTTGCGGGAGAGGGTATGGTTATCAATCAAGTCCAGGTCTGGAACGCCAACCTCTCTGACCTCATGTAAGAACAACGAAGGTGTCAATGGAACGAGATCCTTACTTTCTTCAGTTGAGTAGGTTAGTGGACGTGTGTTCATCAAGCTTTCGACGTCACACATTACCGTGGACAGTTCTTCATATCCCAAGGAGGTTTGACCGAGAATCCTAAAGGGTAATTGTTTTATCATTCCTATCCAACGCTTCCACCATCCATCCCACCAAGGAGCACCAGGTGATATGAATTTCCAGGTGATGTTTTTCTATGCGGGATCACATTTTAATCTCGAAAAATCAATCTTCTTTAAAGTATTAGCCATACCTCGGAAATTAGTCCCGTTATCCGAATACACAATCAATGGTCGGCCTCTTCGAGCAATGAATCGGCGGAAAGCTTGGAGGAAGGCTTCCATAGACAAAGATGTCACAAGTTCCAGATGAACTCCTCTATACACTGCGTATGTGAAGATGACAATCCATGCTTTCTTCTTATTCTTTATGATAAGATGCCCAGTTAGATCAACTCCTACTATTTCGAAAACTGCAGCATCTCGGTCTTCTTCCTTTATTCCAATTTGTAAAAATGATTTCTCAATATCAGAAGAGACACCTACTTCATATTTCCGTAATTTATTTAAAAGTCTTGGTATATTTTCTATCAAATTGGGTCCTTATCAAGACAGTCATTCAGGGAAAGTTTACCCCTCTTCCGGGCCGACGCATTAAATACTCGCCTCATTTTAGAAGTTTGACCGTTTCTTTTATACACTGGTCGATGTGGCAGATAGTGTACATCATCTAGTTTATCCTCTCTGGCATACTCTATTATCCCCTGATTCATACATTCTTCAAATATTTGTCTATACTCTTTCATGTCTCCAACTTCTTCAAGTTTTCTTCTTACAAAACTTAGTTGGTTTTCGGCTATGTCTCTATTCGTAGGAATCCTTTCCTTGTCTTGCACTCAGGGTAGAGCTACCTCATATAGCGCCCCTCAATATCTCGCGTCGTGGTGTGGGCGAAATGTTCCTCCATTTCAGCTTGTAACGACTGATTCTTCTTCTCAACCTCCGCGTCAGAGACCCCAATTGCATCTTATTTCCACAAGTTTTCTAAATCCAAAGATAGAAGTGTGGTCACGCAAAGGGAGCTGGTGTCATCCTCACCTCCGTCGGAGGAATCTTTCTCATCACAGTCCATCCTAGTTTGGTACGGATTGCCACCAGTCCAGATGAGATTCTTCTCTGATCGTCAGTTAGCAATCTCCCGGCGATGTCCGCAACTATAATGACTTCCATAAGGTCTCTCATCAAATCAGACACGTTAAGTTCTTCACTCCCTTCTAAAAATGATCTAGGACACACTGGAGGTAAGCTTCCACAGATAAGGGATTAACCTAGTGCTTCAAACTCACAGTGATAGGAATTATTGATATCAGATAAATGAATGGTATAGACCTCATGTTAAACTACGTCGGTACTCGGTCCTCCAAACAAGAAATGCCGGAAGAACTCTCTCCTAGATTGTTCGTATTCCATTTCCATTGCTGTGCTATGTAAAATATTTGATCTTTGGGATCCGGCGTCTATTATAGTCCGTGCTGTTTTCTCCGTTCTGTTCCCTTTGAGGATCACTCTCAAAGTAGGTAACAAGACGTCTGGAGTGGTTGATAAGTTGGCGAAAGTTTCATATTGCGCCGTTGGAGACTTAGAAGATCCACCTCGATCTAAAATCCGTTTTGTGCACATGACATCCAGGTGGGAAGATATGTTGCAGATCGAACAACGGACTACATTTCTGCAAAATTTACTTAAATGAGAAGGCCGAAGACATTTATAACAAACACCTTTTTTCCTCATGAGTGATCTTTTTTCGTTTAAATTCAAATTAGCGGCAAAGTCACACTTAGGGCTTCCATGGTTGTCTTTACCACAAAATACACATTCATTCGATTTGTGAACTGAATTAAAAAGTTCTGAAGCTGTCGCAATTGGTTTTTCATTGTAGAATCATGTCTTTGGATTTTTTTACTAAATTAGGTTTAGAAGTTGATTCATTCCCGGTACCGATTTCGTTTCTAAAACTCCTCTCCCGTGCAGTTAAGTGTCTTTCTAGAAAGGTAATCAAGTCATTAATTAAGTAACCTGTCGGGTGTTCTTTGTTCAACTCCAAATTAAGGGCGGCAGTTAGAAGCTTTATTATTATCGGACACAACAGTTTTCCGTAAATATCAATGGACACGTTTAGTGACTCGAGACTTCTTATTTGAACAGGAAGGTAGTCAAAAAGTTCGCGGAAGGTTCTTACATCGCTTGACGTTTTGAGTGGTCTCATTGACAACAAATTGTTCATATGTCGTCTATTCAAAATGTCTTCTCGTCCAAATCTGTCTTTAAGCAATTTTATAGCTTTCTCATAATTGTCCGCAGATAAAGCGAAACCTTCGACTGTGTTTAGTGCAGTTCCGACGAGATGTGACTTCAGATAGTTAAATTTATCGATCGGGTTCAGTGAGTTGTTCTGGTAAATAGCTGCATCAAAAGAATTCCAGAACGTCAGCCATTCACTAAAGTTTCCATAAAATTTCGATATCATCAATTTCGGAAACTTCACAGTCGTGCAGGAAGGTACAGAATATGTCATTTCGGATTCATCTATTCGTGAGTTCGAATTCGGTATATTTTCGCCACGAGAATCTGATTGGCGAATCTTTTTATTTGTCCTAAATTTCCAAGTAATATATTTCTCTCGATATTCCTCTACGCCCTGTAATTCCCTCTCTAAATTGTCAGTTTCAAGAAGCGTTTCTATTTCGTGATCAACTAATTTAAGTTCTTCGGCCAGTTGGAGCTTTTTATTTTCTCAACGTTTCGACAAAAATCTTTTGTCTTCGTCAGGAGAATTAAATAAAAATAAACATTTGGCAAGCGCCTTGCCAAATGTTTATTTTTATTTAATTCTCCTGACGAAGACAAAAGATTTTTGTCGAAACGTTGAGAAAATAAAAAGCTCCAACTGGCCGAAGTGTCTATTTTTAATATAAATATGAATGCCGGCCAGGCAGCCTCTATCTTTACGATAATTTAAGTTCGTTAAATGATTGATTCAATTGTTCTAATAATTCTTCAAGATCAATTCTCATTAGCGTGTCAAGTCCACTTTCAATCTTATTACATGTTTTCGTTAAATATGATCTGTTAATAGAACGCTTCTTTTTTAAACGTAGAATTAATTCTTCCGCCATCATGTAAACAAAGCGGCAAGTAGGGTTAGCTAGCGAGTTATAAATGGTCAGGACAGAATGTTTTTTTTCTTTAAAGAATTTACCTTCAACTGTCCCGGCTGGGAGGCCAAAAATATTGCGATTTCACCGCCACTCTGTGTTGTGACGACGATATAAGTTCTATAGAGGGAGTCACTCACCTCTATTCTTGGTCGGCGGGGTTGAAGGTTCAAAAATGTGCTGTCGCTGCTTATAGCACTATTAAAATATAAGACGAAAACAGGAGGGAAATTATATTTATTATAATTTAAGAAAATAAGTAAAGTATTATATAATTAATTATATATTTAAATATTTACACTAAAAGAATCGGGGATCAGGGCAAATCTTCCCGTTCGAAAGATGTTCACAGGTTCTTCTGTTATTGTTTTCTCATTTCAGTCGCTGCATCCTAGTAGCCCCCTCCGTCGGCCTCTCATTGGCTGCTCCAACGTATATATTTATTTTGAAAATAGAGCAAACCATATTTAATTCATTAGATAATAAAAAGGCATATATTGGATTTAATAAAATATTTATTTTGCCAATATTTCGGCTGGCTGAACGCCAATCTTTATCGAGGCATTACATTTTTGTATACACAAACTCAGCGCCACATAGTGTTATATTATCACAGTTGAAATCATTTAAAATACAAAGTAGGTGGAGTAAATTTGTGCATGAAAAGATATTCAAAAATTACAATCAGAATAAGTTAAATATCTTAAAATATTAAAGGAAAAATAATGAGGTCTATCTTATATTTTAAAATATTTGTAATAAGTACATAAAATATAATTCATTAAGAGATAAATGTAAAAAATATATGTATCTATTAAAATATTTGAAAATAATTCATAATGATTTAAACAAAAAATTGCAAAAATTTTTTTAAAAAGTTTAACAATAAAATGTGTGTATTTAAAAATTCATTTCAAAATTTAATCGAGATCGATTCATCTATAAGTAAAATATTTTTTTTTTATAAAATGCATTAAAATGGAAGTTAAAATAATTTAGAATAAATATATGAGGAAAAAAAAATTAAAAAAGTGGAAACTAAAAATGTTTAATGTATTGCATGTAATATGTTATATGTATAATGTTTCAATACCTTTGTGTATTGAAGCGATAAATGTAAAAAATTAAACAAATGGTGTGTATAATTTACAGGTTATTACTAATGTGTGACAATAGAATTTAAGAAATCGCGGTTATTACAATCTATATTATTAAAATGGAAATTTCATAAGTGGACATCACTAAAAACTTTCGTTACAATGCATCAATTTCGACCAAATTTTCAACATTTATGTAAAACGAGATGGAGCAGGTTTTGCTTAACATCAAAATATTTTTACTAACTTTAACATACATAACTTTGCTGTTATCGATAAAATACAAAAAAATTCAACAGAGTTAAAGTGTTTACACTTTTGCGCTTCTTGGAAAATTAGTTTTAATCTTTTTTTATATATATTTTAATAACTTTTATACATGGTAAGATGCTTTTATTTTATAGTTTTCATATTTTATACCAAAAAAAGTTGAAGCCTTACTTGATGAGATCGATTTTATTTTTTAGATAAATTTTTAGGCTTTTCAAAAGTGTTTACACTTTTGCGCTTCTTGGAAAATTAGTTTTAATCTTTTTTATATATATTTTAATAACTTTTATACATGGTAAGATACTTTTATTTTATAGTTTTCATATTTTATACCAAAAGAGTTGAAGCCTTACTTGATGAGATCAATTTTATATTTTAGATAAATTTTTAGGCTAATTTTAATTTATTTCTTTTTTATTTTATACTAGCGGGTGTACCCGGCTCCGCCCGGGTTTTACTCGAGGGAATGTTTGTAGTCTAGTATGTTGATATAATAAATCTATCTGAATATTAGGAAAAGTCAGGTAATTTTTTTGGAGGGTGATGCTCTGAAAAAGAACGCTATACTACTTTATCACTAAACAAATTGGCGAGTCAAAAATAAGCAACCTAAACAATCCATTAGCTTTGCAAGATAAGAAAAGAAATAGAGAAATGCATGCAAAATTCTCAACACAAATCAAAATCTTTAATCCTCAGAAGTAATGTATATTAGGTAGGATGAGGTTTATTTTGTTTCTATTACATTACATCATCTTTAAATCTCAAAGCAGAGCAAAACTGGCATACCCGAGACATTTGGCCTATATCGTCAGAGGAATCAGCTTTATAATCAATATGGGCATTATACTGCAAACCTGAAAACGGCTTATGAGTCCAAAGCTGAATACGCTGAACAGGAACTTGCATAGTTTGTGTAGCTGCGACGCGGGCTTCAGAATACCTAAGACGGCGAAGCGCACGACGCCCCTCACTTTGAAGTGGTGTCTCAATAGCTCTAACATTCCTATATCTCATGGAAGCAGCTGTAATCCTACCAAGTAAACGTCGGCTGTGGCGAGGCATATTCTGAAAAAAAATTAGATTGAGATTAATAATAAAAGCTTCAAAACCAGCAATTTCTAAACAAAGCATAAATATTTCCTGTCTTTTTGAGGTAAAAATCAAAATTTTTAAATTTTTTATTCAAAATAACTTTCAGATTTGTTAAAAAGATTTTAAAAAAACTAAAATCATAATATTATTACCAAAATATTAATGTACAAAACCAGTTATCATTAAAAAGCTTCAAAAATAGACCAACCGCTGGATACGGCAATGAAAAAGCATGCTTTTTTGAGGTAAAAAATAGTAATAATTTTCTAAAATACAAAATACAACCCCTATATGTTGAAAAAAAACTATAAATAATCTGAATATAAAATATTTAATCAAATAAATTGAAATATCTTTAAAAAAATTTTGAAAAAGGACTTCAAAAAGACAAATAAATGAATCCGTAAAAGAAATCCCTTGCTTATTTAAAAATATAAATAACCTATTTTTTAGATACAGCCCATATATGTAGAAAATATAATAAATAAACTGTATTTAAAAGATCAAAGCAATAATTAAAAAATTCAATAAGAAAATTTAAAAAAGGACCTCAAAATGACCCATAATTGAACACAATGAAATTGCTTGCTCTTTTTTGCGATTAATAATAAAAAAAACAAATATTTTAAAAAACACAACACCTATATGTTATAAATACCACAAATAATTTGTATTTGAAAGATCTAAATAATTAAATAAAAATTTCTTAAGAAATATTTGAGAAGGGCCTCATAATGACAATCACATAAACATATCAATAAAATATCTTGCATCTTAGTGAAAAAAAATAGAAATAACCCAAAATTTGTTTACAAAACAACCCATATATGTGGAAAACACCATGAATAATCTACTTTTAAAATATCTAAGCAATTAATTAAAATTTTGTTAAGGTCCTCAAAAAAGACATAAAATTGAGCACATTTATGAAATTTCAAGCTTTTTAGTGAAAAAAAATAGAAATAACCCAAATTTTTTCACAAAACAACCCATATAAGTGGAAAACACCATAAATAATCTGTTATTAAAATATCTAAACAATTAATTAAAAATTTGTTAAGGTCCTCAAAAAAGACATAAAATTGAGCACATTAATGAAATTTCAATATTTTTTTTGTAAAAAATAATATAAATAACCTTAGTCTTCAAAAAATACTAACCACGTAAGTTAGAAATAGCATATATAATCTGTATCTATATTAATAAAATGGAAATTTCATAAGTGGACATCACTAAAAACTTTCGGTACAATGCATCAATTTCGACCAAATTTTCAACATTTATGTAAAACGAGATGGAGCAGGTTTTGCTTAACATCAAAATATTTTTTCCTAACTTTAACATACATAACTTTGCTGTCATCGATAAAATACAAAAAAATTCAACAGAGTTAAAGTGTTTACACTTTCTTGGAAAATTAGTTTTAATCTTTTTTATATATATTTTAATAACTTTTATACAAGGTAAGATACTTTTATTTTATAGTTTTCATATTTTATACCAAAAAAGTTGAAGCCTTACTTGATGAGTTAAATTTTATATTTTAGATACATTTTTAGGCTAATTTTAATTTATTTCTTTTTTATTTTATATACAGATTATATATGCTATTTCTAACTTACGTGGTTAGTATTTTTATAAGACTAAGGTTATTTATATTATTTTTTACAAATAAAGATTGAAATTTCATTAATGTGCTCAATTTTAGGGGTTTTTTTTTGAGGTCCTTAACAAAATTTTTAATTAATTGTTTAGGTATTTTAATAACAGATTATTTATGGTGTTTTCCACTTTTATGGGTTGTTTTGTAAAAAAAATTTGGGTTATTTCTATTTTTTTCACTAAAAAGCTTGAAATTTCATTAATGTGCTCAATTTTATGTATTTTTTGAGGACCTTAACAAAATTTTAATTAATTGCTTAGATATTTTAAAAGTAGATTATTTATGGTGTTTTCCACATATATGGGTTGTTTTGTAAACAAATTTTAGGTTATTTCTATTTTTTTTCACTAAGATGCAAGATATTTTATTGATATGTTTATGTGATTGTCATTATGAGGCCCTTCTCAAATATTTCTTAAGAAATTTTTATTTAATTATTTAGATCTTTCAAATACAAATTATTTGTGGTATTTATAACATATAGGTGTTGTGTTTTTTTTAAATATTTGGGGTTTTTATTATTAATCGCAAAAAAGAGCAAGCAATTTCATTGTGTTCAATTATGGGTCATTTTGAGGTCTTTTTTTAAATTTTCTTATTGAATTTTTCAATTATTGCTTTGATCTTTTAAATACAGTTTATTTATTATATTTTTTACATATATGGGTTGTATCTAAAAAATAGGTTTTTTATATTTTTAAATAAGCAAGGGATTTCTTTTACGGATTCATTTATTTGTCTTTTTGAAGTCCTTTTTCAAAATTTTTTAAAAGATATTTTAATTTATTTGATTAAATATTATATATTTAGATTATTTATAGTTTTTTTAACATATAGGGGTTGTATTTTGTATTTTAGAAAATTATTTCTATTTTTTACCTCAAAAAAGCATGCTTTTTCATTGCCGCATCCAGCGGTTGGTCTATTTTTGAAGCTTTTTAATGATAACTGGTTTTGTACATTAATTTTTTGGTAATAATATTATGATTTTAGTTTTTTAAAATCTTTTTAACATATCTGAAGGTTATTTTGAATAAAAAATTTGAAAATTTTGATTTTTACCTCAAAAAGACAGGAAATTTTTATGCTTTGTTTAGAAATTGCTGGTTTTGAAGCTTTTGTTATTAATCTCAATCTAATTTTTTTTTTCAGAATATGCCTCGCCACAGCCGACGTTTACTTGGTAGGAATACAGCTGCTTCCATGAGATATAGGAATGCTAGAGCTATTGAGACACCACTTCAAAGTGAGGGGCGTCGTGCGTTTCGCCGTCTTAGGTATTCTGAAGCTCGCGTCGCAGCTACACAAACTATGCAAGTTCCTGTTCAGCGCATTCAGCTTTGGACTCATAAGCCGTTTTCAGGTTTGCAGTATAATGCCCATATTGATTATAAAGCTGATTCATCTGTCGATATAGGCCAAATGTCTCGGGTTTGCCAGTTTTGCCCTGCTTTGAGATTTAAAGATGATGTAATGTAATAGAAACAAAATAAACCTCATCCTACCTAATATACATTACTTCTGAGGATTAAAGATTTTGATTTGCGTTGAGAATTTTGCATGCATTTCTCTATTTCTTTTCTTATCTTGCAAAGCTAATGGATTGTTTAGGTTGCTTATTTTTGACTCGCCAATTTGTTTAGTGATAAAGTAGTATAGCGTTCTTTTTCAGAGCATCACCCTACAAAAAATTACCTGACCTTTCCTAATATTCAGATAGATTTATTATATCAACATACTAGACTACAAACATTCCCTCGAGTAAAACCCGGGCGGAGCCGGGTACACCCGCTAGTATTTAAAATAATATTAAAAAATTAACAAATTGAAATTTAAAAAAATAAAATAAAATAAGAAGATCTAAATGTTTTGTAAATGTCTGGTAAATCAATTTTCCTATTTATGCTTTCTTTGTCTTCTGCAGAGGCCCAGCTTTCTAAGAACAATCGGCAGTGTTTTCTTTAATGTTCTGGTATATAATAGCTGTATTTTCAAAGTCAGGAGTGTGGTTGTTTTTCAGTGCATGATCTACAAGGAGAGACAGTGGGTTGTAATTCCTTAAGCCTGATTTGTGTTGATTTAAACGATCTCTTTAAGTGGTTTTCTGGTTTCACCTATATAATTAGCTTGGAAATTGTTACAAGGTATAGGTTACATATTATTTTTTAAAATTAACTTATATTATACTACTTTAAAGGGAGAGGTGCCGTTTAATTACATGACATCGTTTTTATTTAATTTTTTGCTTTAATGAATTTTTAAATATTGTAATACCCGCAATTTTTCTTAAATTATATTGTCACACATTAGTAATAACCTGTAAATTATACACACCATTTGTTTAATTTTTTACATTTATCGCTTCAAAACACAAAAGTATTGATACATTATACATATAACATATTACATGCAATACATTAAATATTTTTAGTTTCCACTTTTTATTTTTTTTTCCTTATATATTTATTCTAAATTATTTCAACTTCCATTTTAATGCATTTTATTAAATTCTTTTACTTATAGATGAATCGATATCGATAAAAATTTGAAATGACTTTTTAAATACACACATTTTATTGTTAAACCTTTTTAAAAAATTCTTACAGTTTTTTGTTTAAATCATTTTAAATTATTTTCAAATATTTAAATAGATACAAATATGTGATATCTTGGGACCTCTGGGACCAGTGTTACTTGATGCTAGACGAACCTCGATGTCAACTCTACCGTACAGTCGTGGTGGAAGGCGACACAGCTGGGCCAAAGGTGAAATAAACAAACAGAGATTCCACTAAGAAGCGTCCTGAACGTCAAGAAGGAATGGGACGAGGAGATTTCTGGCAGGAAAGGGTTTAGTTACCTCTATCGGAGCGGCCTGCGCGGCTGGACGAATGTTGGACTGAAACAAAAGACTGACTAACTGAGGCTTGGGGCCTCCTTTTTATAGCTTCAGGGTCCAGGCAGGTCACTGCCCTTTTCTGACGTAAACAGGGGAGGAAAGTTACATTATCCAGGAGGGCCACGACCTCGTAAAAATTGGACTGGGCTTGCTAGGCCTACTCTCCTATTCTCACCTAAGCCTAATTAGTTTTAACCTTAATTTTCTCCTGTTATTCTCCATTCCTTCTATCTGTACAGTTGCTATACTTTATTAGAGGCTCAAGCGGTACAGAATGATATTATGTGATGCTTTATATTTGCAGTAAATAATAAGTTATATACAGTCACGTGGTGGGACATATGAGAGTGTTCATATGGAGGGATTTAAGAGAGCGGAATAGGAAGACTGTTATTAAGGAAGTAATTTTTTAAAAATTAATTAAGATGAGGTGGTATATAACATGGGGTTGATTTCTGTATATCCATAAGAGATAGTAAAGTAGAAACAACTAATACTAAACATACAAGTAAAAATAAAAATAGGAATAAAATATTCAATAGAGAACATATAATGATGATAGTTAAAAATAAAAATGATTGTATGGGTCAATCATGATCTCTTCGTGATGGGATTAGAAAGGGTTGAGGGGTTAGTTATTATTAGGTTGAGGCAATGTCACTTTGACTCAAGTCCCAAACCATTTAATGTGCACGGCGCGGAAAACCTAGGCCATGTTTCACATGTAAATTTAAGGACCGAATAAAGTTACAGTACCACAATCGAATAGTAAGATAAGGGTGATTGTTATGGGTTTTATGAATTAGTCGTTAAGATGTACGCATGCAGGATAAATGAGGGCGAAGATCAGTGACCAGAAATCAAAGTTTTAATTGGAGTCGTCAGGGGCTTAGCGAGAAAAAGAGTAAAAAAAAATAGATGTGCCATCGTGTGGCATGAGAGTGCCCTGGAATATATATATAAAAATACAATTTGCACGTGTCCAAGCCAGAAGTTGGGATAGGTAAATCTGGGGGACGGTGTGTCAATATTGTTAATTACGAAATCAAATTAGGTCAAGTCTAGCCTGCGAAGGGATGTTAAAAGTTCCTGCGGAAAAGGAATGTTAGTATTTATTAAGAAGTAACCTTTAATGTGGTTGATTAAGAGGTTATTGAAAATTGCAGTTTTTAGATCATGATTTTCAGTTTGATTATAAAAAAATATATCATTGAGATATGAAATTGCGAGATATTAAGGCTTTGCATATAGCGTTAAAGGATTTGAAAAATCGAAAATAGAATTGCGAAGTTAAATGCAAAGTAATCTTTAAAAAAAGTAAAAATAGTGATGACATGATACAAATATTAACACACTATAGCAGTATATAAGGGGTAATAGAAAGTGAACATATTAAATGAGAAAAAATTAGCAATAATATATTCGATAGCATTGAACATGGTAGCGGAAGATGAAACAATGTGAATAACATCGAATTTATGAAGTTAGAGAAAATATAAAAAGACAAATGCAAATTTGTGATATAAACATGAAGCATAAACTTGAGATTATTAGATATGAAAGATTGAATATAAGGTTGATTATGAAAAGTAAATAAGCTTTGGTAAAGAAAAATAAAATGACAATAATTCAAACTGATTGGTTGACGTAAAAAAACAATTAAAAGAGCTAGATAATGATTATACAAAGGATATTAAAATGAAAAATTAAAAAAAAGTTCATCGAGAAAGAAGAGCAAGTAAGATTATATATAGAAGTTTGTATATCGGGAAAGAATGGAAAGTAGTAGGCCAAATGTATTTTCCTGTTTTTTAGGATGGGTGGAGAGAGCTTTAAATTGTCCTCGGATGCGATATCTTTGGTCTTGTTGGCCTATGTTATTCTAACTTATCGAATTTGTTTTATGTTTGACGCGACTCGTGGATCACATTGTTTCCAACTGTGAAACTCACGGAGTCCTAATCATGTCGATTTTTTGTTCCCTTCTCCACGTTTAGGTGAAAACGTGATTCTTCCTAAAGCGGCATTTATATTGTGTGTGCAGGAAACACGGCGATCTATTCTAACCGATCAAGGATTTTTAAACATATGTGGGTGTGTGTGATTTTTGTAGGTAAAATGTTGTCCTTGGATCTAAGTGTCGATGTTAAGTGGACAAGTTAATTGAGGGCGAGAGAATCTAGACCTGGTGACTTGGTTTTGGTTTATTAATGAAAGAATAGATATATTAATTCATTAGGGATCAGTAGGCGGGATTAGTTATTGAATTAATTAGTTATTCAGTTATTTGACTGATTTGTTAGTGACAGTAGAATGGACGTGATACAAGTTATTTGTAGCTAAATGGGATATCGGCGTAGATTAATTGGTTAGGGATTAGGGATTAGTAAAAGGCACGCACTAATATTTAATTTAATAGATGGCGAAAAATGTATTAGAGTGACATGGGGTGGCGACGGGCCGTGATAAGAAAATGTCGGCTGTTTGTTTTTCCATCTCCCCTCGAATTTATTATTAGCGAGTTCCGGGGGGTCAAGGCGGATGTTTATTTAGGCCAGGGGCCCTTTTCGGGGACAGCTTGCTTCCTTTAAACTTATTGGAAGATCTCTGCAGTAAGATGAAGAAAAGGGGCTTAGCAAGTCGGGGGTATAAGACGGGATTTCTGAGCGTCAAATATCGTGGGACATAAATGGTTAAATTCTACTAAGTGTACATCAGGTGTTACGCGAGGTGTTTGAATTAGAGGCTGGGGCTCAAGAAATAAGATATTTTCTGTATAGTATTTAAGTTTGTTCACATGAACTGTATCATCTTCTTTATTTAGGGGTCGATTGGGTCTGTTAATTCGGACTACGTTCGGAGATATTATTTCTATAATTGTAAACAGACCTGTGAAGTATGGTGCCAGTTTTCCCGTGTCGGGATGTTTAAAATTTTTACGAGGACTAGGTCACCAATCTCGAAATGCGGGGCTTGATGACCTTTATCATATCTTTGTTTGTCCCTTTCATGCTTAAGCTGTGTTCTGCTGAAGGCAAGTTGCCTAGCTTTCTGTACTTCAGGGAACGGGTTGTAATGGTTTTTTAGTTGTGGTGGGATGATATTAAACATCAAAAAGATCGGTGGGAAACCTCTGACGGTGTGTTGGGATTGATTATAGATTTGGACAACTTGTTTAATTAATTTGGTCCAGGATGTCTTCGGGTTTTCGAGATATAGTAACCTTAGCTTTCCATTGATTGTGGCGTTCAGTCGTTCTATCAATCCATTAGCTTGCGGATTGTTACTGGTGGTAAGTAGTGGTTGTATACCGCGATATAGCAGAAATTTGCGGAGTTTTTCGGAGGTGAATGCGGGCGCTCAATCCGAAAGTAGGCGTTTTGGAGACCCTTGTTGTAGTACCTTTTTTAGGGTTCGGATGTACGATAAGGTACTTGTAGATTTCGATGAGAATGCCCAAGCGTATCTGGTCAAGTGATCCACTATAACATGGAGATACGTCTTGGAGTGTCCGTATTTCGAAAATCTGGATATTGTATCTATTGATATTAAATCGAATGGTTGTTGTGGTGGGGGAATTTGTCCTAAGGTTCCATAAAGCTTACCTTTGGGTCTTTTGATGATTTGGCAGTTATGACAGGAATTTACATATTTTTGTATGGATTTGGCCATACCTTTCCAGTAATACTGAGTAGAGATTAGGCGAGCCATTTGGGAGATACCGGGATGGTTGTATTCGCTGTGAACCTGGTTCATAAGCGAGTGTTGAAGAGCTTCGGGTATTATTATTCGATTTACACCTTTACGCCGTATGGTGTGTAGACCGTTGACGTCTTACAGCGACACTGGTATCCGTGAGATTCGGTTGGTGTTTCTTAATAGTACGAGCACTGAGAAATCCACAAAATGGATTGCGAGAAAGTAAGTCGGCCATTGTAGGGCTTGGTGGTCGGTGTAGACAGTGAATTTGGTACCGGATAGATAGATGCGGAATTTTCCGATGCTTTCTACGATCGCTAAACATTCCAACTCTAAGATGGTATAATTGCGTTCGTGAGGGCGCAGTGCTCTACTGTAATACTGTGTGGGATGAATATTTCCGTCCGGATGTACTTGTTTGAGAATTCCTGCGATTCCCTGGGTGGAGGCGTCACAGTAAAAGCGGCAGGGTAAGCCATCCTGATACAGATGTAATACGGGCTTACGTGTTAAGCTCTCCTTGAGAGTTTGAATGCCTGTTGACATTTGTCGTCCCATTGTCATTTAGTGTCTTTTTTAAGTAAATTGTTGAGTGGTGCTCTGAGACGGGCATAATCTGGTATAAACTTGTTATACACGTTGACGGCTCCTAAAAAGGACTGTAACGTTTTTTGGTTGAAGGGAGGTTTGATAGCGTTAACAATATCGAGGTTACGAGTCTGCGGTGTATAGGTTCCGTTCTTAACAGTGTATCCTAGAAATTCTATTGATGTCTCCAAAAATTCACACTTTTTATAGTTCAGTTTAATATTTTCCTGTTGGTAGATCTCCAGGAATTGTTCGAAGTGTTGAATATGCCCTTCTAAGGTATCCGAAAAGATAATGAAATCATCGAATTAGTGGGCTATGAAGTTTAACTTATATTTTTGGAATATTTGGTTTATTGCGCGTTCAAAAATCTGTGGTGAGTTGCGCATTCCAAAAGGAAGCCTACAAAATTCGTATTGCCCGTCTAAGGTCACGAAAGCTAAAAGGTGACGGGAACTGGGATCTATTTCGACCTGCCAGTAGGCAGAAGATATGTCGCCTGAGGAGAAATACTTGGCGCGCAAGAGTTTGTCGAGTATATTCTCTATCAAGGGGAGAGGATGGACGTCTGGTGCAATGATTTCATTAATCCTACGATAGTTTACACAAAAGCGTTTTGATTTTTCACGCTTGGTGACAAGCGTGATGGGACTGGCATAGGGAGATACAGAGGTTTTAATTATACCGTGTTCAAGCATTTGTTCGATTTGTGTTTGTATTTCAAGTTGGTCATTTAGGGGTACTCGATAAGGACGTAAGGCAATTACCTTGTCCGAAGTAGTATTGATTTTTACGAGAGGTATTTTAAGCCTAGGGACGTCGTATTTATTGGCGGCGAAAACGTGCGCAAATTGATGCAGTACCTTGTGTAAATTATAGTGACAGTGACCTAGGTTACTTGTGTCCAAAGCTATGCAAAAGGAGGACATAGAGGCGTTGAAAATAGGATCAGGAACATTACAATGAGGCCAAATAAGAGTGTTGGAGTTCACCACGTGTGAGCAACCCGTTCTAGGAGAGGAAGTTTTAGTAAATGGGACAGTTGTATTAACCTGTCCATGGGACACGTGTTGCTTGCACGAGGTGAATGTGTACAATGTATTTGGTAGGAATACATTATCTTGATACAGGAGAGTAGCTGAGGACAGTTTATAATTAGTAGAAATCTTTTTCGGAATTAAGAGATAATATGCCAAAAGGCAAGGGTGTATCTATGATATGGAATTTTAGGTTCTGCGTTATGTTACCTATTTTTAAATTTAAAAAGATATAACCTATGGTGAAAATATTGTTAGCTATGGCGTTAATAGTTAAGTTAAATGGGTGGACAGGTATTTTCTTTTGCAAACTGGTTTCTATTATTTTAAAAGTATTCCGACTAATTATATCGATAGGTGCTCCTGTATCAAGTAGTAGAGGTAGGTGTACATTATTGGACAGTTCAGCTCGAACGAGCAATTGTTCAACGAAAATTATGTGTGGAGGAACCTACTGTTGTGCTGTCTTGTGGGTCGGGACAGTCTTGGTCTTTTGCCGTGGTTGAAGAATCCCTGGGACAGCTAGAGTTCACTGCTTGCGCTGGGCTCGTGGTGTAGAGAGGATCAGGGGAGCGGGAAACATGCGCTCGCGTGTTGTTAACTCGGAAGGGTGCGGGAGAGGACAACACAGTTCTTTCGTGCTGTGGACAAGTGGTGGCTCGGTACACAGGTCTTGGACGGCTCTGTGCAGGCCGTTTGGGGCACTGGGCGTGCCAGTGCATGGCGCCACAATACCTGCAGGATGAAGGGGGTGGATTGGCAGCGTAGTTGGGCCGTGCTGACCACGGTCGCTGAGCACTGTACCTCGGTGACGTTGCGAGGGAAGGGTTGGGAGCTGTTCTGGTCGTCTGTTGTGACGCACTGTGGGGTCTTCTTACGCGCGACACTACTCTATACCACTCTTGGAGGGTGTTCGGTTGCACGGCAGCGACAAAGCGCTGATCAGCGCGACGGGTAACCCATCAGTCAGGGATTCTAATAGGATTTTGTGGGGAAGACTCAGCTGTAGGCCACACACCGTCTTTTTTTGATAATACTCCTCCAACGAGGAGCGATCTGACAACTTAATGGCCAAGAATCGTGCGAATAACGCGTTTGCGGTTTCAGGAAAGAGGTCTATCAGGGCCTGCCTTGCGTCGAGGTAGTACAATTTGTCTAATTTTAGGCTGCGGAATTAGTGCAGGGCCTTACCTTGTAGGAGGTTGGGTAGCCTTCTCAGTTTTTGGGTGTATTTGTAGTTGGGCCAGATCAGCTTGGGCGTCTTAATTGTCGAAGAAGCTCTGCGCCTCGTAGGAACCATCGTAGCGCGATAGCTCCACATCTCGCGATAGTCCGGTCGCCGCGGAAAGCTGATGTAGCGTTCTCGCCAAAGTCCCCAGGACATCTTATACCGCCGGCGGGGGCGTGGCGTCTTCCTGGCTGGGGGCGACTTCCTGCGTCCTATCGAGAGTGTTTTCCATCTTTGGAAAAGTGGTGTTTTCGCCACTTTCGTAGTCGGGATCGGACTCAATGGGCTCCTTTGAATCCTCCCCTCTTCCCTGTTCCATCTTTCTGTACAGACAGTGTTCTTTTTGCTTATTTGTACCTTGGCGTTCACAATTCTGTCGGCTCTTCGGACGGGAGAGTCTGTGATATCTTGGGACCTCTGGGACCAGTGTTACCTGATGCTAGACGAACCTCGATGTCAACTCTACCGTACAGTCGTGGTGGAAGGCGACACAGCTGGGCCAAAGGTGAAATAAACAAACAGAGATTCTACTAAGAAGCGTCTGAACGTCTAGAAGGAATGGGACGAGGAGATTTCTGGCAGGAAAGGGTTTAGTTACCTCTATCGGAGCGGCCTGCGCGGCTGGACGAATGTTGGACTGAAACAAAGGACTCACTAACTGAGGCTTGAGGCCTCCTTTCTATAGCTTCAGGGTCCAGGCAGGTCACTGCCCTTTTCTGACGTAAACAGGGGGGGAAGTTACATTATCAAGGAGGGCCACGACCTCGTAAATATTGGACTGGACTTGCTAGGCCTACTCTCCTATTCTCACCTACGCCTTATTAGTTTTAACCTTAATTTTCTTCTGTTTTTATCCATTCCTTCTATCTGTATAGTTGCTATACTTTATTAGAGTCTTACGCGGTACAGAATGATATTATATGATGCTTTATATTTGCAGTAAATAATAAGTTATATACAGTCACGTGGTGGGACATGTGGTAGTAGATATCTGGATTATATACAAAAATTTCATGGTCTTAAATTATCACATATATTTTTATATTTATCTCTTAATGAGTTATTAATGAAATATATTTTATGTACTTATTACAAATATTTCAAAATATGATATAGACCTCAATTTTTTCCTTCAATATTTTAAGATATTTAACTTATTCTGATTGTAATTTTTGAATATCTTTTCATGCACAAATTTACCCCACCTACTTTGTGTTTTAAATGATTTCAACTGTGATATTATAACACTATGTGGCGCTGAGTTTGTGTATACAAAAATGTAATGCCTCGATAAAGGTTGACGTTCAGCCCGCCGAAAAATTGGCAAAATAAATATTTTATTAAATCCAATATATGCTTCTTTGTTATCTAATGTATATATTTATATTATGGACAAAATAAATTTTGGCCACGTGAACTCAGTAGAATTATAGTTTAAATATATAAGTATTAAAATATTACATGAGGAGCTTCTTTTCAGATTTATTGCGTGCTTTCGATATGAACGACTATATATAGAGCTAAAAATACAAATTTACATATTGAAAATTAATGGTATACATCTGATTTAACATACAGCAGAGATTAGTAAGATTACATATTTACATCTGAATTAATATACAACGGCGTAAACTATTGTAATTGTGAGGGATAAGAAATGAAGAAATAACTATGAATGAGATGTTTGAGGCATGATACCGGGTGGATGTGGATAAAGTGCTATTTCAACAGAATATGGTATGAGTCAGGTATATCGATGTGTCTATTGATACTATTGCATTGTAATGATATCATGGCCTCCAGGATCAATCTTTGATATTTGTTTTTGATGTACTTATAATAGATGGTTGGATTGGATAAATCAAACGAGTGACCTGTATTTAAGATATGGGTATATATTTGGGATCTTATGTTCTTATTGGTTATGTTCCTGCTGTGTTCGTCCATTCTGAAGTCCGCAGATCTACCCGTTTCCCCCGTAAATAGCGGAGCATTGACGACATGGGACGGCATAGACCGCGCCATCAGAATTACAATTGTTGGTGGGTTTGTTAGATCGGGTTATAGGGTTTCTGGTTATGGATGCGATGTTAGGGTTATTGTGGTAGAATGTTTTGATGCCGTATGGTTTCAGTAGTGAAGCTATAGCAACTGAATGTGGACTGAAGGGGAGAGTGCAGTGACCTTTGTTTATTTGTGCTGGTTTTGTATAATTTGGGTTATAAAAGTGTCTGTTGATGAATGAGATAGGGTAATTGGCATTTGTCAAATGGGCTATTATCTTTGATTTCTCAATGTTTTGGAATATGTTAAATAAACAATGTGTGAAGATTCGCTTGGACCCTTACCAATCAACATTCATCAACAGACACTTTTATAACCCAAATTATACAAAACCATCCATTATAAGAACATCAATAACAAATATCAAAGATTGATCTTGGAGGCCATGATATCATTACAATGCAATAGTATCAATAGACACATTGATATACCTGACTCACCCCATATTCTGTTGAAATAGCACTTTATTCACATCCACCCGTTATCATGCCCTAAACATCACATTCATATCGTGAAGATAGAGGCTGCCTGGCCGGCATTCATATTTCTTGAAAAAAGATACTTCGGCCAGTATAAATATTTTTATTACCTCGACGTTTCAACAAAAAGCTTTTGTCCTCGTCAGGAGCAAACAAAAATTAAAACATATAGCAAGGCGTTAAAAATTATTCTAAGGCTCTAAAGGCGTTCTCACGCGATATTCGAAATTTTGTACAACATCCAAAGCACGAGTCAAAAATAAATATTTAACTCACAAAGACTACGATCTTTGAAATAAAATTATGATATACATATTTATATTAAGAAATTATAAACAAAAATAAATATAAAAATAAAAATAACATTTAAAAGATTTCACAATATTATATATTAATCGATATCTATTATGTACAATTTATACTTACCCTTTATAACTACTTTTTTAAATTTAAAAACAAATTGTATTGTAGCGGAATATCTTCATATACATTTAAAGTTCTTTTCCCCATTTCCCTTGATACCCACCCCTCTAAAAATAATCTTTATTTTTTAAATTTTATATTCCTACGAAATATCTCAATATCATTCCAATCTGGCCTATGTCCTTAATATAATGCATGTTCCCCAATTTTGCTTAACGCCCTTCTCCCCATTAAACCCTGTTGGTGTTCTTTAATCCTAGTCTCTAAATTACGGCCTGTTTCTCCTACATAAATTTTGTCACATTGTGTGCATTTAATTCCATAAATTACATTACTTGGTTTTAATGTGCCTATGTTATCCTTCATTATTCTATTTCTATTTAAAAATTCCCTTTTTGTCCCCGTAATATACCAAATATTATATTTAAATTTTCTCAAAATTCTAGATATTTCGTTATCTATATCTCTCAAATATGGAATAATTATATTATTGCAATCATCTTTATTCCTATTTGAATTTGGCCTATCTATTTCATATCTTCTAATCCATTTGTTTGTGAAGCCAACTGGATAATCAGATTGTTCTAGTTCTGCTCGAATTTTCATTATCTATTTTTTATAAATATCTCGGTCTTTGCATACTTGTTTGGCTCTTTGTACAAGAGATTTTATCACCTGTCTTTTATGTATCATAGGATTATTGGAATTAAAATTTAGATGTATACCACAGTCTGTTGGCTTTCTGAAAACGCTGGTTAAAATTGAACCATCTTCTTTGCGAGTTAGTCCTACATCTAAGAATGATAAAAATCCCTCCTTTTCTGTTTCAACCGTGAATTCTATTCCTCTTTCTAAATTATTCAACATGACCATGATTTCATTTATATTTTCTTTGCGGATCACTGCAAAAACATCATCTATATATCGGCCCCAGATTCTTATTCCCTCAATCAAGATTGCCTTTTTATCTACTGATGCCATTACGATGTCAGCAATGATCATGCTTGTAGGGCAACCCATAGCAGTGCCGTCTTTTTGCTTGTAAAATTTATTCCCATATCTGAAGTAAATATTATCTAAACATAACCTAAAGCCTTCTATCATTTCGTTGATTTCTAATCCCTTGTTTTCGCAATCTTGTCTCTTCACCTCAAAATATTCCCTTATTTCTTTTAGAGCTAGAGTTCTATTGATATTGGTGAAAAGTGATTTGACATCAAAGGATACCATTATTTCATGGTCATTTAACTTCAAATTTTTAGCGATATCTAAAAGCTCTTTCCTATTTCTAATCTCTAACCCGGAAATTTTACTTGTACTCGGTACCTGTTTTTTAAACCAGTCCGCTGAACGTCTGGTGGGGGCCTTGAATCCTGACACAATGGGCCGTAGTGGAACTCCTTCTTTATGGATCTTTGGTAGTCCTTTGAAGAGAGGTGCGGCAACATCTTCTAGCTTCATTTTTCTTTTATCAATGTCCTTAGACTTCATGTTTTTGATGAATTTTGATATTTTGAGTTTTTATCTTTTTAGTTGGGTCTTCGCGAATTTCTTCATATGTATTATTATCGTTGAGAAGGCTCTTTATCTTATCATTGTAATCTTCTTTCTTCATCACGACTGTCTTGCCTCCTTTATCTGCTCAAGTTATAACTATGTCGTCATTATTTTTTAATTTCTTTATAGCCTCCCATTCGGAGCGTTTTGTCTTCTCTAACTCAAATTTATTTTGTTTTTTTGTTGTCCTTGATATAACATTTGAAATTTTGTTTCTAATATTAATTCTATCATTTTCATTCAAATTCCTAATCCCATTTTCAATGTTAGAAATTAATCCAATGTAATCAGTTTTGAGAGGCATAGGTCTATAGTTTGATCCTTTATCAAGGACGTCAAGGTCCGAAAGCTCGCAAATATTAAAATAAGAAGCTCCTCTTCGTTCTCGTTTAATTTTTTTTAAGTACACATTAAATATGTTATAACATCTTGATAAAGGTTGGCATTCAGCCAACTGAAATATTGGTAAAATAAATTATATTTTGATCCAATATATGTCATTTTATTTAAATATTGCCACGTGGAAAATTAGGGAAGACAAAAACTTCAGGAGGAAACAAAATTTATCTCAGGGAAGGACAAACTATGAAGGCTAAACAAAAGATAAGCCACAAGGGGAATTTACAGAGTAGCAAAATATAAATATGAAAATGACCACTCTGTTAATAAAAATAATAAAATGAATAAATACTTGGTTACAATATTGTTACATCATGATTAATGGCGTATTTCTTATATTATTTTTAATATATTTGAAATTTAAATTATATATTTATTTATTTTTATATAAAATATTCTATGATATTTATTTAAAACAGATTAGATTATCATCATTTGTATTTAGGTACACTGTGACATCACTGCTCTCTTTGATGTGAGAAAATAAATAAATGATTCTGGAGGCTACTTAAAGTAGACTTATCTCATTATTCCCTTTTATAAATTTGTAGGATGGTTGAAACACGCTCTGGTAAGATGCAAGACCCAGCACAGGAGAGAATCAAGGCTGAAGAGTCTGCCAAGCCGCAACCTGGTGCAACAATTGGTGGAGATGCTAGTTCCGACCCAGTTGTCCTGAATCCCAACATCGACATCCCCAAGTATGATGGAACAGAAGACCCTCGCCCATGGATTGAATCTCTTGAAGAAATTGGCTTCCTGTACCATTGGGCAGACTACATTATCTCCCGTTATGCTGCCATGAATATGATTGGTAGCGCCAAAACCTGGCTGAACCTACACAAAGTAAGTTTCACCAGCTGGGAAAATTTCAAGAGCCGCCTAATTGAGGATTTTGCCTCAGACGCCAACAAAGAAGAAATGAGGATGAGATTAAACAGGATACAACAGTGGAATGAACCTGCAATCAGGTTCGCAGAGGATATCCTTGTACTGTGCAACAAGGTCGACCCCCAAATGGAAGAAAAGACTAAAATTAACTGGGTTATTGGAGGGTTAAAGAAAGAATACTCTTTTGCCCTTCACCTAAACCCTCCTAAAAATATCAATGAACTCCTAGAAATTTGTAAGAAGCTGGATTTGTTCGAAAAGAATTACCAAGAACGTGCAGAAAAATCAAAAGCTCTATATAATGGACCACGCTCTCCTCGTCCCCATCATCAAGAGCAATGGAAGAATGCTACGTCGTTCAGAAGACCATATCAGAACACCTCCAAGCCCCAGGCCCCCGCTCCGAGGTACTACCAGAACACCTCCAAGCCCCAGGCCCCCACTTCGAGGTACTACCAGGACAAACCTCTGCCCCAGGTATCTGCCCCTAGACGATCTTACACTCCTAATCCTGAGCCAAAACCGGTCTACCCAAGTAAAACATACAATAAGAATCCAAATTCAATTAGGAATAGGACAGAAGACGGGAGACCAATCTGCTTTAAATGTAACAAGCCAGGGCACGTGGCACGTTATTGTAGGGTCAAGTTTATAAGAATCTTAGAAGAGGATCCAGCAGATACCCAAGAGAAGGTCGAAGAGAAATGCCAAATGAATGAAATATCAGAGAAATCAGGACCTCGGCTTTATGCCGATGTATGTCATAACACACAGACAAATATTCCTACCCGGAATAGATATTCCGTGTTGGAAGATTTAAACTAAGCGTCGCGCCTGAATCTGTCAATCAAAGCAAGTCGACCATAAACGGAATCAAGAAGTTGGACCCTAAATACAAATTGAAAATTAACGTGGACAAGATAGGGACTTTTGAAGCTTTGGTTGATACAGGTGCTGACCTCTCAGTGGTCGACCTCAGAACGGCCCTCGATACAGGCCATGGTATAAGTAAACTCGCAAAAATTTGTGCAGGACCCGATGGAAAAAAATTGGACATGGTAGGAAGTATATTTTTAAATATAAAAATTGATGACGAAACATTATCACACAACTTTGTGATATTGAAAACGCATTTACGGACATTAATTCTTGGGAGAGATTTCCTTAAGAAAATGAACGCAAAAATAGATTGTAAGCAAGAAACTATCAAATACGATTTGACGAATAATCATGACGAAATCAATTTTGAAATGTTGAAAATAAAGAGTGCCAAGGATTCCATTGTACCGGAATGTTCCATGAAATTGATCAAGGCATTGGTAGAAACAGAGGATGGAGAATATATTATCGAGGAGAGCAGCAAAATGTTTCAAACAAATGGACTTCGTCTAGCAAGAAGCTTGATCAATGTTATAAATAGGGAAACACACATCTGGATAACTAATCCGTATCCTCGACCGTTAAAAATAATGAAAAACCAAACATTGGCTTTTGGAAGTAGTCCAGCGAAAATAAATGTGAGTCGAGAAAGAGAGGTAGAAGAGAACAAAGAACCTAGATTCCAAATAAACGAAAATCTTTCACCAAAGGAACAGAAGGAGTTGAAACAAGTTTTAGAAAGGTATGGAGATCTTTTTTCGTCGAGATTAGGGAGAACCAATTTGGCAAAACATCGGATAGACACAGAAGACGCGAAGCCAATTAAACACAAGCCTTACCGGGTAAGTGCTAAAGAACGAGATATTATAAAAGAGCAAATTGACGAGATGCTTACAGAAGGCATAATTAGGCCATCTTCTAGCCCCTGGTCTTTTCCAGTAATATTGGTCAAGAAGCGAGATGGTAAATACAGATTTTGTGTGGACTACAGAAAACTGAATAATGTGACAGTAAAAGATGTCTATCCGATCCCTAGAATAGACGAAGTTATGGATACTCTCCAAGGATCTACACACTTCTCAGCAATAGACCTCAGATCTGGATATTGGCAAGTTGAAGTCGAAGAAAGAGACAAAGAGAAAACAGCTTTCACTACAGCACATGGATTATATGAATTCAACGTGATGCCTTTTGGACTTTGTAACGCGCCTGCTACCTTTGAGAGAAATATGGAGAATATGCTTGGAAATCTGAGATGGCAAATTTGTTTGTGTTATCTGGATGATGTTATCATATATAGCCCAGATTTTCCAACGCACCTCAAAAGACTTGAAGCTGTTTTTAGATGTTTTCGTGAATCTAATTTAAGGTTAAACGACAAAAAATGCCGATTTGCTTTTGAAGAATTGGAGATTCTCGGCTATATAACGAGCAAACATGGTATAAAACCCGCGGAACATAACATCAAAGCTGTCAGAAATTTCCCTCGGCCCAAAAAGGTCAAAGAAGTACAATCCTTTTTGGGAATGTGTTCATATTATAGAAAATTTATCAAAGACTTCTCAAAAATTGCTGACCCTTTGACCAACCTTATAAAAAAAAGTGTATCATTTATCTGGACAGAAAGACAAGAGGAAGCGTTTCAAACCCTAAAAACAGCACTATTAAGTCCACCAATTTTAGGTCACTTCAATCCAAATGCACCTACTTATGTTCATACTGATGCGTCCAACATCGGCATAGGTGCAACACTTGTCCAAGACATCGGTGGTGAAGAGAAGGTGATCTCATATTTGAGTCGTACCCTAAGTAAAGCGGAGCAAAATTATTCAACCACTGAAAAAGAATGTCTGGCCGTTGTCTGGTCAATGTCAAAATTACGACCCTACCTTTATGGAATACACTTTAAAATAGTAACAGACCACCACGCCTTATGCTGGCTCAAAAACTTGAAGGATCCAACAGGTCGATTGGCAAGATGGGCATTGAAAATTCAAGAATATGACTTCGATATAATACATAAATCAGGAAAGAAACACCTGGACGCCGATGGCTTATCTAGGGGACCCTTACCAGAAACTGATTGGGATGAGGATTTTGAAAGGCTATTTTTAAATCAAATAACAGACGAAGAGGATAAGTTTATCGAAAGTGTTAAGAAAAACCTTAATGGAAGCAGGCGATCAATTGCGCAAAACTTTAAAGTAGAAGATGGATGCCTCTTTAAGAAAAACCCGAACCCTGAAGGCAGGGCGTGGTTGCTTGTGGTTCCAGAGAAGAAAAAGAGAGAAATTATGAAAGAATATCACAATCATATGTCGAATGGCCATCTGGGTGTCGCCAGAACCATGTACCGAATAAAGAGTAAATACTTTTGGCCATCCATGCTAAAGGATGTCTCAGAGTTCGTTAAGACTTGTCATCTTTGCCAAAGTAGAAAAGGCTCAAACCAATTACCTTCTGGACTACTACAGCCCATTCCCCCAGCCAACTTTCCTTTCGAAAGAATTGGAATTGACTTTGTTGGTCCATTGCCATCTACGAAAAACAGGAAAAAATGGATAATCGTGCTGACGGACTACTACACTAGATATGCAGAAACAAAAGCAGTCTCGGAAGCAACAGTGAAAGAAGTTTCAAAATTTCTAGTAGAGGATATTTTTCTCCGGCACGGAGCCCCACAATATCTTATTAGTGACAGAGGCTCTCAATTTACCAGTAATTTAATGAAAGAGGTGATGAAAACGTGCAAGATTAAACATTGCTTCACAACGAGCTATCATCCCCAGACTAATGGATTGACAGAGCGGTTAAATAGAACATTGATCAATATGCTCAGTATGTATGTGAACACTGATCAGAAGAATTGGGACGAAATACTCCCATTCATCACTCACGCTTACAATACTACAATTCAGGAAACCACAGGATATTCTCCCTTTTTCCTGATGTTTGGAAGAGAACCCACGTCTCTTTTGGACGACAGGAATATCTCGGTGGACATTGACAAGGATGATTATGATGAATACATAAAACATCACTTAGACAAAATAAACAGAACAAGAAAATTAGTTATTAACAACACAATAAAGACTCAAGAAAGAATGAAAAAGGACTATGACAAGAAACACATGGAAAGAAGCTACGAACCAGGAGAATTAGTAGCAGTTTGGACACCAATTAGGAAAATAGGAAAGTGTGAGAAACTACTGAGAAAATATTTTGGCCCATATAAAATATTAAAGAAGCTGTCCAACGTAAATTACTTAATTGAACCAAAAGATAATCCTGGCCAAGACCCATTGATTGTCCATGTCTCAAGAATCAAACCCTATTTTGAAAGAATTGATGAGGTCAATCACGAGGACGTGACGACCTCTGGAGAGGGGGAAGTGTTACATCATGATTAATGGCGTATTTCTTATATTATTTTTAATATATTTGAAATTTAAATTATATATTTATTTATTTTATATAAAATATTCTATGATATTTATTTAAAACAGATTAGATTATCATCATTTGTATTTAGGTACACTGTGACTTCACTGCTCTCTTTGATGTGAGAAAATAAATAAATGATTCTGGAGGCTACTTAAAGTAGACTTATCTCATTATTCCCTTTTATAAATTTGTAGGATGGTTGAAACACGCTCTGGTAAGATGCAAGACCCAGCACAGGAGAGAATCAAGGCTGAAGAGTCTGCCAAGCCGCAACCTGGTGCAACAATATATATATATATATATATATATATAAAGAAGAAAAGAGCCATTTGTTATGCAGTCGTGGCATAAATATTGGAAGAATAATAATAAGAATAGTTTTGATCAGATATTGCTTTAATTGAACTTATGAGATATATATATAAAAAACATAATAAAAGTAAAAAGTACTGCCTGGCTTAAGGCGTAAGAATAAGAAAAGAAAAGCTTATTTACATAATGTACAAAAGTTTTGGGTCGGCCAACGGGGAAGAACAACAACGAGTTTTTATATGCAAAGCGTGACCTCTGGCGGTCGATTTAACAGAATATTTTTATCTTTGAAATATATTTTTAAATAAATCAATATCTTAACATTTTAAATAATATCTTAATATAACATTTTAAATAATACTTTTATATAACATATATATATATACATATATAGTGTAAAAACTATATGACAAAAATATAACAGTGATTCCACATTTAAAACTCAAGGAGCAAACTGATAAGAATGATAACTCATATCAAGTAGATTTGATTAGATTAGCAAGCTAAATCTAAATTAATTATAACAATAAATAGTTGTTTAGTTTTATGGTTTAGTTTTGTATTAAAATTATCTTCATTATTTTGATTATTTAAATTCAAATTATAAAATTTGTAAATTGTTATTATTTAGTAGAGAGAGAGAGAGAAAAAAAAATCCTTCACTTCTAACACATCATTCAGTTAATTATATATTTATAATTAATAACAATAAAATTTAACAACGTAACGTCTTTTGCATCGGCTTTTACACGTCATTTAGACATATTCTAACCTATATATAGAATAATAGAAGTGAGAATATATATAATATTATAAATTTTAGTAGTTAGTGAAAAGAGAGAAAGACAGAACCATGCACTTTTAGTCAAACTAATAATAAGAAAAAGAAAAGTTTTGTAAAGAAGGTAGATAAGATTGTTAGTATATATATATATTTTTTTATAAATTTATATTTTATCCTTTTTTTTTTTTAAATGATTTTTTAAATTTTTTTATTTTAAAATATGAATACAAATAGTTGTATTTAGTAATATATCTATAATATGAATTAACTTTTGTTATAAGTTTGGTTATTATGTTTTGAAACCCTAATGGTAGACCAGACATATACAAAAAAAATTAAATTGAAATAATTATTGGAAAAAGAGATCTGCTGGACCGGGAATTCTCAAATAGAAGCCCAGCTGACATTTCATCCCTTCTCTATTATGTCAATAGACCTCTTTTCAACCGGATTTTATGTGTTAATATTAAGTTACTTCAGTGAAACATTTATATGAACAGATATAACAAATACAAGTGTTAACAAATTCCAACTGTAAACCTACCTCGACCGCGACGTCCTCCTCTGTAAATAGCTATTTCTGGATGACACATGTTGCGGGGGGGGGGCATATGTCGTTCCTTCAAAATTAGACCGCTTATTCTGAAATTTTAGAACAACAAGACAACCAAAGAAGAAATAAAAAATAGTTAAGGGAAGAAAGACAAACTTTATAATCTTCACAGTTAAATATATCAATATAACTGATTCAACACTTATTCATCTTTCAATATTCCTTTAAAAAGGCAAATTATTAGAGTTTAATAAAGCTATTAATTGTGAAAATTCACGTTTATTCAATTTCCATTCTCCTCCCCAGAAATTGGAGATTGAACAAAATGAACTCTAAACAATATTACTTTAAAAATCTTGTGAAAAAATCTTCAAATCAGCTATTTAATTTAAGTTTAATTAACTGTTAAAGATTATAAATTTGTATTAGTTATTATTGAGAGAAATTATAGAAAGTTGATTTATTAAATGGATACTTCCATTTATTTTTTTTTTTAAGTATTTTATAATTGATATACTGTTGAAATATTTTACTTGTCTGATACTAAATTTGTTTTTAATATATTCCATGTTTAAATTTTTAACATCTTCTATGAAATTTTCTAATATATTATTTATTCTATAAAATCTTAGAAACTGACCAAAATATAAACCTTTACAGCAATTTAATGATATATTATAATTTATATTACAGTATTTTATAATATTGAAATTATAATTACTTTTTTTATTATAAATTTTAATAGCATTATTTGTAAGGTCTATATTTAGGTCTAAAAAGTTAATTTTTTTGTTTCTATAAATTTTTTCATTGTTCTTAAGTTTCAAGTATTTAGGATATATTTCAGGTATTGAGTTTTTAAACTGTGGATTATTGAATATTATGATGTCATCTACATAACGGAACATTTGCCAATTAACATTATTTTGTAGAAAGTATTCTCTTTCGTACCAGAATAATATTAGGTTGGCTAATAAAGGACTTGAAGAAGTTCCCATGGGAACGCCTTCTGATTGAATATATATTTTATTTTTAAATTCTATATAGTTAAAATTTAAAAATGTTTCCAGTAGAGTTTTTGCTGTTTTAAGATCTAATTTAATTGTTTTATATCTGTTATGAATAATTTTAATGTGGAAAGTTTTGTCATTAATGAATTCGTTAAATAAATTGGTCATTTTATTATTTAGATCTCTTAAATTTATTTTAGAATATAGGTCCTCAAAGTCAAATGTGTGTACTGTTTCCATGTTTGTCCAATTGTTCATTAAATAATTAATGATTTTTTTATTTGAGTCGATAAATTTATAATTATATTTATTAGTTAATTTATTTATAATAAATTGTAGTTTATGACTGAATTTATACCAGATGTGATTGTTCTGAAAGAAATAGGTTTTTTGTGTAGTTTAGGAATTATATAGAACTTTGGTATGTTTGTATTTTTGTAGTAATTATAAATTTTTAGTGAATTTTCAACGTTTTTGATGTCTTTTTTGATTTTTGTGGCTGTAGTTCTAGCAAAAGTGTATTTATGATTATTATCAATTTCCTTTTTTAGTATATCGTGGTATAGATTTTTACAAATTATAGATAAGTTATTGGAACATTTATCTATAGGAGTGATAATAAAGTCCTTCTGTAAATTAATTATATTTTCTTTAAAAGAAGGAATATCTGAATTAGGTTTGTGTATTTAAGTGTATTATTATGATAATTTATAATTTCCTTTTTAATATTATGTTTCCATTCCAGAAAAGTAAATTCCTGAGTACTGTATTTTATACTAGTTTTATTTATGGAAATATCTATATCTTTTAATATAAATTTAATTGTATTATTATAATTGTGTTTAATTTGAGGTATATATTTATACCCTTTATTTAAAATATCCTGATATTCTGGATTTAAAAAAGAAAAATTGCTAGTTAATATATGACCTGAGAACTTATATCTATCAATATAGTTGTTGCAATTACATTTAATTTTTTCAAAATTTGCCAAATTATTAATAAATTGGTTATAATTGCAAACTAAACTACCTATATTTTTCTTGTATCTCCAGATTGTTTTGAAATTTAAATTTTTTATAGGGAAAAGATTATTGATGTTTTGGTTATTAAAAATATCATTAAACTTAATATGATTAAATAAATTGTTATTAAATTTAATGATAATATTAATGTTATTAGTAGATTGTTTAATTTTTCTGTATTTAAAGATGTCGTGTGTGCTATCTATTAATCTGTTTGTCAGATTATGAATTTTAATATATTCTATAAGTTTGATAAATTTATTATTATTTAGTTTAAATAATGTTTTAATAAATTTATCGACGAAGTTGTTAGTATACATTTGCTTTGGGTCCAGTAATTCTTCAAATTCAATGTAACCTAATTTATTGGTAGTTTTACCTCTAGTTTTATTATGTTTAGTTTTAAATTCTTTTTTTTTTTTGTATTTGCAGCTGATTTCATAAGTTGAAATTTCTTCTGTTTGTGGTTTGTATGTGTAGTTTAATTCGTCATTAAGTCCATAAGGGAATAATGTGTTGTGTTTATAAATGTAGTTGTTTTCTAATAATAGTCGTTGTTTTTTGTTTTGACATATGTCTAGTATTTCTATCTTAAAGTTGTTAAAAGTATGTAATTGATTGTGTTCTTTCATATATATATTACCAATTGATTTTTTAGCGTGGTTTCTATGTAGGTTTATTCGTATATTCAATGGATTACACGTTTGTCCTATATATGATAATTGACAAATTTGGCATGTTAATTTATATATGGTATTTACTAATTTACAACTAGTCGTTTGAAATGTGTCATGGTTCTTAAGAGAGGGACAAGTTTGACAATTCTTTCTTAGGCAATATTAAAATATTAAATATTAAAATTTAAAATAAAAAAATTTAAAAAATCATAAAAAAAAGGATAAAATATAAATTTATTAAAATATATATATATATATACTAACAATCTTATCTACCTTCTTTACAAAATTTTCTTTTTCTTATTATTAGTTTGACTAAAGTGCATGGTTCTGTCTTTCTCTCTTTTCACTAACTACTAAAATTTATAATATTATATATATTCTCACTTCTATTATTCTATATATAGGTTAGAGTATGTCTAAATGACGTGTAAAAGCCGATGCAAAATACGTTACGTTGTTAAATTTTATTGTTATTAATTATAAATATATAATTAACTGAATGATGTGATAGAAGTAAAGGATTTTTTTTCTCACTCTCTCTCTCTACTAAATAATAATAATTTACAAATTTTATAATTTGAATTTAAATAATCAAAATAATGAAGATAATTTTAATACAAAACTAAACCATAAAACTAAACAACTATTTATTGTTATATATACAGTATATAGGGGATTTTTTTATATAAGCTTATTTTAAATACAATCTAGTGTAAATGTGGAGGACACGATATAAGATAATACAGGGTGATGCCAAAGTCCCGCACAACTTTAAAAATTAATAACTCCGCGAATAATTGCGCTAGAGCAATGCGGTTAACACCATTTTGTTCAGGATGCAATGGGATTTTTATGGCAAATAATGGAAAATTAGAAATTGATTTTAGTTACAACTTTATTCGCTAGATGGCGCTCTACCAGAATTAGAGATTCAGCGGCCAAATTTCTTGATAAATTGAAAAATATAACTGAACGACACGTATTTTTCATTTTTGAATACCAGGAAAGAACCCTAATAATATCAAATGATATATTTATAAAACACCATTTCGCCAAAATTTAGAAGAATTGGTTGACGATTTTTAAATACAATCTGAGATATGTAAAATAGGTATATGCAAATTAAAACATGTAGCAAAAAATATTTATATTTTAGATGGAGTTTGGTGAAATAGATTGAATGTTTAAAAATAACTACTGATATCAATACACGATTTTTGAAATGTTAATATAGTATCAAAAATTATGATGGCACTACTAATAGGATTTCGTGCTATAAGGAATGTGTATTTTCTTGACAAATTGGCGACACTTGACTATTTAACTGGATATTTGTCATGATCCAAAAATGAAATATAGAGAGGAGTGACAAAATATATTTGTCGTACTTTATTCCAAATATCCTATGGGTTTGTCAAATGTTATAATTGTTTATTATACTGTACATAATTTTGAAAATGTATCCCCTAAAAAATCATTTTTAAATCGACATTTTGCGTTAAAAAACGCGGTAGTAAAATTATTCTGTATTATTTTTTGCGCAAAATTTCTAAAGTTGGGGGGGGGGGGATACAGAGAATATTCCTTATGCTATTTCTTCTAATGAGCGAAAAGCGATAAACTAAACATAAGGGGTAAAATTGTGTGTACCAGTGTTATTCGAGAAGTTATAACACTTTGGCCTGCACGACATAATATAAGATGTGGGCAAATGACAAACAAAAAAATTACTGTTCACAGAAAAAAAAAATCAAGATGTGAGGACAGCATTTATTATTCCCATAACCCAAAACAAAGAGCTGCAAAATATAACACATGAGGTAACTGCCTTCTCTCTTGTATTAGGTCCCAATCCTTGCTCAATGTGGCGCCCTTCATTCTCAAACACCGCCTGCAGACGATAGATGACAGAATGGTCACAATTAAATAGTTGAAATTTATAAAACGTGCCATCTGATAGAAGCCTTTAACATAGCCAATGTGGTAGGCCGGCATCGATAAAAACGCGACTTAAAGTACCCCCATAACCGAAATTGTAAGGCGTCAAGTCTGGTGATATTGAAGGCCACTGGTATATAAAGTGGCGACTTATCAACGAATTTCACCGAACGTATCCTTCAGCATTTGTTTGGCACCGAGGGAGATATGAGGAGGTCCTCCATCTTGCATGAATGTTATTAGTGCTTGTCTGCCCTGCAATATGGGAATAACCTTTTCTCTCAAAAGTTGAACATAACGTTCACCAGTTACAAAAACGGTTTTAAAAGTTCTTCCATTGATTTTTTCAAAGATAAATGGCCCAATAATAAAAGAAGAAGTGAACTCACACAAAACTGTAACTCTGGGCTGATGAAATGGTATTTCTGTAAAAACCTAGGGTTTTCTGTTGCCAAAATGAGGCAGTTTTGAATGTTAAATTCCCCCTTTAGATAAAAGTGAGCATTATCTGTTCTTAAAACTTTTGACAGCCAGTTTTCATCAATATTAAATTGCCGGAAAACCCATGCAGCGAATTCTTGACGCTTCTCAAAATCGCTGACTTTCAACTCGTGAAAACTTTGAATTTTGTTAGGGTATTTTTATAGAAAAATTCTAAATGTGTGTTCTCTCCAAACTGTTCCATACGAAATCCATACGGTCCCCCCTGGACCCTTGGAATATTTGAACAAATTCTGGTTCGTTTCCAAGATGACTAACGTTGCAACGGCACCCATTTTCAAATGAAGAGCAAAACTGATATCTCCAGTAATGCTACCGCGTCCGGGGTAACCGCCGCGTCAGGAGCTGCAGCTCGAGCTCATGATGAGAAATCTACAACGAGGACACAATTCAATCTACTACAACTCAATTTAAATGGTACCCAGAAGAAAATAAAGAGCTGACTTGTCTTCTCTGTGACAACAATATACATATTACTTGTCCTCAGGAGACAAAATTGAATCAGAATCTGAGATTCAATATCAAAAATTATACAACACTACGAAAGGACAGACCGGGAAAATTAGGAGGAGGACTTGCCGTTTTGATTGAAACTCTAGAAATCAAATTTAAGGAAATCGCCTATGATCAGAGTAAGCCTAGAGAAAGCACGACAGAAGCTCAGGCAATAAAAATCTATCTTACAGATAAAACAATTCCAATCATAAATGTTTATCACCACGATAATACTAGCATCAATACAGGCCTGATAGAGACATTAAGTGAAGCGTCTTCGGATATCTCAATCATACTTGGTGATTTTAAAGCCGAAAGACCAACTTGGGGATCACCTGTCCAGGATAACAAAGGTCAGCAGGTTGAGGACATGCTAACCGACCTCGACCTTACACCGTTAAAAAACGAAAAGAACACCTATCTATCCAAGTCCACAGGCACATAATCCGCAATAGACATCACAGCGATAAATTACAAAATCGCACCCACAACACAATGGAAAATTCTGAAAAGTGCAATCAGTGACCACAGACCAATTTTAACAACCCTAAAAATCAAATTTGAGCATTTCCAACAGAATAAAAGAACACTGGAAAAATATTCACCGAAAAGCTTGAAGAACTGTGCAACGAAGAATTAAATCACAGAACGATTGACAAAAAATTGGAAAAATTCTCTTCGAACATATCCAAAGCTGCAAAAGTATGGATACCTAGAGGTAGACGTAAAGACCTGTGAATACTTTACTGGAAGGACCACAATATCGAGGCAATGATTGCAGAGAGAGACAATATCAATGAACTTCTTAAAACAAATAAAACAGAAGAAATCATAAAGGAACTCATTGAAATTAGTCAAAAAATAAAACAAGAAATTTAGATATTCAAACAAGAAAAATGGGCAGAATTCTGCGAAAAAAAAATGGATCCAAAAAAGGAAAGCCATCACTGGAATATAATTAGTGTAATAAAACAATCAAAACCAACACTAATCCTCCAATACTCTAACCGATATGAATAGCGAGAACAAACAAACAGATGGCTGAAATAATTGCTGAATATCTTTCAAGCACTTCCAGAATCAGCTATACGAATGAAGGCAGGACTCTAAAAAATAATGTAAACAGGTTAGTTAAACAAGCAAGAAATTACCATCAACAAGATATTTACTCGAGAGACTTCACACTGAATGAGCTAAACTCATCAATATGAAGGTTAAATCCAAGATGTCACCTGGAGATGCTCTAATATTTGGTCAAATGATTGAACACTTTGGAGACAAAGTTAAAAATCAACTCCTACGAATACTGAAGATTTCATGGCAAACTGGTAAACTACCAAAGAATTGGAAGATATCAATTTGGAAGATATCAATTATAGTGCCAATACTGAAACCAAAGATGCCAAGGAATGCAAGAACTATCGGCCAATTGCTCTTACCAGCATACTTTGTAAAATAACAGAATGAATTATCCACTCTAGGCTCATAGTCTGGCTCACTAACAATAATAAAATAAACTTCTACCAAACTGCCTAAAGATCCAGACACTGTACAACTGATAAACTGTTTTACTTCTGTCAATCAATAATAGATCTTACCAGGAAAAACCGCCAAAGAAGACAACGGCCGTATTCCTGGATATGACCTCAGCTTTTGATCGAGTGTAGAAATTATTTGAAAGGCTGCACAACATCGCAGTAAGAGGAAAGCCCTTAATCTGGATTGCAGACTTCTTAAGGGGAAGAAGGATAAAGGTTCAGGTCAATGGAACATTTTCCAAGGACCGAAGAACATGGGCTGGTGTACCTCAGGGATCTGTGCTCAGTCCTCTACTCTTCTCGCTATATATTAACTGTTGTTTATGTAAATAGATGAATATTATTTGTATTATTTAAAGCCTCATTATGTAAAAATATATGTATATATAAATTGGACATTTGTTGTTGGCCATGGTCAAGTTTGAGCTCTTGTACGTCTAATTACGACACAACAAAAATGGCGACGAGGATTCGCGATCTACAGAGCCAGTAAAAAGCTGAGGAAAACGGTGTCTATGCAAGTATAACAACTACATCTTTTAAACAAATCTGACTCTCGGATTATGGAGAGGAAAAATAGGAAAATGGGTTAAGATTACATCGTTTAAACTATCTGGATCAAGAAAACAAAGGAGTAGAAAAGATCAGCATGACAAGTTCAATGTTAATAGTACCTTTTAGATGCTATAGCCCAGTGGAGGACACTTCGATCTTTTTGTACAAAAATTTGAGGCTTTCTTTTTAGCATCTGAAGGAGGATATTAAAGTGCTGATTTTTACCTCGCTACCAGATTCTGAAACTTTGAAGCAGGGAAACGACATTTTCTTCCTGGTCTAATGAAAGATCAACCCTATGATTATATCATTCAAAGAATTAAGCTGCATTTGGATCCAAAGAAGAAAGTGATACCACAGCGATGCAGATTTTTAAAGAGAATTTAACAGGAAGAAGAATCAATTTCGGAATATCTTAGAGAATTGAAACATTTAGTAATAAATTGTAATTTCGGCGATATGCTGGGAACCATGATGCGAGACCGTTTTGTGGCTGGAATCAAGTTGGAAAGCATGAAAAAAAAGCTACTATAAGAAAACGACGATGTCACCCTGGATAAAGTTTTGCAGTGGCGATCTCGTTCGAACTGGCGGAGATAAATACAAGAGAATTACAAGCTAAATTAGTGGCCAAGATATCCCCTGTGAATGGAAAAGATAAAAAGGGTGAGTACAATAATACTATGGTGCAGCATAGGCCTTTCAGGCAAAGGTGAGAAATAATGTGTTATAGATGTGGTGAAGGACATTCACACTTGGCCTCTGTTTGCCCTCATATAAAAAAGACTTATTTTAAAATGTAAAAAACTGGGTCATTTAAGTAGGGTCTGCAAAGCTAGTAAAAAATGTGGGGATTTAAATTTGTACAAGAGGACTCTATATATTCTGTACAGGGCGAAACTGATGCCACAATAAATTTAACAGTAGATTATTCTTCTTTGTGCTTTACAATAGATACAGGAAGTCCAGTTACGTTAATACCTAAAGATTGTGGCGACCGCACTTTGCTTCAGCGAACTGGGACAAATATTCAAAACACATACGGGCAGAAAAATGGCGGCCCCACTATGCCTCGGCAAGCACGTGTTCTGAGAACACTTCACTACGCATGCGCCGGCGTCATCCAGAACTTTCTAGCGGCTGGCTTCTTCCAACGCTTGAGCTGGCCACTGACGCGGTAAACATCTAGGCTAACTCCGGCGGCCGTTACTTCAACCGTTGCTTCTTTTCTCTTTATAATTTCTTGCTTTAAATAAATTAATTTTAATTTTATCAGCAGCCTTTCCACAAGCCACACCAACACTTCACGCAACAACTATCCTACAAAATTGGTGAGCCGGACGACTCGAATGAAGAATTAACGGCCAACGTCAAGGGCAAATCAAGGAAGCTCAAACATTTACGATGGAACTCACCCCATCTCAAATATCAAAATTGATTTTTCGAGCTCCACCTTTCTTGCTAAACGACATTCCATTGTGGCTCAACCAACTGGAAGCTGCCTTTAATTTTGCAAACATCGCCAGCGACGAAATTTCAAGTATAACACAATAATCGTTAATTTGGATAGACTGGCTCTCATCTGCGTCTACGACATTGTAGAGAACCCACCAGTTTCAGAAAAATATGCGGCGCTCAAAGAACGACTTCTCCTGCGATTTGGCCGGTCACGCCAGGTAAGAACAGCTCAAGTCTTAGAAACTAAGCCCATTGCTGATCAGAGACCCTCGATTATCCTGGTTGAATTGTCCAAAATACCTCCATCTCAGCACTGTGATCCCTGTACTTCCTCCTCCAATAGCCTCCAACACCTGGAGCAGACGGATTTTCCCCGTGACATGAATGTCACAACAACTGCCCCGGTGACTACAGTCCATAACGTTGAAGACAACAACTCAAGCTCCATCTTGATTTCTTCCAACAGCTCTCTGAGTAACTCTTCATCCCTGGACTCCTCATCGTTCTGCTCCAACCCTCCTTCAAACACCATCTAGTGCCCTCCTGAAACTGTTTATTCCACCCCAGTGCACAGTGATAATCCCTTGCCCCAGCAGCCGCCGTCTCATGAAGAGCCCTTGCCCCAGCAGCAGCCGTCTCACGAAGAGCCCTTGCCCCAGCAGCCGCCGTCTCATGAAGAGCCCTTGCCCCAGCAGCCGCCGTCTCACGAAGAGCCCTTGCCTCCATCTTGCGAGCAGAAACATCTACTCTTCCTAGAAGAAACCAATAACGCTGCTGCAACGACTCCTCTCCACTTGCAGCCCGCCCAATCTTCGGTAACACAACCTCTCCAACCTCAAAACTCTCTCCAACAGTCATTACCTCCCATTGAAGTAAGAGTCACTACTTCCCTAATACCAATAGCTCCTCCGGTACTCACGGCGACTACACCCATCGCTGAGCAATCCATCGTGTCCCTGCAACCTAACAAGATGGTCGCCACCCATTACATCCGGACAGCATTTGAAAAGGACAGGTGCCTCCCTCAAGTCCCCAAGACCAGATTCCAACCCAACAAGGCACCCTACCAAGAGTTCTCTCTACGAATACATAGGATATTTAAAGATCCTACAGGAGGGGGAGTAGTGTGGCGACCGCACTTTGCTTCAGCGAACTAGGACAAAGCTTCAAAATACATACGGGCAGAAAAATGGCGGCCCCACTATGCCTCGGCAAGCACGTGTTTTGAGAACACTTCACTACGCATGCGCGGGCGTCATCCGGAACTTTCTAGCGGCTGGCTTCTTCCAACACTTGAGCTGGCCACTGACGCGGTAAACATCTAGGCTAACTCCGGCGGCCGTAACTTCAACCGTTGCTTCTTTTCTCTTTATAATTTCTTGGTTTGAATAAAATAATTTTAATTATAATTTTATCAGCAGCCTTTCCACAAGCCACACCAACACTTCACGCAACAACTATCCTACAAGATATTTATAAGATTTATTGGCAAGGTAAAAAATTATTTCCAACAAATTTAAGATTAAAATCCTTTTGTGGTAAATCAATATATCAGAATATTATTCTAGATTGTTTAGCATTACAAATTTAAATAATTAATCTAATAGAAATAGTTTGATTGATAGATATACAGATTTGTTTAACAAAAATTTGGGCTGTCTAAAGGATGTTAAAATAAATTTTAATTTGAAAAACGATGTGATTCCTGTGTTTTGTGAGGCCAGAAAAGTTTACCTTTCTCTCTAAAAAACAAAGTAGAGAATGAAATTGACCGTTTAGTGAATTCTTGCATTTTAGAACCTATAGTTCATGCTTATTGGACCGCTCCAATAGTACCAGTATTAAAAAAGGAAGGTAGTGTAACTCGTATATGTGGTGATTTTAGATGTACAGCTAATAAAACAATAGAATTAGATAGGTATCCTATTCCATCGATCGATGAGATCTTTTCAAAATTATCTACAAGCACCGTACTTTCGACTCCAGACCTATCACAGGCTTACTTACAAGTAATGTTAGCGGAAGAAGCCAAAGCTGTGGTTGATATAAACACAACAAAGAGGTTGTTTTCTTATAAAAGACTACCATATGACGTAGCGGTAGCACCAAATAAATTTCAGAGGATTATGGAAGGTCTATTTGCTGATTTGCCAGGTGTGGCCTGCTAGATAGATGATATTTTGGTTGCAGGAAAAGACTTTGAAGATCATGAACAAAAGTTGAATCTAGTGTTTAGATGATTGCTAGAAAAAGGTTTAAAGTTAAACAGATATAAATGTAAATTTAAAAGAAATCGGCGGAATATTTAGGGTTTAAAATGGATAAATATGGACTGCATCCCTCAGAAAATAAAATTAAAGCAGTGATAGAGGCGCCTGAACCTAAATAATGTTTCGCAATTAAGATCTTTCATAGGACTCTTAAGAGAAGTTTAAGATCAAGATTCTCGAATTTAATACCAAGATGGGAAATCCGCGAGAGGTATTTCATGAGACCGTAAGAAGGCAGGAGCAGTTTACTACAGGTTGCGAGGTTTATTTCCGCAACTATGCAACTGGACCTAAACGGTAAAAAGGTACCATTTTGAAATTATTGAGCTACCGTCACTACCTTATAAGCTGCGAGGGCGTCGTGTATAAGAGGCATATCAATCAATTGCGACCTGTGAGAAAGAAACAAGTGGAGACAATAAATTTGATACTTCCTCGAACATCAGGAGAGAAGCCTGTAGGTGGAAGTCAGAAATAAAGTGAAGAGGAGGTTTCAGAGGTTACATCAGGAAACAAGGAGGAGACTGCTTCTGGGCACGTACCCTCTTGCACTCCTAGACCTGGGCCTGTTGCTGGGCACGTGCCCTCTTGCCCTCCTAAACCGGAGCCTGCCGCTGTGCAAGTGCCCGTCCGCAGTCCTAGACGTCAGAGAGCCAGGAAACTCCCAGACCAACTGGAGTATTATTAAGGGGGGAGATTTGTTGTATATGTAAATATATGAAGATTATTTGAATTCTTCAAAGTCTCATTATGTAAGAATAAATGTGTATATAAATTGGACATTTTTGTTAGCTAAACGAAAAGAATAAGAGCTAAATAAAGAGTCATGGTCAAGTTTGAGTTGTTGTACGTCTAATTACGACACAACCTTAACAACATTCATCCTCACTGAAGACACAAAAGTTGCCTGTTATGCAGATTATATAGCCATATGGCACACAAGTAGCAGTATAGAAATATCAGAAAAATACTGAACACATCAATGAGAGGACTGGAGAAGTGGGCAATGAAACTCAAAATGACAATAAACCCAATAAACACAAACCTATACGTCTCCTTCACTGACAGGAAAAAGGCATGAATTTAACTCCAAAATAAGCATAAACAACCATATAATTGATCAAATTCGATCTCCAAAATACCTAGGTGTGATACTTGATGAGGAATTGCAATTTACAGAACACATAATTAGCACCTCAAATAGAGCTACCAGAAACCTAAACATTCTGAGAAGGCTATGTGGAACAAATTGGTGAGCAAAACCAAAATTCTCAGAACAACATATATCACCTTAATAATGCCAATAATGGAATATGCAACACCTGTTTGGGCTCCCTCAAGTTCATCACTAAAAAGAAGACTAGACAGTGTTCAAGCAAAAGCGGCCAAATTAATCACTGGTTCTGTTTCAAATACCAACAATTAGAAAATTCAGAGAGAATGTGGTCTAGACCTACTTGAAAGCAGAAGAAAATTAAAAACAATAAAATTCACCAATAGCTTAAAAACTGAAGAAACCGAACACATATCCCATAGAACCTATATAAGCTGGACACAAAAAGAAAGGCTCAAAAGATCTTCAACACTTCAGTACGACAACAATATTAGAAAGAGCATAAATATTAAACATAATGAATTTCAAATTCGAGAATAACCAATATTTCCCACCCCATTGCCATCAAATGTAATCATCAATTTTAACCTGAATGAACCCTGCAATAAAAAAAAAGAGAACAAAAACATACTTAAAAAGAAAGGACTTGACACAATTGGTTTATGCGATCAGATAAATTATTTAACCGCATATACAGATGGATCATCATACCTTACCATAAGTAATGTAGGGGCTGGAATTAACATAATACTGCAAAATGGGACATACATCAAAATCAAAGAAGGAGCAATAAAGATTTCGTCAAACTTCACTTGTGAACTGACAGCTATCTGGAAAGCTCTTGATGTATGCCTTAACCAACCATCCCTGCATCAAACAGAAGGAATTATAATATACCATACAACGACTCATATCCGATCTAAAAGCAATTCAGAAGGGCAATGCTATAATCACACAGAAAATACAAGGTGCGTTCATTGATTTCCAGGACTGGTTAAAATTAAAATAAATAAAAAATCTAAAGAAAAAAAAATTTATACAGAGTTAAATATTGGACATTCGACCACACCTGACTGAAATCACGAGTCTCGTGGCGCACGCGCCGATCTAAAAATAGAATAAAATAACTTCCTTGTAAGGGTTGCATTTCTAATTTTAAAATGGCCATTTTCGAAGAGCAGATAATCTGCATTAAGTTTTGTTTTAAATTGAAAAAAGTGCTACTGAGACGTATGAATTGATTAAAGAAGCTTTTGGCGATGCAGCTTTTTCCCGTTCAAGAACTTTTGAATGGTTTTCACGCTTCCTAAAAGGTCGGGAAAAGGTAAACGATGATCAGCATACTGGGCGTCCAAGATCATTACGTTACGAAGAAAACAAGCTCAAAATAAAGGAATTAATTAAATCTAACAGAAGAATTTCTATTAAAGACTTATCTTCAGAGACTGGACTATCTGTAGGACAGTGTAATCAAATAGTAACAAAAGATTTGGAAATGATCCGAACGTCTTCAAAATCTGTTCCCCGGATTCTAATAGAGGAACCAAAGGAGGTTAGAATGGATGTCTGCAAAAACATGGTTGAAATGACTCGGACCGATCCAGAATGGATGCAAAAATCATTACCGGGGATGAGACATGGGTGTATCAGTATGACCCGGGAACCAAACGTCAATCCAGCCAATGGATTGAAAGAGGGGAACCGAAACCCAAAAAGGCAAGATTTACAAAATCCAAAGTCAAGACATTGCTTGTTACATTTTTTTGATATTAATGGTTTGATTCACCATTAATTTATTCCTTTCGGACGAACAATTAATCAAGAGGTTTATTTGGGGAGAATGAGGCGCTTAAGGGAGGCAATGCGCCTTAAAAGACCCGAAAGATGGCAAAACAATGACTGGATACTTCACGTCGATAATGCGCCGCCGCACACAGCCCATGTTGTTTTGCAGTTCTTGGCCAAGCATTCAACCATACAGATCCCTCATCCACCCTATTCCCCCGACTTAGCCCCCAATGACTTTTTCCTCTATCCTAAATTGAAAATGAAGTTAAAAGGAAGGAAATTTGACAGCGTTGATATGATACAAGCTGAATCGTAGGCAACCTTGAGGAAACTCTCAAAAAGTGGTTTTATCTCCTGCTTCGACAATTGAAAAAAAAAGATGGAAGAGGCAGGAGGGGCATATTTTGAAAAATATTAAATTAGTTTTTTTATTTGTTTTATTTTTTCAAAGATACAGAGCAGTCCTGGAAATTAATGAACGCACCTTGTACATTCGTTACTTACTCAACTGATATCATTGGAGAATAACTGCATTCTACAATGAATACCTGCCAGTGTTTGAATCGGGGGTAATGAAATGGCAGTTGAATTTGCAAAGGAAGCCAGAAAGTTGAGCCAAAGGAAAGAACAAATGTCATTATTTGACGCTAATGCTTTTGCAAAATACACGATAATTAAACAAAAAATAAGAAAAGATCAAAATGTGAAATAAACTCCGAGTGAAAAATGACAAAACTATAACAAGATTTAGAACAAAACATTATAAAGGATTACAATACATCCAGATGGCACAAGAACCTATAGAACATGCAACAACTGTCCTGGTGTCGAACTAACACCTACCCACATATTCTCATGCCCGCAGCCTTGCAGAAAATTAACATAGACCCAGAGTAGCTGCTTTACACACCCAAGATAGTGGACAATGCTGCTGCTGCTGTGATAGAGAGATGCATGGAGACATCTGAGGCTCTTTATTGGACACGAAAAAACAACAACGGCATTCCAGAGTAAAATAAATCATCAGAGATAGATAAATATTTTTCAAGTGAATTAAAATAAATATAATCGATACTGAGAGAGAGTTGAATTTAAAAAATTAGAAAATTATTATTTTCGAAATTAAAATAGCTGAGAGGATTCCAGCAAACCGTATCTAAAATATCAGTTTTTTTTTTTGCTACATGTTTTAATTTGCATATACCTATTTTTCATATCTCAGATTGTATTTAAAAATCGTTAACCATTTCTTCTAACTTTTGGCGAAATGGTGTTTTATTAATTTATCATTTAATATTATTAGGGTTCTTTCCTGGTATTCAAAAAGGAAAAATACGTGTCGTTCAGTTATATTTTTCAATTTATCAAACAATTTGGCCGATGAATCGCTGATTCTGGTAGAGTGCCATCTAGCGAATAAAGTTGTAACTAAAATCAATTTCTAATTTTTCATTATTTGCCATAAAAAATCCCATTGCATCCTGAACACAATGGTGTTTACCGCATTGCTCTAGCGCAAATATTCGCGGAGTTATTAATTTTTAAAGTTGTGCGGGACTTTTGGATCACCCTGTATATTGAATTAGGAAGGATGTAAACCTTAAGGGTTAGACCAGTTGAAAACCATAAAGGTTAGACCAGATGGAAAGAGGATGGTACTCAGGTGGGCCTCTTCAGATGAAGACCTGAGCAGCAGTTTCGGCCCTCACTCCATTACCGCCAAACCATGCCTCTTCGACCAAATAGAAAGCAAATTTAGGTTGGAACAGAGATAGGGTAGTAGCTAAGCCTTAGATATACTACAAAAATCAACTAATGAACTAAGACATTGTCATCTTCTGCACTTTCTCAAACCTAACTCAAAAAATGTTTTTTCAGTTCAGAAGTTAAATTTATTCGGTTCCCTAGACTTAATCAGATTGATATATACTTATCCCTTAGTGTTAAACTTTAAATCAAATTGTGTTTATTCTTTTTGGGTATAAGGACTGTAAGAGACTGATAAGAAATTAGTAATACAGTTAAATGATTATTATAAATATAGGAAAAATTGATCATATCCCAAGCCTTTAACAATGTGCGTCGGCAAGGGGACAGGAAATCTAACATTAAGAACATAGAAAAATAAACTTTGTCTGATGTTGGCAGGTTCAGATTATAGTCTAAATTGTGTTCATAAACTCTAAATAACAGGACTGCAGGAAAATAATAAGATATTAGTAGTACAAGAGGATAAGGATTAATTGGAACTACAAGAAATTACGATTAAATTCAAACAAGTTAAGAATGTGCATCATACCATAATTGGAAAAATCAGCTTCATCAGACAAAGACATAAGTCCTTTGTCTGAAGATGGTGAAAATGCTTTCCCATAATAACTCACATCATCAATTTATTTGAACTGGTCCTAACGGAACCGTATATTCTATATATAGTCCTATCTATACTTTTTTTTTTAAATATAATATATGAGGACCATTACCTGTAATTTCTGCTAAATAAGGAAGTTTAGGAATACAAGTTTTATTGCTTCATATCAATTAGATTGAATGTTCATTCTCTATACCCCCCTTTATAAAGATTGAACACGCATAGATAATTGTTATGTATGCTATAAGGAGAGAAAAAAATATTCTAAAGTTATCGTATAAATTTAAAGGATCAAACAAAGTAAGAATTAGAGAAAACACAGAAATAAAGGTATGGTATTGGTAAGCAAAGGTAAAAAGAACAAATCCAAACAAATAAACAATGTGCGACGTTTCGGCATCAGCGTCGTTACAATCTTCAGACAAGTCTGAAGAGGGCCACAACGTCGCTACCGATATGCCGCACACCACTCATTCACTCGGACCCGGTCCCGTTACCTTGTGTTTTTAATCTATAATCCAAATTGTTATTTATCAGTATGGTATTGGTGTTTCAGAATATTGAATTTAATAGTTTCCATTAGTGTATATTATTTGTTCTAAGTCCAATTAAAAGGGGTGAAGAAAAAAGAAACAAGGAACACAATAAAAAAAAAGAAAAATAAAGATAAAAATTAATAAATAAAATAGGGAAGGAGAGAAAGATGAGGTGGAAAAATAAAATAAAATTTCTTTGAAAATATTTATAATAGCTTATAAGTACACTTAATTAATGTGATAGCATTCGTTATGAATGTTATGATTTCAAGAGTATTTACCTATAATTAAATTATTTATTATCGAGATTAGCGGAATGTAATTAGTGTCAGTAAATCAAGAGAGATAGATGATGTGACTCTTGTTAGTTGAATCATTGTCTACGAGTGAAAATAGCATTTAGATTGAGCGTTCCAGTTGAAGTCATTTTTGCTGTTAACATTATTGTAGATCATTCATTTATATGTATTGAATTGCGGTTCATGTTATCAACTTAAAATGCAATATATGCATGTTACAATTAACATCACAAGCAAATTCAACTCACCCAGGGGGAAACGGTTAATGTCTATAAATACATTTTCGATTTAAAAGTTAGCGGAGAAAAACAAGTTTGAGTAATCGGTCAAAAGTTAATTAAATTCTCATAGTGAAATTTTTAAAGTCATTGAAGTTGAAATTGTATGAGAATTTATTTTTGTGAATATATTTTCTGATTGCTAAAATGTTAATTTTTTTAATTGTATTTTGGCTGAATCCATTTTTTTGAAATTCGTCATTTAAGTTTTTAATGTTACTTAGTTTGTTGTTAATTCTGTAGTATCTTAAATATTGTCCAAAATAGATAACTTTGGTGCAATTTTTTTATATATTTGAATCTTGTCTATTATATTTAATAATGTTGAAATCGAAATTTGATCTTTTGTCATATACCTCTATACTTTTTTCTTTTAGATTTATGTATAAATCGAGGAAGTTGACTTTTTGATTAAATTTGATTTTTTCATTATTTTTTAGATTTAGATACGGAGGATAGATTTTTTCTATTAAATCTGAAAAATTATTATTATTGAATATAAGGATGTCTTCTACATATCGGAACAACCACCAGTTAACTTTGTTAAGAGAAAATAATTCCCTCTCATACCAAAATAACAGGAGGTTGGCCAATAATGGACTCGATGACGTACCCATAGGTACTCCTTGTTTTTGATTGTAAATATGATTTTTAATTTGAATATAATTGAATTTAAAAAATGTTTCTAAAATTAATTTTGCTTTATTGTAGTTAATTACAATAGTTTTGTTACCATTGTGAATTAAGGGAATATTGAAATTATTGTCTATTAAAAATTCTGAAAATAGATTTATAATTTTTAGTTTAAGATCATCTAACTCCAGTTTAGAGAAGAGGTCTTCAAAATCAAAAGTATAAACTGATTTGAGTTTGGGAAGGTTTTGTTAATAAAATTTAGTATGTTCTTATTGGAGTCAATAAAGTTGTATTTTTCTTTATTGCGGATCTGTTTTGTTAAGAATTTTAAAGTTGAAGCTAATTGAAGGTCTAAATTGTTCAAATTAGAATTCATTCCAGATGTTATGGTTCTGAATTTGAGAGGATTTTTGTGTATTTTGGGTATAATGTAAATATGAGGTATAATAGGGGTAGTGTTTTTTTTTTTTTTTTTTGCTATAGATATTTAAAGTTTTTTCTTTAACCTCCAATTCCTTTTTAATTTGAATCGGGGTTATATTTGTTATGCTGCATTTATCGGTGTTGTCCATTTCTTGCATATTTAGGTCGCGGTACAGATTTTTGCAAGTGATTGAGAAGTTGTTGGAACATTTATCAATTGGAGCAATAATGTACTCTTCTTGAATAATTTTGATGTTTTCTTTTAATTTTCCAATATTTGAGGGGGGCATTTTTGCAATTTTCAGTGTATTGTGTATATCACAATACACTGAAAATTGCAAAAATGCCCCCCTCAAATATTGGAAAATTAAAAGAAAACATCAAAATTATTCAAGAAGAGTACATTATTACTCCAATTGATAAATGTTACAACAACTTCTTAATCATGTGTCAACAGTACCAGGGGGAAGTTGAGGATTAACTGAGGAAAGCTCGGCGTCCTACGTGAAGCCGCGGGGGCAAAGAGGAGCCAAAACGGCGGCCACGATGGCCGCCGTGAGATGACCACGGACCTAGTACTCAGCGGGCCTGTCAGAAATATCCACTGTAACCTAACTGTCAACATCCGGACCAACGCCCTTTTTTGTCCCTCTCTGGATCCCCCGGGGGTTGATGCTCATTGGTCAGTCTTATGTGGGTCATCCTCCCCTCCCATGGGGTTCGGTGGCAAGCTGGTGTCCCTTTGAGACGACTAGAAAAGACTTTATTACTTACATAACACATTGTTTTAATAACAATATATATATGTCGTAAACCCGGGTAGCAGTTGGGGTTGAGTGGCAAGGCGTGCAGAGTGGGAAGTCCGCACGGGACAGTAAGGACAAAGTATGGGATCAAAAGACGCCCTCCTAGTACGTCTCACGTGGGACCAGGACTAGGGGGAAGTTGAGGATTAACTGAGGAAAGCTCGGCGTCCTGCATGAAGCCGCGGAGGCAGGGAGGAGCCAAGACGGCGGCGGCCACGAGGGCCGCCGTGAGATGACAACGGAGCTCGACTGAGCGGGGCTGCCCGAAAATATCCACTGTAACCTAACTAATTGTCAACATCTGGACCAACGCCCTTTTTGTTCCTCCAAGGATTTCCCGGGTGTCCGGTGGCCAGCTGGTGTCACTTTTAGACGACTAGAAAAGAAGTCATACTTTATTACTTACATATCACATTTTTTAAAATTTCGATAGAATGTGCCCCCGGTGAGAAAGGTTTGATTAGGGGAGTGAAATAAAATGGAGCGAAAAGCTAGCAAACCTATTAAAAGGGAAATAATTCGGGGCACAAATTAGCTACTAGAATAAAAAATGAAGATAAAGGGGAGTAGTGGTTACACACTGATATAATATTATAAAAATACAAAAATATAAGGAGTACACAGGAAGGATAAATTTAAAGTAAACACACACAATAGCGAGGGTAAATATTTAGGAAAGTTAAAAATGCTATTTACAGTTTTTCGTTACTTAAGGTGCCATGAGTATTTACAACATAGTTTCAGGGATGTAATACAGGAACGAGGAAAAGTAGAGATAATAAAAGTAACATCTCTATATATATATAAATGAATGTTTGCATGTCTGTCTGTATGTCCGTATACAAATTCGCAGTAGTTCACTAATTCAAACCAAAATTTCCATACATAGGTAAAAAAATACGGGTAAGATGATAGGTTATTTTAAAAAATATATAAATCAATTATTAAAACTATATATTTTTATTCAGAAAATGATGACGATATTGCTGTATCATGTTTGATTATCAGCTACAAAATTATATCGGGAAAAATATCTCTATATATATATATAAATGAATGTTTCTTTGTCTGTCTGTATGTCCGGTATACAAATTCGCAGTAGTTCACTAATTCAAACCAAAATTTCCATACATAGGCAAAAAAATACGGGTAAGACGATAGGCTATTTTAAAAAATATATAAATCAATTATTAAAACTATATATTTTTATTCAGAAAATGATGATGACGATATTGCTGTATCATGTTTGATTATCAGCTACAAAATTATATCGGGAAAAATTCCAAAAAGCAGAGACCAAGGGTGAAACCAGTTCATTATTTTGTACGCAGGAACAAAATTCTAACAGAAACACATTCATTCGAGCAGAAAACAAAAGCCAGATCATCTTTCTATAAAAATATCGCTTCTCAGACACAAAGTTTGGAGCGGGACGTTTCACAAGAGTGACATCCACGGCGCCAATTTATAATTGTAACGAATAGTATTTGAATCAAAACATTTAATCGGGTAAAACCCGGGCGTTGCCCGGGTCATTCGGCTAGTAAAATATAAAAGAAAATGACTTAAGCAAAAGGTTTGGGATAGGCAGTGACGCAGTGAAGAATGAAGGAAGAGGGTCTGAATTGATTTCTGCCCTGCAATACGAACTTAGAAGCGAAGTATTGTTGGCAGGGATCAGAAATATCAAGATGCCCTGTAAGTAGCATCAGATCAGATGGGCAAAAGGCGTGAAGATCGAAGGAGAGGTAGGTAATGGGAGAATATGGGAAAGTAAAGCTGGCTGAGAGAGATTAAAAAGAGATGGAGGCTCAAGAGCTGCGCTGCTGTCGGTGATTGAGCTCGACCAGATAAAAAGTAAAAGAAAAATGAGTGGGCGCATCATGCTGATGATGGCGATGGGTCGAGCGTGAAAAAAAAAAAGATCTCGCTGGTTACCCAAGCTCTCCGTGTGGAGTTAACATGTAGAGGAGGAGTGTACCAGGTCGATGAATCATAAAAACAAATTGTTGACGAGCAAGAGTCTCAGGAACCGTTGAAGAGGTTAGAGGATGGAGGTAGATCGTGAAAACAGGGTTCGACTGTTGCCATTGATTGATTGACCCGGGTTTGAAAAAAAAAGAATGAAATGAAGAATGCTGGGACGGTGACCCTGGTGTAAATAAAAAAAATATATAAAAAAGCCATGGATTTTCCTGAACACACCATCAGGATGGGATGGCGAGGAAGGAGTAGTCCACTGGGGCAAATCAATAACAAAAAAATGTCGGCTAACAGGAATTCTGCAATGGACGAGGGGTGGTTAGAACGAAGACATAGAAGGCATAAGTAAAAGGATCAAGAGACGAGAGAAGTATGGAAGGCAGAGTTGGAAGGATCAAGATATGAGAAGGGACAGTTGGTAGAAAGGCGTCACTGTTAAAACAAAATTTTTTAAAGTTAAATTATCTTAGACGTAGGCTATGGAAAATTAAAACGAATGATGCCAAAGAATATAAAGTTTCAGATGATGTTTATATAGGTTGGCTAATGGTTTTAGCTGTTTAGGGATGGAAGGAAAAGAAGTATCATGATGTGAAAGAAATATCCGAAACTAACTTATCAAAAGTAGTGATATGTTACAAGTAAACTTATAATGGATATTTGAAGGTTTAGAGTGACGCAGTGGTAAAAAGAGGGGAAGTCTGAGTTGATTTTTGCAATGGCGTTCGGCAATGCTATACGTGCCTGTGTAAGTGAGGTATGTTTTCATTGACCGAACTCCCAAGACGTTCCATAATCAACATTAGATCAGACGGGGAAGGTAAGTAAGTTGAAAGTGGAGGAATGGGAAAGGTGGAGTCAACAACAACAACAACATCAAAAAGCCTTATTTAGGGTCACTGACCCTATACAGGATTCATCATAGGTATGCATAAGAACAAAGCAGTGAGACAGAGGAAACAACGATAAAGACAGAAGAAAAAGAAAAAAAAACAAGAAAGAGAAAGAGGGAGGCAAGAAGAACAACACAAAAAGAGTAGCAGTAAGAAAGTGAGGAGTGAGTGTCACATGGCCTTCTTCTGAGATATGGACTTGTGGAAACCATAAAACGCCGTAGCAATATACTTTTTCTGGGTCATAGTGTCAATTATTGATGGAAGTGAAGCACAGGTTTGCCCAGTTTTGAGCATAAGGGTTCTTCTTTCTTCTTTCAGAGCAGAGCAATCAAAAATAAAGTGAGTGATTTCATATTTTAGTTTTGAATTACAGAAGGTACAAATCGGGTCCTCACCGCAGAGCATCTTGGTGTGTTTTTCTCTAAAAAAAATTGAAAGTATTCAAACTTGTGCGAGTAGTCTTACAACCGCGAAAGGAAAATCCCCTAAAAGGTATCCCTCCGTCATGAAAGATATGTGAATGTCTTTGTAGTGAGAGTATAGCTTAGATTTATCCATTCTTGTAAGGTCGTTTTGTATAGATTGGTCTGCCGCTGTTTTTAAGAGCCCTGTAATCGCGCTCCTCAGCCTTTCAGGATTATCACAGGAAACAAGTGCAAGGGATCCATTATTGTTAAGCAGATTGGTGAGCTTTTTACTGAAACCGATGAGGGTGCCCGAATCATTAGACAGTTCCCGTGTTCTATTAAAACATATACGCGGCAATCTGTCACTGCTCATATTCAACACCCGCAGCCTATACTTCAGGGTTAATTTTAAAGCTGTTACACTCAATGAGATACGACCGGTTTCTAATCTGATTATGTAGCCTTGAGTGTATCTGGGCAGATTCAGGAACCTACGGATAAATATGTCTTGTATACTGTCCAGTAAGTCTTCATGCTCTGTTGTCCACAATGGAGCGGCATACATCAGGACAGCTCTCACTATTGTATCAAAGAGTTTGATTGATAAATTTATTGACTTTGCTTTTGATTTTATTAATATTGGGTGTGTGGCGTTAATTGCTGTAAGTGCTTTTTCTTTAAAGTAATTTGCCGGGTGAGTATTTGTTATTGTTTGTGTCAGAGGGAATCCAAAGTATGTATATCTTGAAGTTATTGTTATGGGTTTATCATTCCAGAACCATCTATCCTTATTTGAGGGTTTACCTCCATTACGGAACACCATAATATTTGACTTGTACTCATTTAGTGTCATTAAGTTCTCATCGAGATATTATTTCAGTATTTTGATCTTCTTTTGGAGGTTCATCCTGGACTCACCTATAATTGCTATGTCGCCGGCGTACATCAATAAATGGATATCTCCAAATTTTGGAAAATTTACACTCGTCAGGTCTGAATTATTATAAATTTCGATTGAGTCGTGATAAATAATATAAAGAGCAGTGGGGAAGATGGTTCTCCCTGGAAGACTCCCGAGTTTATCATAATACTTTCCGTGAATGATCCCTTCCATCTGATAGCTATAGTTGCTCGTTCGTAGTAACTTCTGATCGTACTTATGAATTGGTAACTTATGCCTAGGTTGTAAAGTTTTTCCGAAGTATTGAGTGAGGTACAGTATCAAATGCCTTCCTTAGATCGACAAAAAATACATATAGTGTTCCCCTCTTTTTTCTTAATGATAGTTGGATTAAAGTAGTTAGTGTAAATATGTGGTCAATACATGATCTTCCTTTTCTAAATCCCGCTTGGTTATCCGGTATAACCCTTCTTCCCTCGACCCATTCCTCCAGTCTTGATCTTATGATTGAAGTGAAAAGCTTTGATACATTGCTAATCAGTGCAATACCTCGGTAGTTGGAGGGGCTGTTCTTATAACCATTTTTAAAGATTGGGTGTATAGTGGAATTAGTGGAAAGGTGAAGTCACGAGTTGCTCTGTTGCCAATAATGATTGAGCTCGGATGAAAATTGAAAAAATATAGTAATAAAATGGTAAAATTGATGGCTGTAATGATGATCCGAGCATTTATTGAAAAAAAAAAACTCGAACTGGTCGCCTGAGCTCACTGTTGGGAAGTGTACAGCGAGAAAGGTTGAGCCAGCTGGTTGAATCAAAATAAAAAAAATAAAAGTTTGGTTGGCGAAAAGGAGACTCTAGACTGCGGGAAATATGAAAGGTGAGGAAGGTAAAGGGTACTGTTGCCATAGATGATTGAACAACCCGAAATTGTTGAATGTAATGAATGATGTTGTCGGGTGATGGATAAAAAAAAGAAAGAATCTTTGGATTTCCTGAACTCGTTATCGGGAATTGTATACCGAGGAAGGATGGTCCGATAGATGAATTAATAATAATAAAAAAAAGGTTGGCAACAGGAACCCTATGGGAGACTGTATGAGGTTGAGAGGAAGTGGGTTAAGGAGGTGTGAGTAAGTGATATAGGAAGATAGGTTTGGGAGATAGAGATTGAGAGAGGCGTCAATATGAAATAAAATAATATTCTAAAAAAAACAATGATATCAGAATAAGACGATCTTAAGGTAATAAAAATATATAAAAGCTATAAAAAAACTCAAATGATATTTAAAAATTCTAAGTTGTAAAGTTTTAAAATCTATATATGATGACAGATGAAAAAATATTCAAATAGTAATAATTCCAAATGATTACTGATGGCTGAATATTTTAAGATATAATGACCAATGACAATAATATCTATATAATAATGTTGGCTTGGATGGTTTATAATGGCTGCGTGTGTTGGGGTATAGAAAAATAAAATAAAGACATATATCATACAAATGTGAAGGGTAAATATAAAAATGTGATAGCTTGATGGATGGCATTGACGAAGATGTTTTGTTCTGGTAATAGGACCGGGAGGCCGAGTTGAGCTGATTGAAGAGCGAAAGGGGCTCATCTTTGAGGAGCTCGTGGAGCCTCGCAGACCCGTACTCGATTTCGTCTCGCACGGTTTCCAGTTGCCGGAAGAAGTTTTTCGCCGGTTAGAGTCTCGTCGTACGGTGCCATAGGCAAGGCATAGGCATGTGACGCCGTCACTACTTGGAGGGCCTCGGTGAGTCGGTTTACCAAGTTGGCCAAGCTGGGCCGGATGAAAGTGGCGAAAACCTCAGAAGCGTCCACGCAGTATTCTCCGTCCTCGTCCATAGTCCTTTGTACACTGTCCGCCATCAATATCCTGTCGACTTATACGGGTCTACTGTCGTAAACCCAGGTAAGCCAACAAGAGAGTTGGAAGCAGTCGGGGTTGAGTGGCAAGGCGTGCAGAGTGGGAAGTCCGCACAGAACGGTAAGGACAAAGTTTGGGTTCAAAAGACGCTCTCCTAGTACGTCTCACGTGGCACCAGGACCAGGGGGAAGTTGAGGATTAACTGAGGAAAGCTCGGCGTCTTGCATGAAGCCGCGGAGGCAGGGAGGAGCCAAGACGGCGGCGTCCACGAGGGCCGCCGTGAGATGACAACGGAGCTCGACTGAGCGGGGCTGTCCGAAAATATCCACTGTAACCTAACTAACTGTCAACATCCGGACCAACGCCCTTTTTGTCCCTCCCTGGATCCCCCGGGTGTCCGGTGGCCAGCTGGTGTCACATTGTTTAAATTACGATATATATATATTCGTGGTTGAAATCTTGAAAGTATAATAAAAATATTGAAGATTAGAAATAGCTTTAATTGAGCTAAAGGGATATATAAAAACATAATTTGATAAAAGTAATAGCCTGGCTTAAGGCGTAAGAATAAAAAATAGAAAACTTATTCAAATAATGAACAAAAGGTTTGAGCCGGCCATCGGGAAACAACAACAATTATTTTTTATAGGGGAAGCATGACCTCTGGCGGTCGATTTAGCAGAGTATTTGAATCTATGAAATATAATTTTAAATAAAATAATATATTAATATAACATATATATATATATATATATATGTCATAATGTATGCTCTTCCAGGAATAATAAAGTAAACCTACAGTCAACCAGAGAGAGAGACGCGGAAAGAAGGTAGCTAAAGTACGGCCATTTTGGGCCACTGGCCACATTCCGGGGGGGGGCTTTTCTTGGAAGCTCAGGACTATTTTTGGACAGTTGGGGGTTGTGTGCGACACGAACGGTCGTTCAGCGGCAACTTAACCTAGCGCTTCCTCCCTCTCGCTGGTTGCCTGGAATTCCTCTTCCAAACTTGTGGATTCCTTATTTCCCTCTCCCCACATTATTATCATATTGCCACATTGAAAGTCGACAGGATCATATCACAGAAGAGTCGACAGGATCATATCACAGAAGAGTCGACAGGATCATATCACATTGAAAGTCGACAGGATAAGACCTGACCGGGAAACAAATCCCTCATATACCAGAGTATGAAGAAAACAAGAAGCAATACCACGATGATCGAACAAACCCACAACCAAGTTCCACAAGACCCAACGACCGACTCTACTGTAGCCGCTTCCCTTCGAACTCTCACCCTCTGTCTCGACCAACTTTTAAACCGTGAGCCTGAAGAAGCAATCACCTACGACGGAGATGAACCTGCCGCACACTTCTTCTCACAACTTGAGTCTCAGCCGAACTTCCACAACTTAGAGCCAGCACGCCAAGCTCGAAAGGCTTTATCATCACTCAGAGGCGAACCTCGCAAAATTGCACAAGACTTAGCTCTACTCAATAAGACTTATGAAGAGGTCAAGGAGTCACTCTGCGCCGTCTATCCCCGACGCCCTAGCTTCACTCTTCAAGAGTTCTATGAGCTTAAATGCACATCGATGGCCGAGATCGAGACCTACTACAAGAACATGGTTCGAATAGGATTGGCGATCAACCTCCCTAAGAGTGCCATCGTGCAAGCACTATCCAACGGTGTGCCACGTAACTATGGCAACCTTTTAAAGATGGCACAACCTTCGGAACCAGGAGAATGGTTGTGCTTAGCCCAACAGCTGACCTACGAAGGGGATAACACCAGCACTAAAACTGCCCAACAACGATCACCGCGCCAGAGCAGAGCGCCTTCCACCACCGCGGAGAAGACCCCACCATATCCTTGCAGTTACTGTGGCGGACAACACTGGCACGCACAGTGTCAACAGCGAGGGCCCTACCAGCGGACTTTTCGGACCTTTACACCTGCGGTCCACAACGTCGAGCAACCCCAAAGATCGACTGGGACTGCAGGTGTCTACGAGACCGCAGCAACGACGAGCTCGGGAGAAACCAAGTAATGCCAACTTCGGCAGCAGAACTCCTCCGAAGCTCAATGAACCTATCTGCACCCTAAATCAGCATACGCCTGTAAGTGCAATTATTTTAACCCCTATCATTCATTCTTTAAAGATGCCATTCCTGGTTGACTCTGGAGCCAATGTTTCCATAATTAGTTTAAACCAATTTGAATATATTAAAAATTTTAATAGTTTCATTTGTTCCACCCCTATTAACAATGATGTTATTATCCGTACTATATCTAGTCATGCCAAACCAATCGGATTAGTTACCTTACCAATACAATTTAATAATTTTAATTTTAATGAAACATTTTATATTTTAAATTCACCCCTTGAACTTGGTATTCTATCTATTCATGTTATGCAATTCTTAAGATTAACAATAGATTTTCATAATCAATTGATACTTCAAAATAGTGTTCCAGTACCTAAACATTTGTACCATTTTGTATGTGACCTTCCCACTTGTAAGCACGGCTCGCGAATAATAACTTCTAACCCTAAACGACCCATAATTCACTCGGTTAACTTAGGCGTTGACGATTTTCAACCTCCACGTGAGCCTTGCTTACAAAAACCCTTAGTAATATTTATCAACCTTCCCCTTAATGCTCCTCTCACCCTTACAACCTTAATAACCTTCCTACCAGCCCATGCCCCTCTAGAGAATTAATGATTAAAGAATTTATCGAACAACGCCCAGAACTTCCTATCCCTTATCAGCAATTATTGTATTCTTTTAAAGATATTTTCCCTATCAATAAATTCAATGTATTACCACTCAACATAACCCCTGAAAGCTCAAAATTATTTCCGATAAGGTTATTTCCCTCCGACCATACCGAACTCCCTATGCCTACCAGAAGGAAATTCAGGACCAGGTATCTCAACTTCTAAAACATGACATAATCACCCCCTCCTCTAGCCCATATTCCTCCCCTGTGACACTCGTTCGCAAACGCGATAACACCATGCGTCTCTGCATTGACTTCCGTCGCGTGAACGAACTAGTACCCTCGGATTTGCATCCTTTGCCATTGATAGAAACGGTACTGGATAACTGTCCAAAGCCAGAGTATTTAGCACCGTTGACATAAGCAATGCATACTATCAAATCTCCATCGCGGAGGAGAGTCAACCACTACTCTCTTTCGTGACTCAACAAGGGCAATATAATTTCAAACGCTTACCCTTTGGATTCAAATCAGCACCCCAAATTTTCGAACGTGTGATTACCCAGTTGATCCACAAACACCACCTCTCTTTCATAGCCCATTATTATGACGACTTCGTTATTTTTTCTGACTCCTCAGAACAACACCTTACGCACCTTCGACTTTTCTTTAAATTCTGTTTAGAGTAAAATCTCCAGCTTAACCATAAAAAATGTAATTTTATCAAAATGAAATAGATTTTCTCGGCTACCACATCTCCGCAGGGACTTACACACCTAATATTAAAAATACCGAAATCATCAATGCTATTAAAACCCCTATCAACATTAAAACTCTATAATTATTTTTAGGGGCCGTCAACGTATATCATAAATTCATCCCAGAATATGCTAGACTTCGCCACCCCTTAAATCAATTACTAAAAAAGAACGCCAAATGGCTTTGGAGGCCGAATTGTCAACAAGCCTTTGATAAATTGAAGCAACACCTCGCAACTCAACCTGTGTTACATCTATTTCAAGAAGGGCTCCTATGCCAGGTCTATTGCGAGGCTTCCACGCAGGGCATCGCAGGTGTACTCAAACAAGTACATCCTGACGGTAACATCTACCTTGTACAATATTACAGTCGCGCGTTGCGTTCCTATGAGCGTAATTACACTATATCTGAACTCGAGTGCTTAGCCATTGTAGAGTGTGTTGACAAATTCCGAGTGTACCTCCTAGGTACAAGGTTTGTCATCTATTCGGATCATCACGCCTTACAATGGCTGAAGACCATAAAAGACCCCACCGGACGCCTCTTTCGTTGGAGCCTTCGACTCTCAGCTTACGAGCTTACAGTTTTAACAGTGACGCCTTTCTACCAACTGTCCCTTCTCATATATTGATCCTTCCAACTCTGCCTTCCATACTTCTCTCGTCTCTTGATCCTTTTCCTTAGGCCTTCTATGCCTTCGTTCTAATCACCCCTCGTCCATCGCAGAGGTCCTGTTCGCCAACTTTTTTTTTTGTTATTGATTTGCCCCAGTGGACTACTCCTTCCTCGCCATCCCATCCTGATGGTGTGTCAGGAAAATCCATGGCTTATTATTATTTTTTTTTTATATTTACACCCGGGTCACCGTCCCAGCCATTTTCATTTCATTCTTTTTTCCTCAAACCCGGGCTTAATCAATCAATGGCAACAGTCAAACCCTGTTTTAATAATCTACTTCCATCCTCTAACCTGTTCAACGGTTCCTGAGACTCCTGCTCGTCAACATTTTTTTAAAATGAATCATTGACCTGGTACACTCTTCCCCCCCATGTTAACTCCACACTGAGAGCTTGGGTAACCAGAGAGATATTTATTTCTCACGCTTGACCCATCGTCATCATCAGCATGATGCGCCCACTCATTTTTCTTTTACTTTTATTTTTTATCTGGTCGAGCTCAATCACCGACAGCAGCGGAGCTCTTGAGCCTCCATCTTTTTTTAACCTCTCCTAGCAAGCTTTTTTTCCAAATATTCTCCCATTACCTACCTCTCCTTCGATCTTCACGCCTTTTGTCCATCTGATCTAATGCTACTTACAGGGCATTTTGAGATTTCTGATCTCTGCAAACAATACTTCGCTTCTAAGCTCGTATTACAGGGCAGGACTCCTGAGATGTCCTATGCAGAAACCAATTCAGATCCTCTTCCTTTATTCTTCACTGCGTCACTACCTATCCCAAACCTTTTGCTTAAGTCAATTTTCTTTTATATTACTTTTATTATCTCTACTTCTTCTCGTTCCTGTATTACATCCCTGAAACTATGTTGTAAATACTCATGGCACCTTAAGTAACAAACAACTGTAAATAGTATACCCAACTTTCCCAAATATTCACCCTCACTATTGTGTGTGTTTACTTTAAATTTATCCTTCCTATGTACTCCTTATATATATATATATATTTTGTATTTTTATAATATTATATCAGTGTGTAACCACTACTATCCTTTATATTTATTTTTTATTCTAGTAACTAATTTGTGCCCCAAATTATTTCCATTTTAATAGGTTTGCTAGCTTTTCGCTCCATTTTATTTCACTCCCCTAATCAAACCTTTCTCACCGGGGGCTCATTCTATCGTAATTTAAACAATGTGATATGTAAGTAAAAGAGTATAAGGTTTTTTCTAGTCGTCTCAAATTGACGCCAGCTTGCCACCGCACACTCGGGGGATCCAGGGAGGGACAAAAAAGGCGAGTTGGTCCGGATGTTGACAGTTAGGTTACAGTGGATATTTCGGACAGGCCCGCTGAATACTAGGTCCGTGGTCATCTCACGGCGGCCATCGTGGCCTCCGTTTTGGCTCCTCTTTGCCCCCGCGGCTTCATGCAGGACGCCGAGCTTTCCTCTGTTAATCCTCAACTTTCCCCTGGTTCTGGTGCCACTTGAGACGTACTGGGAGAGCATATTTTGATCCCAAACCTTGTCCTTACTGTACCATGCGGACTTCCCACTCTGCACGCCTTGCCACTCAACCCCGACCGCTTCCAACTCACTTGTTGGCTTACCCGAGTTTACGACATATATATATATATATATATTCGTGCAAAGACTTTACTTGTCCTTATATCAGGAAATTTTACCATATAAATGTTATATAAAAATATTTTATTTTAAAATTATAAATCCCAGAACAAATTACTCTGTTTATATCTACCACCAGATGTCGCGACCTCATTGTTGTTGTTTCCCGTTTCCTCAAGACGAACTTTTACCGCCCTTCTTCAACGCTCCGACGCTCTCCCGCCTTGGATTCCTGCAAGAAGAGGAAGGCTAACAAGCCCTCTCAACCCTTGGTGGACATCGCGGCTCTTGTTGAAGAAGACAACATGTTCATCTGCTGCCACTACCAAATCCTGCAATCCCTCGGCCAGCCCTCCCTCACAGCTCTTCACCTGGATCTTGTTCGCTTCATTGAGCAGCGAACAGAAATAATCAAGTGCCTAGTTAGAGATGTGAAGAACCACGCGGGCACCGTGAATGACTTAATGGAGCTGGATGAAATCATGGATGCCCAAATGCCCAAGAAAACCTGCCAAACCACTCAAACTAGCCCTGCTCCCACCTGCAAGGATTTTAGCGCTCAGACCGAGCTCATCAAGCCTGCCACCCCCGCTCCAGCTGCTGTCCCTGTGGCAGCACCAGCTCCCAAGAAGCCAGATCTTTCTCCAACCAAGAAGAAGCTGCCAGAGGCGTCAAACCCGCCCGCTAAGAGGACCAAATCACTGGTTCCAGCCAAGCCTGCATCTTCCTGCGCCCGCATGCTTACCGTTGCCAAATACCCACTCAATGGAGAGAAATCTTCGACTCACATCGTGGTTATTGTAGATAACCCGCAGGCTGACCCACGAGACATCCTCAAAGCTGTCCGCGTTGCCCAAACTCTGCCTCAAGGTGCCTGGGCGTCTCTGCGCATCAGGGAAAAACTGGTGCCGCACTCCAACATTCCATAGGCCATTACTGCCGTCAGCTCTGCCCCGGACAACAAGCTTTAAGGCCTGAAAGTCCGGGAACAGAAGCAATTCCTCCCAAGAATCTGCCTCTTCAACATGGAGGCAGAAACCGCGAATGAGGACATTTTCAAGGCCTTCCTTTTCACCGATGCCCTCAGTCAGCTTCCTGGAGTCTAGTCTGTCAGAGTGGCACACGGATCTCAGACCAGATATGGCACCTGCACGGCATTCATCGAGCTGGACTTGGCTTCCTACAAGGCCATTGGAAGACGCGGTAGGATCATTGTGGACCACGTGATCCTGAACTACGAGGAGTCTGTCGGCGTCCGCGTCTGCTACCGCTGCGGTGGTTACGGCCACAACGCCGATAGGTGCACCAAGGCTACGGTCGCCTGTTTCCACTGCGCTTCTGGTGACCACCAAGGTCGAAGCTGTCCAACTCTCGCCAACCCGCGCACGGTCAAGTTCGTCAACTGCTCAGCCAAGGGCCTCTCTGTCGACAACGAGGCAAGATTAATGTTTTGCCCAACTGCCAGAGCTAGAGCTGCAAAGTTCTAGTCCTCCCGCCCTTTCCCTGCCTCCTGACCTCCGTGGACCCAATCCGGCCTAACCTGCCTCTTCCCTGACGGAGATCCTGCTCCTAACCTCCCCAGCCTTGTCATAATGCTTTGTATATATTCCGCTTTACGCGGCCATTGGGGCTCAAAAATTCATTCTGGTTATCAACCCCGTAAATAAAGATATTTCAGTTTCCCGTTGGTCATTTTGGTTAGCAGCCCCGTAAACAAAGATATTTCCGTTTCCCGTTGGCAAAATTGCTGTGTCAACCTGAAGTTTGTCTAAAAGAATTAATCTTATTCATTTATTACTTTAAAGATAAAAATTATATATTAATATATTTCTTCCAACGATTGAATACTATCACAATAACGTAGAGACAAGATTGTCCATATTCGCCTGCAGTCGCGGGCCATGTCAGCTGACGGGAAGGATACATTCCCATCTTTGGAGCCCTCCACAAGTTCTGGGACCGTGGCCGAAGAGGTCTTCGCTCCTATTAATAATACCTCTCGAGGTAGGATCCCCCAGGCCCCTTTCCTTCCAGCATCCATCCTGGATCCTCTGACTGCTGGGAAGAGATAGATTCTCTTTTCAACAAAAATTATCACGAGGTAGTGGATATCGCTGCCTCTAACCTTCCTGCTACCACCCGCACCGGGTTATATGACTAGGGCCTCCAATCCCGGTACATATTTTCAATGTTTTTCAATCCCGGGATATCCCGGGACCCCGGGATTGAGAAAAAAGCAATCCCGAATCCCGGGATATCCCGGGATTGAAAAACATTTTCGTCTTTCTACGCCAAGAGATATATCGTTTCGTTCGTTATATTTTTAATTTTTTACTTTTATATAGTGCCAATGACGTGACACTTACTTCGATGAAAACAACCTGAAAGCCATATATTTTACGCCTGCTTATGAACTAAATCATTGCTTTTGGGTTACAATTTGAAATTATCTGCCAATTACTGTACACACATCTGGAAAATATTACTGTTGTTGGAACTCTTAGACCACATCTCTTAATGCAGTGTTGGGCAGTAATCTATTCAAAGTAATACTTTACCTTGTAATTACGATTACTGTGCAATGCATGAGAGATGTGCTACCTCTAGGCTAAAGTTAAATGGAGAAGTGTCCTCATTGTAATCCTCGCAAAGGTCAGATTCTGCTTCATTTACTGTTGCGGAAACGAATTCAGGAACAACCCTATCTTTTTTCTTAACATAAAATACATCCATCACAGCCAGATGGAGACCATGCGCGTAGCAGAGCTGTTGCAGTGGACCAATAATGTGACCCAATTTTACCATCATTGCGCACCCATCAGTTGTAACACACACAATATCAGTTTCGAAGTCGATTCCAAACTCCAAGAGCTTAGCACCAATGACATATTGGCATTGTTTAGAGGAAAATACTCCAGATATTCGAGTCAAGCCAAGATTCCACACCTTGGTACGGCTATGAATATTAATGTTTAGGTAACGCTTGCTTCTGATTGACGTCCATTCATCCAGCGCAAGGCTGAAAAGTTTCCCCTTTTCTTTCTCCATCTGAAACTCTCGAACGACCTTCTCACGAAATGTGTCCGCATAACGACACACTTTAATCTTAATTGTCTCTGCGGAGAGAGGAATTTCATGTCCAAGAGCATTGAGGCATTTGCGTAGATCCTTAGATGTGACAAAAACGGAGAATGGCAATCCGTCGAGAGCTATCATTCTAGCTAGCACAGCATCAGTCGATCGATCGATTGAAACAGACGAAAAATGATCGAGAATTGATCTCTTGGGGGTCTTTTTTGCAGGGGTCTGTGTATCAACTTCGTCTTTAACTTCTCTCTTCGAATTTTCGATTCCGTGGACCGTCTTCTGGTGTACATGCTGCCCTTTTGTTGACCCACCGACGCATTTTAAAATCCTTTTGCACGCTATACACTGTGCATTTCGGCCAGATCTGTCTCGTAGGTAATAGCACCAGATTCCTTCTGATTTAAAAGGAATAAACTTCGCCATCACAATCAAGAAGTGATAAGCTTACCAAAAATGTCCGACGCGTTTTCTATTGAAAAATAAGAAGGTCCGATAGTATTGTTTTAGAGACTTTGTTTAATGTTCGTATAAGTTGAAAACTACTTTAGGCTGATGCTTGATAGTGACGAAGCATTTAATGAAATGACATTAAATAAATTTAATTTAAATTAAATAACAAAAAAGCTAGCGAGAGTTTCACAAAATGAACAGCAGAGCAGTGCGTTCATGATGACCCATGCATACAGAGTACAGGATGGAGAGTATAAACATAGATTTTAAAAATATATATAAAACAATTTGGAGCCCAGATAAGAGGTTAGTGGCGGGTCCATGTTACACGCAGGTCTGCCACAAAAATAAAGGGATGCCGCTACTATCTAAGAAGCCACTATTTGCATGTCAATAAAAACTGGGGCCCCCTCCATTTATACTGCTGCATACTCTCATTCTAGAGGCTGCTATTTTGGAAAGATCCTGCAGAATAACCCTTCGTTAATAGTGCATTAAAATAATTTCAAATCTCTCAGAAAAAAAAAAAAGACCCGAAATGCAGCTGTATAAACAAAACGTCAAAAGTGTGCTATCTCATCATCTGTTTGATTACCAAAATGCTAGATAAGAAAAATATATTTTTGCGCTGGTTTTCATGCACAAACCAGTGATCCCGGGATTTTTCGAGCAGAATCCCGGGATTTCGGGATTGGAGGCCCTATATATGATTCCGTGAAAGATGATGTAAAACGTATTTTTAACGCCTTACAAACTGAGGTATTAATAATTTTAAAGAGGAATGTAAGGTCAGTGGAAAATGAGGACACCCTACTTAAAAACGGGTTGGCTAAGCCTCCCTCTCCTCCTAACCCCGCTAGAATGAACCCCCAACCAGCTACCTCTACCATACAATCTAGGTCCAACCAACCCACAACTGTATACCCTAGAGTGCCAGTGCGTTCAACCTACGCGCAGACTCAAAGGAACAGTGTTCACCATGTGAAAATTGCCCATGATAACTTATCTTTCGAGTTCATCAGAGCCAAAATTGCCAAGATTCCACAGTTGAAAAGTTGTGATGTGACCGCAGTGACTGGGAAAGACAAAAATCTTGTCTTTCACTTCCCCAATTCTGCAGAATCGAAGCGGGTTGTGGACGGAATTAAGACCGCCAACAGTAAATCCTAGCCTTAAATTTGTCCATTTCTTTTATTTGTCCAGTGTTAATGTTGTGTTTTTCATGTGAGAATTAAGTAGTAAATGTATTCTCCTTTGTAATGTTTACCTTCCGCCATCATGTAACCCCTCCCCTCTTCTAGATGAGATAAATTATAGCCTTAATGCTCTGAACTATGACGAGGTAAATTTTTGCAGCGATCTAAATGTTGAATCTTTTAGGTGGTCAGATAAACCTCTGCTCCTCAGGCATCACTCAACTAAGAGAGATCTATTTGAAAACTTTATAGATGGCAACTATTTGCAAGTGCTCATCATGCACGCGCGGTGACGTGGGAGGAGGGCAACCGCTCTTCTTCCATCGACGTCACTTGCTGTAGTGCTGGCCTTGCAAATAGCGTTACCAATTGGCATCCTGAGTACCAGGAGTTGTCTGACCACAAACGCCTCGTCTTTCTTCTCTTTAACTTAAATTTCGCTCCCTCTTCACAGGACAACACCAGATTTAAATTAAATAAATTTAGTTCTATATACTTCTGCTTTTGTCGCGCTGACTGGGATAGAGTTTTGAACATTTCAGCCAAAAAATAGAAAATATTATTTTTTTTTTTTAGAAAACGTGCGTGACTCATCCTCCCTCGACGTTGTAATTAATTTACTCGGCGAAGAGATTTTTCACACGTCTTGGTGGAAATCTGATTTGAATCCGCTCAAAAGGGCCACACAAAATGCACAGCGTTCCTTTATAAAGGCACGCGGAGTTGTTGAGAGTGTGATGGAGGTCTTTTACAAGAGACTGAAGCAAAGATATCGCCGTGCGAGAAGACTGGCTGAGAAAGAAGCATGGAGGGCAGCCTGCTTGCGTTGCGAAATCAGCCCTTGGTGCAATCTACAGTTTCATCAAGGGAAATTTTAAGCGCAAACCCCTCTCAGCTCTCCCAGTTGGCAGCGGCTTCACTGAAGGTCCACGGGACACATTAAATCACGTATTAGAATACTATTACGGCCGCGTCCCGCCCGATACCATGTTAGAACATAAAGATTTAAGCTAAATCATCACATCGTTATCTGATAACGACCCTTTGTTTACAGATAACGAGTTGTTGTTGACAGCGCATAAGGTGCACTTATCTTCTTCTCCGGGTAGTGATGGCATGCCACCTATTCTTATCGTAAAAGTAGTTGAACATTTGTTATTAATATAATCCTTTCGGTATAATTATTAATAAAAGACAATTCGCTGAGGAAAAAGTTTCTTTTATATACTATATCGGCAATACAAGCTTTCGGGCTCAACAGCCCTTCGACAGGTATAACTACGCTACTTAGGTTTTCCGAATCTAATTCATATATACAGGGTGATCCAAAAGTATTGCACAACTTAAAAAAATAATAACTCCGCGAATATTTGCGCTAGAGCAATACGGTAAACACCATTGTGTTCAGGTTGCAATGGGATTTTTATGGCAAATAATGAAAACTTCGAAATTGTTTTCGGTAACAATTTTATTCGCTAGATGTCGCTTTACCAGAATCAGAGATTCAGCGGCCAAATTATTTGATAAATTGAAAAATATAACTGATCAACACATATTTTTCCTTTTTTGAATACCAGGAAAGAACCCTGATAATATCAAATTATAAACTAACTAGCCGAATGACCCGGGCAAAACCCGGGTTTTACCCTATTGAATGTACCCTATTCAAATACTATTCGTTACAATTATAAATTGGCGCCGTGAAACGTACCGCTCCAAACTTTGTGTCTGAGAAGCGATATTTTTATAGAAAGATGAGCTGGCTTTTGTTTTCTGCTCGAATGAATGTTTTTCTGTTAGAATTTTGTTCCTGCATACAAAATAATGAACTGGTTTCACCCGTGGTCTCTGCTTTTTGGAATTTTTCCCGTTATAATTTTGTATCTGATAATCAAACATGATACAGCAATATCATTGGGTGTTGTTCGTAATTTTTGCACGAATCATAATTAAAACCTTCTAAAAGTAAATTGGAAAGTCTATCACGCGAGTTTCGTGAGGCCAAAGTTCTTTCCCTGACATTCAGAATCCTGGCCGTATGTTCTTGTGGGGTTTCTGCCGCTCTCGAAGTACTGACCCTGTTTCTATTTTGCCGAAGCCTGTTCTCACGCTGTCCCACGGATTCCGCCGCTCTTGAGGTACTGGCCCTGTCTCTATCTTGTTGAAGCCTGTTCTCACGCTGTCCCACGGATTCCGCCGCTCTCGAAGTACTGGCCCTTTCTCGATTAATCCTAAGACGATGCTCACGTTGCACAGCAGTCTCAGCACTTCGCACATTTATTTTTTTACCCACTTCTGGTAGGACTTTTCCAATAGGTTTGCGTTTCTTGGGAGGCATCTCAGATCTCTAAAAGCTAAACAAAAGAAAAGAGTATAAAACAGTAATAAAAATAGGCAAAGTAAAGAAAAAATATGTTATTTAAAAGCTAAACAAAAGTAAAGAGTATAAAGCAGCCAATGGGCGCGCGCCGCCGTCAGATCCCCACGCGTTCTAGAGGGCGCTGTTTGTGAGCTAAGTTGAATAATTTGAATATATAGTTTTAATAATTGATTTATATATGTCATAATTTGTATATAATTAAATGCAACCCCGACCCACTATGTATGTACCATGTATGATTTTCAAAGATTTAATAAAAGAATAAGGTAACTGGAGGAAAGAAAGTAACAAAAGACATAGGAAGTAAATCTAGAGGAGAACATATTTATTAATAACGTCGCAGTTAACCTTCTGACCCCGGGTCCCTGCGAGCTAAGTTTAAACCAACACTTCCTGGAAAAACAGGACGTATCTAGTGACCGCAGAAGTTATATTCGTCAAGATGCACACAATACTTCCTGACAAAGCAAGACGTATTTTGATAACGCGGAAGTAAATAACACTCGACACTTCCTGTCAGGCAGACCATATCTTTCATCAAGGAGAGCCGCGGGCCAATCAGAAGACAGCACCTTAAGTAGGTCAACCAATAGGAAAAGATCATGTGACATCTCTCGACCAATCAGAAGACAGCACCTTAAGTAGGTCAACCAATAGGAAAAGATCATGTGACATCTCTCGACCAATCAGAGAGAAACTGAGTCTTGGTGTTAAATCGAAAAGCAAGAATGGTGAGTTACGCCTTCGCTATCATAGGAACAACACCTACAGTTGTGGAGTTGCTCCTTCGCTTCCAACAAGGTAACATCTACTCTAGAGATCCCTCTCCCTCCGCTCATTTCATCTAAAATCCCATCATCGCCATGTGATCAACTAATTAATAAGTCAAATCGCTCAACTCTTCTCAAGCTTTCTTCCCTCCAACCCAGTTGCCTTTTATTTCCAAACCTCATCATGTGTCCTGATTATTCCTAACTGTGTGCTTCACTTACCACTCAACGACTGCACTTCAACCAAATCTCACCATTCGCATCCAACAACAAGAAACCCCGCAACGATATTGCCACAGAACGGTTAAGTCGACAGGATTCTACAACAGTGTAATACAACAAATATTATAGTGTAATAACAATTGCATCATATTACATATATATATTTTTAAAATGCCTATCGTCTTCCCCGTATTCTTTTACCTATGTATGGAAATTTTGGTTTGAATTAGTGAACTACTGCGAATTTGTATACCGGACATACAGACATACAAACATTCATTTTTATATATATAGATAAAACACCATTTCGCCAAAAGTAGAATAATTGGTTGACGATTTTTAAATGCAATATGAGATATTAATAACAAAAATAAAGCCATCAGCAACTTTCAGTTGCACGATAAGGAGATGCCTTTTTCTTAATTTACGCACCTTATCCCAGTACAATGTTGCATTTGTTCTATTTTTTCACATTGTGTAGCGTCCTCACGCAATTCTGGCCGAGGTTGAGGTACAGCTTGCACCACGCTGATGAGGGCCAACAGCCCGAAACGCGTCCTGGTTAGCTTTTCTTGATTAATCAAGAAAGGGGTAATTGGCCAATTCTGGAATAATTAAAAATCAACGAGAATAGTTGATATTAATTCCGATAGATGGCGCAAGCCATCAGCAACTTTCAGTTGCACGATAAGGAGATGCCTTTTTCTTAATTTACGCAAAAATAAAGTCGTTGGACGAGTGGGTAACACCCTCGATTCCCGAGTCATGAACCGGGATTGAATCCCGCGTTAAAATTTTGTTTAATATGCGAACTTCACATATTATTCACTGTTTCAATTATCATAAACTAGGTTGCTCTTGTTGAGCGGTACCTAATAAAGTGATTTTGAACCGGCGGAATATAAAATATGTAAAATAAGTAAATGCAAATTAAAACATGTAGCGCAAAAAAAAAAATGATATTTTAGATGCGGTTTGCTGTAATCTTCTTAGTGATTTAAATTTCGAAGATACTAAATTTCAAATTTTTTAATTCAATTCTGTTTTAGTATCGATTATATTTAATTCATTTAGAAAATATTTATCTTTCTCTGATAATTTATTTTACTCTGGAATGCCGTCACTACAGGATAAAGCACTTTTGGTGAAATTTTTTATTGCAATTCAAAGTCTACCACTGAAGCTTTACGAACGCTTCGTACCTTTAATGGTATTCGAAGCGGTAAAGGACCCATGAGTTACTACTCTCTAATGGGAAAGTTAAAAATTTTTGAGAAGACTGGATCTTTGGAAGCAAAACTCGGAGTGGAATACCAACGACATGCAAGTCAGTGCCTATTACGGTTTCTCAGAAGGTTGAAGTTATTGAAACTTTATCCACGTATGGAGAAGTAAGTGCTCTAAAAGTTTAGACAAACGAGGATTTCGTATGGAACAGTTTGGAGAGCACTAAGATTTTTTTTTTAAATAGCCATACAAAATTCAAAGATTTTACAAGCTAAAGTCGACGATTCTGAGAAGCGTCAAGAATTCGCTGCATGGGTTTTCCGGCAAATTGAAATTGATGAAAACTGGCTGTCGAATGTTCTGTGGACAGAGGAAGCTCACTTTCTCTAAACGGAGAAGTTAACACTCAAAACACCCGCAACAGAAAACCCTAGCATTTGTGCAGAAATGCTAATTTATCAGCCAAGAGTTACAGTTTGGTGTGGGTTCACCTTTTTTATTGGGCCATTTTTCTTTGAGGAAATCAATAGATGAACTTTTAAAACCGTTTCTGTAACTGGTGAACGTTATGTTCTTCTTTTGAGAGAAAAGGTTATTCCCATATTGCAGGACAGACAAGCACTAAGCGAAATAACATTCATGTAAGATGGAGGACCTCCTCATATCTCCCGCGGTGCCAAACAATTGCTGAAGGATACGTTCTGTGAATATTGTGTGATAAGTCGCCACTTTATACACCAGTGGCCACTGGCCAGACTTGACGCCTTGCGATTTTTGGCTATGGGGGCACATTAAGTCGCGTCTTTATCGATGCCGCCCTACCACATTGACCATGTTGAAAGCTTCTATCAGACGGCACGTTTCATTAATTTCAACAGATATGTTATTCAATGCTGTCCAATCTGTCATCTAGGGCGGTGTTTGAGAATGAAGGGCGCCACATTGACCAAGGATTTTGACTTAATACAAGAGAGAAGGCAGTTACCTCATGTGTTTTTTTTTTTTTTTTGTGAACAGTAATTTTTTTGTTTGTCATTTGCTCAAATCTTATATAATGTTGTGCAGACCAAAGTGTTATAACTTCTCGAGTAACACTGGTACACACAATTTAACCCCTAATGTTTATTTATAGCTTTTCGCTCATTAGAAGAAATTGCATAAGAAATATTCTCAGTACACCCCTAACTTTGGAAATTTTGAGCAAAAAAATAATACAAAATGATTTCACTACCACGTTATTCAACGCAAAAGGTCGATCTAAAAATAATTTTTATTTGAGGGGACATTTGGACATAGGATATTTGGAATAAAGTACAACAAATATATTTTGTCACCCCCTTCTTTATTTCATTTGTTGGATCATGACAAATTTCCAGTTAAATAGTCAGTGTCGCCAATTTGTCAAGAAACTATACATTTCTTATAGCAAGAAATACTATTAGTAGTGCCATTATAAATTTTGATACTATATTAATTTCTCAAAAAATCGTGTATTGATTTCAGCAGTGTTTTTCAAACATTCAATCTAATTCACAAAAACGTATCTAAAATATATATATTTTTTGCTACATGTTTTAATTTGCATTTACCTATTTTACATTTCTCGGAATGCATTTAAAAATCGTCATCGAATTCTTCTACTTTTGGCGAAATAGTGCTTTATTTATTTATCATTTAATATTATTAGGGTTCTTTCCTGCAATTCAAAATAGAAAAATACGTGTCGATCAGTTACATTTTTAATTTATCAAACAATTTGGCCGCTGAATCTCTGATTCTGGTAGAGCGCCATCTAGCGAAGAATATTGTAACTAAAATCAATTTCGAATTTTTCATTATTTTCCATAAAAAATCGCATTGCATCCTGAACAAAATGGTATTTACCGCATTTCTCTAGCGCAAATATTCGCGGAGTTATTAATTTTTTAAAGTTGTGCAAGACTTTTGGATCACCCTGTCTATACATACAACGAAGTAGGAAATATAAAACCGATATGCAAAAAAAACTGATTTACATAGTATATCTTCAAAAAATAAATTATTGGTTGATGCTAATTCTCTATTGAGGTTATGTGATTACAGTAAATAACAAATTGGGAAGCCGGAGATTTTAGTTTAGGTAGGAGGTTCGGTAATTATACTATGATATAAGTCGAGCAAATCTATGGATCTATTGATACCTTTGAGTTTTTAGTGAGTAAAGCTTCGAATACTAGGCGCTAGTGCTTGTTCTTTATATCCTGATAATGGGTTGAGGGTTCACTAATATTAAATGAATGGCCTGTGTTGTGGATATGCTGGTATACGAGAGAACCTACAGTTTAATCGCCTATGTTTGAACCAGGAATTCATACCTCCATCCCTACGAATCAAAGATCCTGTCCAGAACCCATTCTCCGTGAATAATATCCACAATACCCGCCTTCAATTTCTCCGTTCTAGAAACCAGGGATGCGATTCCAACATAGGATTCCTGTCCAAATCCATCAAATGTCTTCTGACTCTCACCGCACAGCAGGGAGCACCAAATGTCCTTACTTCTTTGATAATACGAAATACATCAGATATAAGATCTCAGGTTTCTTTGCTTAATGAGAAACATGATAAAATGGTTTCCTTCTGGTCACGAAAATATGGTTTCTTACTTCATAGGCCAACAGATGAACCCCCTCAAATCGTGAACCTTTCAAACTCGGAACAGTCACAAGCGAAAATATCGTTGCTATCCAAGGGCCTAATCTATAGGAATGGAGCCAACCCAGACAACTTTAAAACCATCAGCGGTGTTGAAGCGTCTATCAAGGACGTCAGCCACCAAGAAAAGAGTGACTTAAGACGTAAGGTATATGTGTTGTTATCCAAGACGAGGCAAGATTAACTAAGCATTAGTTTATTTCCTATTATATTATCTGTATTATATACAAGTCAAAAGAGATCACTAGCAGAGTATTATTCCTTTTGGTTTCCAGAGCTCAACAATCTATGAGCCTAATACTCTGCACATATCCTCCCTTAACTTTACAGGAACCTTCGAGGTATCTTGACTGCCCTTTCATATCTTGTATGCACGGCTGGCATTGAAGGGAGGCTCTTCTCTGGATCCTGGTCTTGGTTGTCCCTCTGCATCCTTCCATCTCTTGTAGATGAGGCCGTTGGTGTAGGGCAATCCTCCTCGGTCTCTTGCTCCTGGTCATTCTTGCATCTCCTTGAGAGCCAGGTTGATGTCGAAGTGGGGGTCTCCTCATTTCTCTGCTCCTGGCGCTGGCCATCCTCAGAAGCATCCATGGTACTTCCCATTTTTGGTAGAGGTGTGAGGTGGAGTCTGTTTCGCCTAACTTTTCCTTGGGGAGTTTGTACCCAATAGGAACGCGGTTCTTCGGATTTGTGAATAACTGTTCCTTCTACCCTTTGATCTCTAATCCAAACGCTGTCCCCTTGTTGAAGCGGAGGCAAGCTATGTACATCGTGTCGTTTATCATATAGGCGCTTCTGGTTGATCACCCTCCTTTTCTCTCTTTCTTGCAAAGCTTCGGAGTCCAAGTACCTTGGCATCAGTGATGATTCTATTGCTGAAACAGAGGTCCTAAGGCGTCGTCCCATTAATAGTTCAGCTGGACTATAACCACTTTCCAGGGGCATCGTTCTATATGCTTGAAGAGTCAGATAGCAATCTTCTTCTTTCTTTAAACTTTGCTTTATATTCTTGATAATTGCTTCAATAAATCCATTGCTTTGAGGGAATTTCGGGCTGGATGTGATATGTTTGAAAGACCATTCCTTAGAAAATTTGAAAATTCGGAACCCAGAACTTTTTGGAATTGTGGTCCATTATCGCTTCTAACAGTCTCAGGTGTTCCATGCCTAGCAAATATAGATTTAAGACGGCTTATTACTTCTTGAGCAGTTAGATTTTGTAAAAGTGATATTTCTGGGTACCTGGAGTAGTAATCACATACAATTAGATACCATCTCCCATTTAGATAAAAGAGATCCATTCCGACTTTTTGCCAAGGCCTGATCGGAAATTCTGAGGGCATCAAAGGTTGATGCTTGGGTTTTCTCTCCTTCAAGCATTTTGTACACGACGAAACCATCCTTTCAATTTCTTGGGAAATTCCTAACCACCAAACCGATTCTTTTGCTCTAGATCTGCATTTATTGATCTCAAAATGGCCTTGGTGCAATTTCTCAAGGATATCTTTCCTCAATGACTTAGGGATTAGAATTCTTTGTCCTCTAAGAAGAAGACCATTCTGATAGGTCAGGTCCTCCTGAAATTGCCAGTATCCTCTTAGTGCTGGATCTACTCCTCTTTTATTCTTAGGCCATCCACTCATACAGTATTTAGCCAATTGAGAGCAAAGTGAATCTTCATTTTGCTTTCTAGAAATCTCCAAATGTCTTTCTTCTGTTGCTGGAAATTCAATGGATTGGATGTACGCAGAAAGTTCTTCTTCCAATTCATCTTTATGTGGTTTAGACATAGGCTTCCTTGATAACATATCAGCCACTATTTGCTTTTTGCCAGCATTGTGACTTATTTGATAAGAATACCTCATCATCCTCATTTTTAATCGCTGAAGTCTGGGAGTCATGTCTTCCAAGGATTTGGACGTAAAAATGGCAATCAGTGGTTTGTGATCTGTTTCAATATGGATTTTAATACCTGTAACATAATCCTTTAGTCGATCACAAGTTCATACTATAGCCAGTCCTTCTTTTTCAATTTGGCTGTATCTTTTCTCCGTTTCTGAAAGTGTTCTAGATACATAAGCTATAGGTTTTAAAGATCCATCAGGTTGTTCTTGTCTTAGAACACCACCTATTCCAAATGAAGAAGCATCAGCCGATACTATGGTCGTTCTTGAGGGATCAAATAAAGCGAGGTTAGGTCTAGATACTAACTCTTGTTTCAGCAGGTTAAAGCTCTTTTTCTGAGGTTCATCCCAAACCCACTCGTTTTTTGTACTTAGTAACGAATTCAAGGGTTGTAATTTATCCGCAAGGTTGGGAATGAATTTTCCTAAATAATTCACCATGCCTAAGAAAGACTTCAATTCTTTTGTTGATCTAGGCGCCTCCATTTTTGTAATAGCATCGAGCTTTTCTTCGTCAATGAATAAGCCTTCTGAACTCAATGTGTGTCTCAGGAATTTTACAGCTTTAACTCCAAATTGACACTTTTCTGGGTTGAGTGTCATCCCTTCTTCTTGGATTTTCTTCAAAACTTGGCGTACCCTTTCGTTATGTTCTTCTAAGGAAGATCCGTATACTACAATATCATCCATGAAGCATACAACCCCTTCTATTTTGCCCAGAAGCTGAGTCATGTTTCTTTGAAAGATTTCTGGTGCCGACGTTATTCCAAATGGGATTCTTTTGAAAAAGAACCTGCCGAATGGCGTTATAAAGGTGGTTAGTTTTTGGGATTCTTTAGCTAACCCAAACTGCCAAAATCCAGAATTTGCATCTAGCTTGGAAAAATAGCAAGCATTTCCCAGCTGTCCCAGGATATGCTCTGTTCGAGGTAGCGGATAATTTTCTCTTCTTATATACTGATTTAGCTTCGTTAAATCAACACAAATTCTTATTTTTCCTCCTGGTTTCGATACTGCAACCATTCCCGCACACCACTCAGTCGGCTCTTCTACTGATTCAATGACTCCTAGCCTGGTCATCTCTTCAAGTTGTTCCTTTACCTGTTTCATTAAGGGAATTGGAACTCTCCTAGGGGTGCATAAAGCATATGGTTTCGCATCTGGTTGTAGGGATATTTTGTAATTTATTTTAGCATGTCCTAAACCATTAAATATTTTTGGAAACTCTCCTTTTGGATTTAAAAAATTTGATGATAATTGCTGAATAATTCTCACAATGTTTAATTTTTCACTTGTCTCCCCAGAGAGAAGTGGCTGCTTTAGTTTATCAACAATGTATATTTTCGAGTTTAAGTGCTGGCCTTTATTTTGAAGTTTTACGTGGATCATTCCAACTGTTTCCAAGGGTATTCCATTTGGACCTTGTAATATTTTATCAGATTTTTCCAGTTTTATTCTTTGGAAACTTTGATAATAATATTGTAGGGGGAGCACGTTGACATCAGCTCCGGTGTCAATTTTAAAATTAATTTGTCTATTATTTACACCTTAATTGGTACTATCCATTTCTTGGAATTATCTTCTACAGATCCCAAAAAAGCTATCTCTGATTTTATTTCATTTATGGCTTCTGATCTACATACTTTGGCATAATGGCCCTTTTTCTTGCATTTACTACAATACGAGTTCATAGCTGGACAATTTTACCAATCATGATTATTTGAATTGCCACACCTGGTGCATCCATGTGATGACCCTCCCAACTGGTTTGACTTGAATTGTCTTATTTTTGGTTCGTGCCTTTTTGTTTCTTTTATATGATTAGGCATTTTCCTTATTTGATCTACAGAATCTTGTTGGTAAAGGCTAGACTGCTGTTCTTTGACACTTTCTAATTGCTTTGCCATTAGTGTGGCTTTTACTAAGGTCAAGTCTGTATCAAGTTGCATTCTTTCAGATAATGCTCTATCCCTTACTCCAACAACTATCCTATCCCTAATCAACTCATCATGTAACATCCCAAAATTGCAGTGCTCAGCTAGGCTATGGAGTGCTGTGATTAATTCATTCACCTTTTCCCCTTCCTGCTGACATCTTTGATTAAATCTTGCCCTTTCATAAATTATATTACGTCTTGGAATAAAGTGACTTTCAAAGCATTCAATAACTTTATCATAATTTTCTAGTTGGTCACTTGCTATTTTACATGACAACAAAATGTCATCTGCATTATCACCCATGCAGTACACGAGCATATTAACTTGCTCATTTTCTGGGTTATTAATTAACCCGCTTGCCTTCCTAAAACGTTCAAATCTCCTAATCCATTTTGGCCAATCACCTGGATTTGAAAAATTAAAAGGTTCTGGGGCTACACAATTATAATTTTGGGGCATTATAAAGACTTATTTTTAATAAAATATAACTTACCAAAAAGTTTGCTTGATGTCAAGTTTCAAATTTTCTTCGAACAACGACCTTCTTTATGAATTCAGTTTACCGCTTCTAAGCTTGCTTGATGTCGAATTTCAAATTTTCTTCGAACAACGACCTTCTTTATGAATTCAGTTTACCGCTTCTAAGCTTGCTTGATGTCGAATTTCAAATTTTCTTCGAACAACGACCTTCTTTATGAATTCAGTTTACCGCTTCTAAGCTTGCTTGATGTCGAATTTCAAATTTTCTTCGGAAACTACTTTATTTATGAATTCAGTTTATCGCTTCTAAGCTTGCTTGATGTCGAATTTCAAATTTTCTTCGAACAACGACCTTCTTTATGAATTCAGTTTACCGCTGCCACCATGTGTTGTTATCCAAGACGAGGCAATATTAACTAAGCATTAGTTTATTTCCTATTATATTATCTGTATTATATACAAGTCAAAAGAGATCACTAGCAGAGTATTATTCCTTTTGGTTTCCAGAGCTCAACTATCTATGAGACTAATACTCTGCACAGTATACACCTTACACATGAGACGGATATCCCAGCAGCATAGATCTCTCGAAGAAAAAAACATCATACAGGGATGGGTATCCTCTCTGATAACTCTACCTTTGTTTCCATAACGGAGGCAGACAAACTTCAAACATACCATAACTTCAAAATGGCTCTATTAGATCAAAAAAGAAACCAGAACATTACAAATGATGATTACAAACTATTCATATCAAGCCTTACTACGGATGCATACATATATGGGTTGCCCAAAGTTCACAGTCTTAATATCCCATTACGTCCTATTGTAGCCTACCACAGATCGCCAGCAGGCCTGTTACCTATGAAACCTTTTTTCTCCATTACTGAAACAATATAAACATCAATATTCGATATACAACATCCAAGATTTCATTGAAGACTTGTGGAAAATATCACCTGATCCCAACAACGTGATGTGTTCGTATGACGTCGTTTCGTTGTTCTTAAGTCTTCCCCACCAGTTAATTAAAGACAGCGCAAGTACCTTCCTTTCCGATGTACAGACAGAGTCATCCGTCGCACAAATAATAGGACACCTCATTGATATTTGCCTAAAGATGAAAATTTTTAGGTTCGCGAGTCTCAGACTTACCGGCAGATACGAGGTTCCCCAATGGGAGGCTCGTTTTCAACCATTGCAGCTGAATTAATAATGATCAATATAGATACTTCAATCAACGATAAGGATAAAACCAACATAGGATTCTGGCGCTGATATGTCGATGAAATATTTTGTATTTGCGACAAGAATTCAATAGAACAAATTTTAACCTCTCTCAATAATTATCATAGTGACATGTCCTTCATCATTCCGTTCTTAGACATATTAATAATTCGAACTCCTAGCAGATACCACACCACTGTGGTGGTGGTGGTGGAAAACTTTATAAAAGCGCATACACAGCCATTATTCTCTTCCACTTTATCAATCAATAGAAAAACGTAATATAACCAAACATCTTAATTCTGCTGGCTATCCTACATCCTTCATTTTAAAGCATTTTTACAATCCGTCCACGACAAGAAATCTTCAGTACCTATCCAATTGTATTATTCCCTTCTCTTCTGAATCTACCGCCATAGCATGAATATTGAAGAAACATGCCATTAATACCTACTAGTATTTCTCTAATTCTCTAACCCTCGAAGACAGACTGAGACATAATATAACCGAAAGCAACACTCCTAAAGATTCCCTCAGCAAAAATAATGTAATATATTCTATATCATGCCTGCAGTGCGAAGCTACGTATTTAGGAGAGACGGGGAGAACGGTGAGAATCCGAATGGCCGAGCACGAAAGATCAGTTAAAAGAAAGGATTCCCGTTCTCTCGTATACCAGAATATTCACAACACAGAACATTAATTTATTATTAGTGAACCCTCAACCCATTATCAGGATATAAAGAGCAAGCACCAGCGCCTAGTAATCGAAGCCATAGATTTGCCCGACGTATATCATAGTATAATTCCGGAACCCATAACCTAAACAATATTATCCGGCTTCCCAATTTGTTATTTACTGTAATCACATAACCTCAATAGAGAGTGAGCATCAACCAATAATTCATTTTTTTAACACTGTACTATGTAAATAAGTTTTTGCATATCTGTCTTATATTTTCTACTTCGTTGTATGTATATACTCGTATATATATATGGATTAGATTCGGAAAATCTCAGTAGTGTAATTATACCTGTCGAAGGGCTGTTGAGCCCGAAAACTTGTATTGCCGACATATATATAAAAGAAACTTTTCCCTCAGCGAATTGTCTTTTAATAATACTAGTCAAACATTTTCGGACGTTTTTTTCTAAATATTTTCAACAAGTGTTTAACCTCTGGCCACTTTCCATATACATGGACGCTGGGGGACGTCGTTCTCGTTCCCAAGCAAAGTGGGGAGGACTTTCTCGCATCACACTGTCCAATCACGATGCTACCTAGTTTAGGAAAGATCCTTGAGCGTCTAGTTCTTGCTAGGCTGTCGTGGATGGCCGATAGGATGTGTAAAGCCTCCAAACCAGTTCGGATTTAAGCTTTGTAGATCTACTACAGCCGCACTCTTAGATCTAAAAATCTACTATAACCCGGACGATTAAAAATAGGTAATCTTGTTTTTTTCTTTCTTTTGATACTAAAGGCGCTTTTGAAAACGTGCTCCATTCCAGTATCTTGAGAGCGTTGCACAAAAGCGTTTGACCCTGAAACATTTATCATCTTATAAACTCGTTTCTATGTAACCGTGTTGTGAGACTGTCTATGGTTCTCGGCCCTTTCCTTTGGAATATTGTCTTTGACGAACTCCTCACGTTGGGTTACAGGAATAATGTTTTCTCGCAAGCCTACGCGGATGATCTGGACCTAGTCAACTTCTCGCAAGGACCCAACACACCATATATATGATCGCTAGGTGGTGGAGTTTACAAAAACTAGAGCTCAGCGTGGGGAAGTGTCAGGCTATGGTTCTCCTCAAACCACACGGGAGACTGCCTTAACCGCGTCGGGATCTGGTTATCCACGGACGGCCAATCCAATGGTGCGACTCAATTAAGATGCTTGGGGTGAGATTTGATCGACGTCTATCTTTCCACCAGCACGTAATTGAAGTCGGCGCCAAGGTCCGCAGCATGTTGACGCGTTTGATATCAACTTTGGTTTTGGTTACCGCGCCTTGAGAAATCTGTATCTGCAAGTGGTTGTTCCTGCCATTGCTTTTGCCTCGCCGGGATGGTTTCCTAAAATTCTCAACGCTCCTTAAATGTTATACTGAGTGCTCAAAGGCCTTTCCTAGTGAGAGCTTGTAGAGCTTTCAGATCAACCAGCAACGCTGCAGTTATCTCCCTCTCTATAGTTCTTCCTCTCTATCTGGAAATCGCGGCTAAAACTGAGCTATATCTGAAAAGTATGGATTGGTTGACGCTGAAATTTCACTAAAGCCTCCTCCCTTTCCACATCCTCTTCCTTACTCCCCCTATTACTCCGCTCCCAGTAATATTCCTGCTCTTTTCTTCCACGTGGCATACTATACAGATGGTTCCAAAACCAGAGATGGAGTTGGCGCCGGCGTGTACAGGTTCTCTGGTCTCGATTGTGCACCTGAAATACGTTAATCTCATGTCCTGTCTTTCAGGCTGAAGCCCTTAGATTGGTTAAGGCACTTGAAAACGCAACCATTTTACCAAATCATCTAACCTTAGGATCATTCCTGGACAAGATCTCAGTTGTGAAGTCAGTTCTGAACTCTAAGACTGGTATTTACCTTATCAACAGAGCTCTGCTACTGATTTCGCGATTGAATCACAATGGGAACAGTTGTACCATGCAATGGATCAAGAGCCACAGTGGGATTGTGGGTAATGACATTGCGGACACACTCGCAAAGCGGGGTGCTGAGTCTGCTAACCCAAGCTGTTACAAACTCGCTCTTTTGTCGTTTGTAAAATTGGCAATTTACGGCCGGGCACGTGAAGCATGGGAGAGCAGATTCCTCGCTCTAGCTCCTTCTATCCACACCCGCTTTGGCCTTACTCCAATGAGTCTTTTAGACAAAAGGTATGCGAACATCGTCCCTAGCCAACACATTGTGGTTGGCCTGCTATCTGGACACACGTGGACGGACAGTTTCGCCCACAAGATAGGCGTCATTGACGATCCTTCCTACCCTTACTGCGACGCTGACAAGGAAGAAACTCTGTCGCACATCGTGCTAGAGTGCAGCAGCCTTGATGCCCTTATATTCTGCCTTATTTCCAACTGTGCAGTGGAAGGGATTGAAAAGATAGAATTTTGGACATTGCAATTTTGTCATCGATTTGTCAGCAACCACAATATCAAATTTACATAGTCTTCAAGAAGAAAATTCTAATTATAGGATGTTTCTGTTTGCATGTGATTGGACATCCAATAAAAATTATAATTTTTTTCTAACTGTGACTATTTGAAAATATATTTTTAGACATAAGATAAACTGATTTTATTAAAAATGACATAAGATATACAAATTATATTAAAATATAAGTTGTTACGCAGACTTTGACTTTATCATCATCGGTGCTGACATCACTACGACTACACACTACGCTACAGACTTTTTCAGTTTTTATTTTTCGCTCGCTCGTATTGGAACAAGTCGTTTCTTAAATAAATATATATATATATTAGTTTATATCAAATGGTATGTCCTCGTAATTACAAAATAAGTGAGTACAAAACAACTTGGAATCTTTAAATAGAAACATCGTATTTTTGCTAAGCCTATCAATTTGGTAGCAGACCGTGGTTTGGGCTCGCGAATTGGACTAACCGCCAATTGATCCATTTAAATCAAAAGGAAATTAAATAATTGGACTCACCGCCAATTTAGAAAGAAAAATTGAATGAAAATGGATACCTATAACTTAGCAAAAATCGAACAGTTAACAGAAAACAACTATACAACATGGTCCATGAAAATGGAAGCAATTCTATATTCAAAAGATCTCTTCGAGGACGTAATTGTTAATGACGAGCCAGACCTTACAAAAAATAAACTAGAATATGATATTTAGAAGAAAAAGAATCGGGATGCATACAGCCTAATAATATTGTCACTTTCGGATGACTTAACAATCATCTTTCGAGGCGATAAAAGGGCCAAAATAATTTGTTACGACATAAAGAAAAGGTTTGAAGGATCTCTAGAAAATAAAAGGATAGACCTAATGTTGGATCTAGCCAAACTAAAATTGAACCCGAATGAAAATGTTAACATGTATATTGTACGAGCACAGAAACTGGCACAAGAGATCACCCAGCTAGGAAAGGCTGTAACAGAAAGATAAATTGTACGGTACATTGTTGAAGGACTCACACCTAACTTTGACACGATCACAGCAGCACTGTCAATAAACATAGAAATCTCCTTACCTTGACTTGAGACAACTCCACTGGATTTCGAGAAGACAGGACAGAAGCAAATATCATGAAAATGATTTCAGATCATCAGGCAACCAATTCAAAGAAAAGTCATGCTACATTTGCAAAAGAAAAGGACATTTCAAGAAAGACTGTTGGTTCAACCCTAACAACAAAGGAAATCAAAAGAATACAACAAACAAAAATAACATGGCCAGTACAAGGAACTACCATAAAGGACCAAAACAAAACAAAAACCGGCCAGATCATCAATCCAAGAACGAACGGAGGAACCATCCCAACGAAGAAACTCCACTTCAGAATACGCACTACATGTAAGCACAAGGGAGGAACGCCCGACGGCTCAGGACGTGTGGATAATTGATTCTGCGTGCACAAGCCACATGACTTCCCATGGTGAATGGATCGAGCACAAGACGGAGGAGAGAAGAAGCATACAAGTGGCGGAAGAAGGGAGACACATCGAATCTGCCTCATCAGGATCAATCCAAGCTACTGTACAAGGTAAGGCCAAACTTAACAACGCTGTAACCCTACATAATGTCCTCCATGTACCACACCTGAAAGGAAATATAATGTCCATTCCAAGCGTAGTAAGAAGAGGGAACCTTGTTCTTTTGAATTCTGAAGGAGCATACATATACTCTTCTGATGACAAGCTAATAGGAACAGGCAACTTTGATGGTAACATTTACACATTGAACCTATCACGTTTTTCTGAAGCAACTCATGTTCCAAGTGACCATTGCTTAATTTCGAAGGACAATTCTAGGACTGCATGGCACAGAAGGTTAGGACATCCTAGTGACAACAAATTAGACCCGATTTTGAGGAACAATCTTCTAAAAGGCTTGGACTCTATAAATGGTACCCTTGATCAATGTGATGCTTGCTCCTTGGGAAGAATGACCAAAGTACCCTATGTTCACACAGATAGCAATCAAGAAAGCTAGCCCTTTGAAGCCATTTATGTCGATCTCTGTGGTTCAATGAGAATGAACTCCTTGGGTGGAAGTAAATATTTCTTGACCATCGTAGGTGGATTTTCTAGGAGAATATTTGTAGAATTTCTCAAAGATAAACTCTCAGCAGCAGAAGTTTTGAAGAAGTTTATTGTAAAGAGAGAAAACGAGCTAAACTCAAAACTAAAACGACTTAGAACAGATAACGGAACATAATTTATCAATAAAAACCTTGAAACCTTCATAGAACCCAAAGCAATTAAACATGAACTAACTACATCGTACACCCCAAGAAGCAATGGGAGAGTTGAAAGAGCTAACAGAACACTATTAGACAAAGGCCAAACACTTCTTGCAGACTCCCAATTACCCCTACACTTCTGGGCAGAATCTGTGAATACAGCTGCATATCTGTTCAATCTAACTCCCACAACCAATGACCCAGACACTACCCCTATGGAAAAATGGAAAGGTAAAAAGCCATCCGTCTCTCACATCATGAGATTTGGTTGTTAAGTATTCTATAAACTCGAGAATCATCAAAGACACAAACTAGAAGCTAAATCTAAGAGAGGAATATTTATGGGCTATTCAAGATGCAGAAGAGCTTATCGAGTATTTGATATCACAGCGAGAGTCATTCTTGAAACCGCAGACATTCACTTCAGAGAGAACAATAATGTCTTCTCGGAAGAAAAACAAAGTGATAATAATACAGACACTGACACATATTTCTTCATTCAGGAGGATGAACAACTGGACAATCATGTTCTATCAGATGTTGATATTGAAGAGCCAGCACCAGATATCATGATCAACAGATATACAGAGTCAAGTGGATCAGACAGACCACAAAGAACTCCAACGATTCCTAAAAGATTCGATGACTACGTTCTGGCTACTACGAATGAAACCATTCCGAAAGACTATGATGAAGCCATCGCATGCGAAGACAAGAAACATTGGGAGAACGCAATGCTTGAGGAAATACAGAACATGTACTCGCATCAAGTATGGGAACTGGTACCTAGACCTGTAAACGCTAAAGTTGTCAAAAGTAAATGGGTGTTCAAAATATCTAAAGACCAAGAAAACAAAAACAAAACTTACAAAGCTAGACTTGTTGCAATGGGATACAACCAAATCCCAGAAAGAGATTACAACGAAAGTTTCAGCCCTGTAATTAAAATCGCCACCCTCAGGACCATTTTGTCAATGGCAGCAACAAAAGATTCAGTCATTAAACTATTTGATGTGAAAGCAGCCTATCTAAATGGAAAAATAGAAAATACAATATTCATGGAACAACCTGCTGGATTTGTTCAAGACAGAAACAAAGTTTGCAAACTCAACAAAAGTATTTACGGTCTACCTCAATCCGGAAGATCGTGGTATGAGAAATTCAGTCAAGTACTTCATGACTGTGGACTGGAAAAACTTAAATCTGATCCTTGCCTATTTAAATGGAAGAATGAAGACAAATACTTCTATGTAGGGATATATGTTGATGACTTTATCACTGTCTCATATTCTGAAGATACCTCAAACAGATTCATCAATAAATTGAGACATCACCTGGAAATAAAGGATGTAACATGTAAAGGTATGTTTTTGGGAATCAAGATCATACAAGACAAGGAGGGAATTTCGCTACAGCAAAGCCACTATGTACAACAAATATTGCAGAAATATGGAATGGAAAATTGTAAGGAAGTTCCAACACCAGGTTCCAAAGAAATCAATTTGGACAATCATATTGTTACATCATGATTAATGGCGTATTTCTTATATTATTTTTAATATATTTGAAATATAAATTATATATTTATTTATTTTTATATTCTATGATATTTATTTAAAACAGATTATTTAGATTATCATCATTTGTATTTAGGTACACGTGTGACTCACTGCTCTCTTTGATGTGAGAAATGAAAGAAAGGATTCTGGGGGCTACTTAAAGAAGACTTATCTCGTTATTCCCTTTTATAAAGTTGTAGGATGGTTGAAACACGCTCTGGTAAGATGCAAGACCCAGCACAGGAGAGAATCAAGGCTGAAGAGGCTGCCAAGCCGCAACTTGGTGCAACAATTGGTGGAGATGCTAGTTCCGACCCAGTTGTCCTGAATCCCAACATCGACATCCCCAAGTATGATGGAACAGAAGACCCTCGCCCATGGATAGAATCCCTCGAAGAGATTGGTTTCCTCTATCATTGGGAAGACTACATAATTGCCCGTTATGCCGCCATGAACATGACGGGAAGCGCTAAAACCTGGTTGAATTTACACAAAGCCAGTTTCACGAGCTGGGAAAATATTAAAATCCGCCTCATTCAGGATTTTTCTCTGGACGCCAATAAAGAAGAACTAAGAATGAAGCTCAACAGAATGCAACACTGGAATGACCCAGCAATCAGGTTCGCGGAAGACATCCTAGTGTTGTGCAACAAGGTTGACCCCGCAATGGAAGAAGAAACAAAAATCGATCATGTTATTGGAGGACTGAAAAAAGAGTACTCATTCGCGCTCTACCTGAACCCTCCTAAAACGACCGATGAACTTCTTGTCGTGTGCAAGAAAATGGATTCTTTTGAAAAGAAGTATCGGGAACGTGTGGAGAAATCCAGAAACCTATATAACGGCCTACGCTATTCTAGACCCCAACAACAATCGAGGTACGTGCCGCCGACTGCCACACGAAACTACCAGACCCCTTCCAGGCCCCAAGCCCCTGTTTCCAATAATTACAAGAACGATTTCCCTCCTACTCCCAGGCAGTATCGAAACAACTTGACCCAGCCCTTTACCCCGAGACGTCCTTATAATCCAAACTTTGTGCCTAAACCAAACCTCCAGAGAAACACCAACAATAAAAGTCAAGAAGTGAGCAAAAATAGGACGGAAGATGGAAGACCAATCTGCTTCAAGTGTAACAAGCCAGGGCACGTGGCCCGTTATTGTAGGGTCAAGTTTATAAGAATCCTAGAAGAGGATCCAACAGCTACCCAAGAGAAGATCGAAGAGAAATGCCAAATGAATGAAATATCAGATAAATCAGGACCTCGGCTTTATGCTGATGTATGTCATAGCACACAGACAAATATTCCTACCCGGAATAGATATTCCGTGTTGGAAGATTTAAACTAAGCGTCGCGCCTGAATATGTCAATCAAAGCAAGTCGACCATAAATGGAATCAAAAAGTTGGACCCTAAATACAAATTAAAAATTCATGTGGACAAGATAGGAACTTTTGAAGCTTTGGTTGATACAGGCGCTGACCTCTCAGTGGTCGACCTCAGAACGGCCCTCGATACAGGCCATGGTATAAGTAAACTCGCAAAAACTTGTGCAGGACCCGATGGAAAAAAATTAGACATAGTAGGAAGTGAAACGAAAATTGAAATTATACCGCGAATGTTTCTTTTATAAAAATCGAAATTTATTTTCAAAGAGAATTAGCGACATTTCTAACTTTGAGGATGAGGTATGGAAAGGTGAAACATGAAGAATAATGGCGAACGGAAAAATAAAAAGTGTCCAGGGGCGGGAATGTATTTTAATAGTAGGAAGTATATTGTTAAATATAAAAATTGATGACAAAGCATTATCGCACAAATTTGTGATTTTGAAAACGCATTTACGGACATTAATTTTTGGAAGAGATTTCCTTAAGAAAATGAACGCGAAAATAGATTGCAAAAAAGAAATAATAAAATACGATCTGACAAATAATCATGACATAAGCAATTATGAACTGAAAAAAATAAAAAGCGTTGAAGATACTGTTATACCTGAACTGTCTATTAGATTAATTAAGGCCTCAATAGAAGCAGAGGATGGCGAATATGTCATCGAAGAGAACAACAGAATGATTCAAACAAATGGCCTTCGATTGGCAAGAAGTTTGCTTACTGTCACGGATAGGAAAACTCATATCTGGATAACGAACCCTTATCCTCGACCTTTAAAAATCATGAAAGACCAAACATTGGCTCATGGAAGCCTTCCTGCAGAGGTAAAGTTCATAGAGAAGTTAGAGCAAATTAATAATGACGAATTCCAATTTCAGATAAACAAAAATCTATCACCTAAAGAACAAGAGGATTTGAAACAAATTTTGATTAAGTATGCTGATTTGTTTTCGCCGAGGTTAGGCAGGACCAATTTGGCAAAACACCGGATCGATACAGAAGATGCAAAACCGATAAAGCACAAGCCATATAGGGTGAGCCCCAAAGAACGGGACATTATAAAAGATCAAATTGATGAAATGCTCAAAGAAGGCATAATTAGACCATCTTCAAGTCCCTGGTCTTTCCCTGTAATACTGGTCAAGAAGAGAGATGGTAAGTTCAGATTTTGTGTAGACTATAGAAAATTGAATGAGGTAACAGTAAAGGATGTTTATCCAATCCCAAGAATTGATGACGTAATGGATACTCTCCAAGGATCGAAGTACTTCTCAGCAATAGACCTTAGATCGGGATATTGGCAAGTCGAAATTGAAGAGAAAGACAAGGAGAAGACAGCTTTCACTACGACCCACGGTTTATATGAATTCAACGTCATGCCCTTTGGACTATGCAACGCCCCTGCTACTTTTCAGAGGAATATGGATAATGTGCTTGGAAATCTAAGATGGCAGATTTGCCTTTGTTATCTGGACGACGTTATTATATACAGCTCAGACTTTCCAACCCACCTTAAAAGACTTGAAGCTGTCTTAAAATGTTTTAGTGAATCTAATTTGAAACTGAACGACAAGAAATGCAGATTTGCTTTTGAAGAACTTGAGATCCTTGGTCATATAACCAACCAACAGGGTATAAAACCGGCCGAATATAATATCAAAGCCGTTAGGGATTTTCCTCAGCCCAAGAAGGTCAAAGAAGTACAATCGTTCCTAGGAATGTGTTCCTATTATAGAAAATTCATTAAAGATTTCTCATTAATTGCTGACCCATTGACAGGACTCATCAGGAAAAATGCGCAATTTACCTGGACAGAAAAACAAGAGGAAGCATTTCAAAACCTTAAAAAAGCTCTGATAAATCCGCCAATTTTAGGTCACTTTGATCCAAATGCAGCCACCTACATTCACACAGACGCCTCTAACATCGGCTTAGGTGCAACACTGGTCCAAATTATCTGTGGGGAAGAGAAGGTGATATCATATTTGAGTCGAACTCTAAGTAAAGCTGAGCAAAATTACTCAACCACCGAAAAGGAATGTTTGGCTGTGCTGTGGGCGATATCAAAACTACGACCCTACCTATATGGAAGACACTTCAAGATAATTACAGACCATCACGCATTGTGCTGGCTGAAAAATCTTAAAGATCCAACAGGTAGACTTGCAAGGTGGGCACTGAAAATTCAGGAATACGATTTTGACATAATACACAAATCGGGTAAAAAACATATGGATGCTGATGGCTTATCTAGAGGACCCCTACCTGAAACGGATTGGGTCGAAGATTATGAACGACTATTTTTGAATCAGATAATAAATGAAGAGGATGAATTCATAGAAAATGTTAAGAAAAGCCTTAAAGGAAGCAAACGAGCAATCACACAGAATTTTAAAGAGGAAAATGGATGTCTATATAAGAAGAACCCAAACCCTGAAGGCAGAGCATGGTTGCTGGTAGTGCCGAAGAAGAGAAGGAAAGAAATCATGAGTGAATTCCACAACCATATGCTGAATGGCCATCTAGGCGTCGCCAGAACCACATACCGCTTGAAGAATAAATATCATTGGCCTTCCATGCTGAAAGATGTTTCAGAATTTGTAAAGACATGTGCCATCTTTGCCAAAGTCGGAAAGTTTCAAATCAGTCGCCCTCTGGACTTTTGCAACCCATTCCCCCAGCTAACTACCCTTTTGAAAGAATCGGGATTGACTTTGTTGGTCCCTTGCCATCAATGAAAAGAAGAAGGAAGTGGATAAATGTGTTGACTGATTATTATACCAGGTACGCTGAAACAAAGGCAGTCTCAGAAGCAACAGTGAAAGAAGTCTCTACATTTTTATTCGAACAATTTTTTTTACGTCACGGGGCCCCAAGGTTTCTTATTAGTGACAGAGGTTCACAGTTCACTAGCAATTTGATGAAGGAGGTTATGAAAATGTGCAAAGTTAAACTCTGCTTCACGACGAGCTTCCATCCCCAGACTAACAGACTAACTGACCGGCTAAATAGAACTCTAATCAACATGATAAGCATGTATGTAAATACAGACCAGAAGAACTGGGACGAAATCCTCCCTTTCGTCACCCACGCGTACAATACCACGATTCAAGAAACCACAGGCTACTCTCCATTTTTCCTGTTATTTGGGAGGGAACCCATGTCCCTCTTAGACGACGATAATATCCCAATTGACAGTAACATGAACGATTATGACGAATATATAGAAAATTACTTAGATAAAATAGAAAGGACGAGACAGGTAGTCATTAACAACACAGATAAGACTCAGGAAAGAATGAAGAGAAACTATGACAAAAAACACAAAGAGAGAATCTATGAACCAGGACATTTAGTGGCAGTTTGGACACCAGTCAGGAAAATCGGAAAATGTGAAAAACTATTGAGAAAATATTTTGGCCCATATCGAATATTAAAGAAGCTGTCTAACGTAAATTACTTAATCGAGCCGAAAGATAATCCTGGCCAAGACCCATTGATTGTCCATGTCTCAAGACTCAAACCCTATTTTGAGAGAATTGATGAGGTAACTCACGAGGACGTGACGACCTCTGGAGAGGGGGAAGTGTTACATCATGATTAATGGCGTATTTCCTTTATTATTTTTAATATATTTGAAATTTAAATTATATTTATTTTTTTATATTCTATGATATTTATTTAAAACAGATTATTTAGATTATCATCATTTGTATTTAGGTACACGTGTGACTTCACTGCTCTCTTTGATGTGAGAAATGAAAGAAAGGATTCTGGAGGCTACTTAAAGAAGACTTATCTCGTTATTCCCTTTTATAAAGTTGTAGGATGGTTGAAACACGCTCTGGTAAAATGCAAGACCCAGCACAGGAGAGAATCAAGGCTGAAGAGGCTGCCAAGCCGCAACTTGGTGCAACAATATTGAAGATGACAATTGTGATCAGCACACTTACCAAGAAGCCCTTTGAATGCTAATGTTTCTAGCTGTCAACACCAGAACCGACATCGCTTAAATCACTAGCAAACTATCACAGTACTCCAGGCAACCTAAACAGATGCACTGGACAGCAATCAAAAGAGTGATGAGATACCTACGAGGAACAATTGACCTAGGAGTGAAATTTGAAAGAGGGAAGACTGGAATCCTGAAGTCCTACACCGATGCCAGCTGGTCGACCACCCATGATGGAAAATCCTACGGCGGAAATGTATTGAAGCTCGGCGAATCAACTATAGACTGGAAAAGTAGTAAACAACCACTCGTCGCCCTATCCACAATGAAAGCGGAAATGATAGCTGCTTGTGAAAGCTGCTGTCAGATCAAGTGGATAATAAACCTGTTACGAGAGCTGGAAGAATGGAATTTCATGGAAAAACCAACTGCGATCTATACAGACAGTCAGTCATTGATCAACTGGATCTCCAGCCCTAAACAAAGCAGTCGCTGTAGACATATCAACAGAAAGTACCACTTCTTGAGAGACTGTTATGAATCCAGAGACATCTGCCTTCTGTACAAGCCATCTCAGGACCTGGAGGCGGATATCTTCACAAAGGACCTATCCCGAGACCAGATGAAGAAACAGAGCTACCAGAAAACTAAACATTCTGAGATGGCTATGTGGAACAAATTGGGTAGCAAAGCCCAGAATTCTCAGAACTACAAGGCCGATAATGGAATAGGCAACACTCGTCTGGGCTCCCTCAAGCTCATCACTAAAAAGAAGACTAGACAGTGTTCAAGCAAAAGCGGCCAAAATAATCACTGGCGCTGTTTCATCTACCAACAATGAGAAAATTCAGATAGAATATGGTCTAGACCTACACGAAAGCAGAAGACAAAATAAAAACAATAAAATTCACCAATAGCTTAAAAAGTAAAGAAACCTAACACATGTCCCATAGAACCTATTTAAACTGGACACAAAAAGAAAGACTCAAAAGATCTTCAACACTTCAGTACGATAAAAATATTAGAAAGGGCATAAATATGAAACACAATGACTTTCATATTCAAGAAGAACCAATATTTCCTACCCCAGTGCCATCAAATGTAAGCATTAATCTTAACTTGAATGAACCCAGCACACACAAAAAAAAAGAGAACAAACACATACTTAAAAAAAAGGATTTGACACAATTGGTTTAAACGATCAGAGAAATTATTTGATGTTGTTTCTCATCCCCTATGTAAAGTTTACACGAATTCCATGAGTCCATGCTCCTCGAGCTGTTTTATGATAAGCAACGGCCTCTCACAAAGGTCCTGTTTAGTGAATCTAATGCAAGCCACAATGTCTTCTGGAGCTGCAGGTGCCAAGCTACATTTTGGGCAAGTGGGGTAGATTTTGTTGTTATTTTCTATCTTCAATGGCTTGAGATGGTCTATTCTAAATCTTGTAAGTGTCGTTTGATGCGTCTATTTCTGATGTTCAGAGCTCCTTCTGGGTCTACTACACTGTACCAACTGTGCTGGGCCCGGGTCCCTAGTTCTGAGCATGGAGAGTGGGTAGGACTATGTGCCTGGCATCTGCAGCCCTCGGCACCCGACTCGCGGGTAGTAGCGGTCTGTACCTGGCTGCCTGAAAGAGGGTGGTAGGGGCTAACTGATCACGACAGAACATTGTGGAACTCAGTGGAAGAGTTAGCGATGCTAATAGGGGGCTGTGGCAGGAGTGACGTCCAGTTGCAGATTACGCAAAGTAGGGAGGCTTGACGGCTACCTACATATCCTGATGGCTAACGCTGACAGCTCGTCTGACAAGTCTGGAAAGACGGATATGCCCAGTTCAGACTTGCGTGACATGGTGGCGTTCTGGTGTCATTATAATACAGGTCACATCCCCCTCCCTTCAATAATGCCAATACAAAATATAAAGATTGACATTACCAATGTGGCTCAGGTAGCGCCTGAGAACGGGTGGGAGGCAGATCCCTCTTGCCGTGGAGTGAACGACCTAGTCAGAGCTGATGGGCCAGCTCGATATATTGGGTATAGTAACTTCTAATGCATCCCTCTTGAAAAAACCCTGAATATAAGGATAAGCCCGAGGATGCTCAAATTCCTTCGGGCTCCGAGCTTATGGCCAATAATACCTCGTTGTATATTTCTAATAATTCCCCTGTCGCGCCCACTAATGGCCAAGGGAAATCCCCTATGGAAGCAGGCACCCTCCGCACAGCGAGAGTCGACACGACTCGAGAGGATAGGCAGGGTGCCCACTTGAGTCCGCGAAAAGCGACGCGGCCGCCTGAGGATTTGAGCTCAGGTGCCTTTCGCATAGCTAACTCTGGATACCCAGAGCGAGAGGATAGGAAGGATCGTCCATCCTTTTCCCCCTGATATCCGCCTCAACAGGATCATCAACATGGAGATCCCTGTTGATCCTTTCCTTTTGATTGACCCTTCGTCTGAGGCGAGAATCGGCTCAATAGTCGAAGAATCGGGGGCTGAGATGGATGTCACCAAGGCAGGGTACCTCAATGACCTGAGTGAAATGAATGAGCTTAAGGAGCTTGCCGAGGCGTTCCAGGACTCCCTAGACACCATACGTCGAGGAAGGAACATTGGAAATGTTCACCCGAACATCCTCGAGCAATGCTTCGATAAGCTCTTCAAGAGACATAGGCCGGCTCTTGAAGAGCTCGAGCTCCTACGGGTGGAGAAGCGGAACCTGGAGGAAAAGATCCTCAGTCCCACCACCCTGCAGTATGGCATAGAGAGGGGAGTGGCAGCGGCTCTTTTAGAGTCGCTGAAACTAGCTGAGGTCGAGGTATGTCCTCCCAATGACGCTTCCCCAGTCCTCCCTAGACGAGAGACGCCCCGAAACGAGAAGACGGAGGAGCCCGCAAGGGCCGGGAGTTACTGCCCTGAAGTAGAAGGAGACCCGGTCCAAATACCAACTAGAAACGAGAAAGCTGTTCCGCCATCTCCCCCAAAACAACCTGTTCACAATAGGAACAGCGAGATGGCGGAAAATAAGAGAAAGAAAAAGAAAAGGGCTAAGAAGCCTTCAGCAAAAGAGAAAGAGAGTAGGACAGAGGTGACAGCCGGATCAAAAGAGGACCCACCAAGAGCGACGCCTACAGAGAAGGTGAAAGAACCTCCTCCCCCGGAAAAGATCAGGGCTAAAGAAGTTAAGGATTCCCCCAAGGCAGCCAAGGCTACCAAGCCAGAACCCCCAAAAGTCAAGGGATCCCCTAGATGGAAGGAGGACCTGACCCTGGTAGTTGAGTGGAGTGAGGATGCGGGGTCCGGGTTAATACTCGCGGTGCTGAAAAGAATCGCTGGTAGCATTCCTGGGCACCGCTATGACCTCAAAATGATTCGGGGTGGGGGAGCTGTGGCTTTCATATTGAAGCCCGAGGACAAGAAACTGGCCGTGGAGGCTATAGAGAGGGAGCCTGCACTTAGGCTAGGAGGTCTCAAAAGGGCCAGGAAGGAGCTGATTCTCTTGGGTGTCAACTCAGACATCAAAGAGGAGACGCAAAGAGAAATGGTGGTGCTCCAAAATTCGGGGTGTGGGGCCTTCTTGGAAGGATACATGAGATTGTATCCAAAGAGTACAAGGAGGCCCTACGCAACGATTGGGTCATTTCGGGCCTAAAGGAGGCCACCATGAAATCCCTCCTGGTCAAGAAGAGGTTGAAGATAGGTGCCAGGATGGTACCTATCAGGGTGAATGAGGCAGTGTCAACTTGCTTCAGGTGCCTAAGGCCCGTTCATATCGCAAAGACCTGCGAACATCCTAAGAGGTGTGGGAGGCGCGAGGGCGTGCACTCCCAAGAACAGGGATGCGATATGAAGCCGGGTTGTTGACTCTGTTTATAGGCCAACAAGATGTACGGCAGGAAATATGATTCTAATCATCGCCCCCGAAGTACGCAGTACTCGGTGAAGGTGCGTGAACGGTAGGCGATGGTAGAGGGGCCAAACAAGGAGGTGTGGAGGTTTGTGCAGCTAAATTGCGCTCGTTCGATGAGGGGCTCCGAGGAGCTAGACCGGATCATTAAAAGTGATCGCCCTAATGTTATCCTGGTGCAAGAGATATACCTGGAGGATGACGGGAGAATGGATCTAGATACTCGTTACAGTTTTTTCTCTAGCGAGTGCAACAAGGCCGCCTTACTGGTCCGGGGAGATCTTCCTTGTTTGGGTTGTGGGTCCTGGGAGGAGGCGGCGACTGTACAGATCGAGGCGGCGGATCTAAAACTGGTCTGCCTCTCTACGTACATATCACCTAAAAACAACGACCTCGGTAAGCTGGACTTCCTAAATGATTTTTTGGTTGGGAAGGAAGGGCACAAGATCGTGATTGGCGGGGATTTTAACGCACGCCCTCAGCTGTTTGGGGACAGGGATGAAAATTCTAAAGGAACGGCGCTGGTCGATCTTGTTATTGGTCAGAGTCTGGAGATTTGGAACGTATATGGTGAATCGACGTTTGCAACGGCAAACAGTGAAAGCATCATAGACTTCTCCCTGGCAAGAACGATCAGGATGCGGCGTTTGAGGTGGGAAACGGACCCCACGGACGTAAGCGACCACAAACTCATCAGGTTTGGGGCCAGTTGTGAAGTGGAACCGACATCAGTGGAGAGAGTACCTCGGTACAGCATCAGGGGGCCTATCCTTGAAAGATTCAGACGCCGATTTGCTTGCACACTTGGGGATAGATTAGCTGGAGCAGTTGACAGAATTTCTATTAATAGCATGGTCAATGAGCTCCACCAGGAATTAACCAACACGTGCAAAACCTTGGGGCCTGGATCTGGAAAGGTGGACACAGCCTTGGTGAACCGAGGAGCTGGAGATCTAGAGGAAGAGATTCAGGGCCATGAGGAAGCTATTCCAAAATAGTACGGGCAAAGAGAGAGTTAAGAGAAGAATAGCTTTCCAGAAGGTCTTAGCAGGGTTACAAGAGACACACCAAAAGGGCGAAGAGGAAACACTATAGGGAGCAGTGCAAAACCATACTGGAGATTAATCCATACGGTCTCCCTTACAGGGCTGTCTCTGGCAAGATAAGGTGCTCCGTTAACTTGAGGCTACTTGAGGGGGAAGATGGGTTCAAGACTCAGGACCTGAAGTAGACCCTGGACCTCATCTTGGACCTCAACCTCGGAAACGAGGAACCAGAGGACGAGATCTCTCTGGCCACTTGTGGTTTGGTGGATCCGCCCTTTTCTGAGAATGAGGTGAAACGGGCGGCTTTCAATTTCAGGATCAGGAAATCTCCTGGTCCCGACGGGATCGATGACACGGTCGTGAAAGCCCTGATGAGGATGCACCCATCGCTTCTTGCCAGGTTATTTAATAGGTGCCTGGGCACTGGTACTTTTCCTGAGGCATGGAAGGTTGCCCGAGTAGTGCTTCTCGAAAAGTCTGGTAGAAAGGGTAATTCTCCTAATGATTATCGTCCGCTTTCTTTACTAGCCTGTTTAGGTAAGGTCCTGGATAGCCTACTAGCTCAGCGACTGAAGCACTGGCTAGAGAGTAAGGAGCTCCTTTACTTTTTTCAACATGGTTTTAGGGAAGGAAAATCCACAACCACAGCTCTAAACGAGGTGTTAAAGGGGGTTGATATGGACTTAAATGAGGATGCTTAGGTTCTTCTCGTGGCCCTGGATATTGATAGCGCGTTCAACTCCATGAGCTGGAACAAGCTGATGAGAAATTTGATGGACATGGGTTGTCCTGATAATTTGTGCAGCGTGGTTCGTGACTTCCTGAGGGATAGATGGATTAGCCTCAGTTTTGGTGGGCTGAAGTTGGAAAGAAACTGTGCCACCAGGGCTCTTGCTGTCGACCTATTCTGTGGAATATCTTGGTGAACACCGTTTTCCAGGAGGAGCTACCTGAGAGAGCCAGGCTGGTTCTCTATGCCGACGACCAGTTCCTCATCATTGAGGCTGCTTCGAGAGCGAAGGCTGAGAAGTGTGTTGAAACTTCTCTCCAAATCCTCTCGAACTGGGCCCATTACTCTGGCCTTAAGTTTAATGTCTCCAAAACTAAAGCCCTCAGCTTTAAGTCTAGGGACATAAGAACTAAAAGGAAAGGGATCAAATGGGAACACAAACCGGCTATCTGGATGGAAGGACGGAGGATAGCGTTGGTCAATGGGATGACCATCCTGAAGGTAGTCTTTGATGACAAGATGGGTTAGCAATACCACGCGGAGGAGATGGTGGCGAGAGGTAGGGAGGCGAAGCGGGTGCCCTGGAATTGAAGAGGGACCCAAGGAAGCCTCCGCAGTGGTTGCCAAAGTGGAATTGGAGTCCTGAAAGGCCGACAGGGATTGGCACGGAGGTTTTTACTGATGAGAGTGAGTCTGGAACCAATACTGAAGCTGGGGTAGTGATTTTCACTAATGGAGAGCTGATCTTCCAAGAAAGCTTAACACTCAGAGTGGACGAATTGATCTTTTCAGCCGAGCTGATTGCGATCAGGGAAGCTCTCATAGTGTGTGCCGAGAAGAACTTCAGCCCGGACCGCCTCTATTCAGATTGTATGTCGGCCCTCGTCGCCATTAATCTGGAGAAAGAGCAACTCGCGCATCAAATAATCCAGGAGCTGGAGATGATGACGCGGGCTCCGGAGCTCCATTGGGTTAGGAGACACAGCCTCATCGAAGGAAATAGGTTCGCAGACAGGCTCGCTAAGGCAGATGCTATAGAGGTAGATTAGTGAGGTTTCCAGTGAGTGACCAAGAAAGAAGTATATAGGAGGATCAGGGGGCACGTCCAGGACTTATGAAGAGTCCAGGAACAGTGTGAAGGGGAGAGAGTAATTCAATTGGGTAACAACACCCAAGTACCTCTGTAAGGTAATGTCCCACAAACTCATTAGGGTAGTGCGGGACATGGGTCCTTTCCCAGGAGTCCCCACAGATTTAAAATTAAGAGCAATCCTGATTGCGTCTGTGGAGAAAGATATGTGGATGCACGCCTCTACGTCTTGGATTGTCCAAGGGTAGTGGGTGTGCAGGAAGAGAGAAGAAGGGCGAGGGGCGCGATCGAGAGTAAGCTGCTGAGAAATCACAGCAAGCTTCTTGAGAAAGCCCACGACATGGCAGCTGAGCTTTTCCTCAGCTGTGAGTGAACAGAGTCGACCGGTGGCCGCCTCCCCGCGGTCCCCGCTGGACACAGTAGATAGTTTCCTATTTTGCTGTGACTAAAGGCCACCGGTATAAAATCCTTCCAGACACGTTGTCTGGGGGGTGGTTTTTCCATGTTTAATGTCCAAGCACTAGCTTGGATACCGTTACTTGGCTTATGAGTTGAACAGGATAGCAGCGAAGGGCATGCTTCTCATGCCGGGTTGTAGACCGAAAGGTCTGGGTGGCCATCTGCTTCTAGGGTGTACCAACTGTGCTTAGGTGGGATCTTCCAGTTCTTGTTTATTTTTGTTTTGGCTACTGTTTCTATTTCTTTAAAAGTAAGTTTATTTTTCTGTAGCAATGGTTCTTTTGTGCCTTTTTTCGCTAGCGCATCAGCAGCTTCATTGCCTTCAATGCTAACATGTAAGGGTATCCATTGAAAGTGAATTTTTGAGGTTTTTGAGAGTTTTTGGAGATAACCAATTATGTTCCTGCTTACTTTGTCTCTAAGTTCTCCTGTGTGACTCTGGTGTTGTATGGCACTTCTACTATCAGTAAGAATCCATATATCGTGATGTTTAGTGTTTCTGATGGATTTTAAGGCTTCATAGATGGCTATAAGTTCTGATCTGAAGAGACTGAGCAAAAATCTGGATTTCTTCTATTTATTTTCTCAATGTCATTTGTGGTTTTAATGAGAGAGCCACTGCCAGTTTGTCCCAACTCGTTTCTGCTACCATCGGTATAGATAGTTATTGCATTTTTAGGAATTTTATTAATTATTTATAATGATAATTGTTTTAAGTATTCTGGATTTTGGTATTGTTTGTTGGTGGGTTCATTTAAAGTGGCATTAAAAATAACATTTTGTTAATGGTTCGCATGAAGATATTTTTTCTGCTAAATAATATTTTTCCACTTTATTTTTTAAAAATCCATTCTTTTTGGCCAGGTGGAGAGGGCCTTCTTTTTTGAGTCTTATATTGGATTCCCAATTAAGTATGTAATTGGAAGTTCTAGGTTGTTTCCATAACTCTTGATTTTGTTTATATATTTTGGCAGATTGTAGCTTCTTCTATCCTTTAAGGGTATAATGTCTGCCTCGTAAAGTACAATATCGTTAGGGCAGGTATTTCGAAGACCTGTAATAATTCTAGCTGCACTTAGTTGTATCCTTTCCAGTGATTTTAGATTTTTTTCAGATGCTGTACCATAGATTTGATATCCATATTCCTAGATAGGTCTCATTAGAGATGTGTAAGTTAATTTTAGTGTTGTTGCTTCAGCTCCCCACTCTCTTCCTGAAATATATTTCAAGATTTTTAGTTGCTCTTCCTTTTCTAACAACTACTTCAATATGTTTACTGGAGTTAATTTCTGTATCCAAGTTGTAGCCGAGATATTTAGGATGTTTATTATATTGCAATTGATGATCTTTCAGAATAATATTTGGTCTTATTTTGTATAGTTTATTTTTGGTAGTAAAAAGACAGGTTTCAGATTTTTGGAGGTTAAATTCTAATTTATGTTTATTAGCAAATTTATCTAGGTGGAGAAGAGTCTTGTTCAAATCCCTTTCAGTTTTTTTCCACTTAGTGTTGCTGCTCCATAGAATAATATCATCAGCGAAAAGTCCAATATTATTTTTTGTGAATTTGTTTCTTCTATTCCTTCAATAAATAGGGTGAAGAGATTTAGGCTAAGGACTGATCCTTGTTGTAATCCTTGATACAATTTGAAGGTTTTAGATATATTGGATTTAGATAGAGTGTCATTATAATTGACCCTGATGTATCTATTTTTTAAGGAAATCATTTATCCAAGTGATAGCCTTTCCATCAATTTTGGAATGTTTGTATAATTTTGTGATTAACCTGTTTTTCCATACCTCATCAAAAGCTTGTGTAAGGTATAAAAATTCAGCTATGATGTGGTTAGTTTGTTTTCTGTTTAGTCCATCTTTTACCTTTTTTGTGAAAAATAAGAGTTGGTTTATTGTCTTATGTCCTTTCCTAAATCCATATTGTTCTTCTGGTAAGAGATTTATTGTGTCGGGGTGTAGGTGAGTCGTCTGAGTATAATTTTTTCCATTAATTTGCAGCAAATACTTGTGAGGGAGATAGGACGGTAGTTTTTTGGGTCATCAGCAGATTTGTCAAGTTATTTAATGGAAATTATTGTTGCAGTTTTCCAGTCTTGAGGCAATTTTCCAGTTTCCAGGAGTTATTGAAAATATGAAGAAGTCTTTCTTTGCCAATTTTGCCCATGCTTGATATCATTTGACCATGGATTCCATCTGGCCCAGGAGTCTTGTTTAGGTCAGTATTTTCTAATGCATAAGCTAGCTCTTCCATATTGATTTTTTTCATGGAAAATATCATGAGAGCTGGTGCCATTTTTACAGTCATGAATAATCTCTCGGGCTTTTTTTCAAATTTCTTATCTTTTGTTTCAAATTTTATTTTACTACTTATTTGATATGATTTACCTAAAAGATTGGCAGCAATTTTGCCATTAGTTGCTGGGGTGCCATCTGTATTCTTAATCATATTTGTTTTTTCCAGTTTGTGACTGGGATCTGTCAATTTGTTTTGCCAAATGCCAGTTTTGTATTTGGGTTTCTTGGGTTCAGGTTTTCACAAGTTTGTTTTCATTTTTCCTTTTTCACATTCACGTATAATATTTTCATTTTTACATTCACAATATTCAGTTCAGTTCTACAATTTGTTTGGTTTTGGGTGCACTTTTTTGTAGTTCATTTCCTTTAGTCATAAGTGTTTGAATATTTTTTGTCTGATGTGTATAATTTGGAATCCATTTCTTAATATTACCTCTTGGTATTGAAACTTTGGCTGCTTCAATAATGATATTTTTGAAAGATATCCAATTAGTCTTTTTGAAGTTCCAGAATTTATCTTAATTGAGCTGGTTTTGGTCTTGGTGCTAATTTCTATCAAATTAGGCAAATGATAACTTCCAATACTTTTTAATATTTGCCATTTGCATTTGTGGAAAATGTCAGGATAGTAAAAACTTATATCAAGTGCTTGTTCAGTATTATAGCTGTAGGAATGATGAGTAGGATACCCATATTTAAGCACATGAAGGCATTGTCGTTAAATATGTTTGATAGTATTTTGCCTCTTGGGTTTGGCGTGGAACATCCTCATAGTTGATGTTTGACATTAAGATCACCTACAATAATAGTGTTGTCTGTAGGAAATTGAGCCATTTTTCCATCGTAAATAAGTTTATTGTTTGGGGGATGATACATATTGTATATGTTGATGGCTTTGTTTTGATTGAGGTAGACTTTGATACCTTGGGTTTCGAGGTCTGATGTGTTTGGAATATTAACGGCTAAGTCCTCATAGTACAAATTATGGATTAAAATTGCTAGGCCACCCAACACACATCAAAATCAAAGAAGGAGTAGGACAGATTTCGTTAAACTTCACTTGTGAACTGACAGCTATCTGGAAAGCCCTTGATGTATGCCTTAACCAGCCATCCCTGCATCAAGCAGAAGGAATTTTAATATAACTCCATATCCGCTCTAGAAGCAATTCAGAAGGGCAATACTAAATTCGCACAGAAAATACACTCGCTACTTACCCAACTGGAACAATTGGTGAAGAACTGCATCCTACAATGGATTCCTGCCCATGTTGGGATCGAGGGTAATGAAATGGCATTTGAATTGACAAAGAAACCCAGAAAGTTGAGCCAAAGCAAAGAACAAATGTCATTATTTGACGCTGATGCTTTGTCAAAATACAAGATATAATTAAATAAAAATAAGAAAAGATCAAAATGCGAAATAAACTCTAAGAGAAAAATGACAGAAACTATAACAAGACTTGGAACAAAACACTATAAAGGAATGACAATACATCCAGATGACACAAGAACCTATAGGACATGCAACAACTGTCCTGGTGTGGAACTAACACCTACCCACATATTCTCATACCCAACAATGGCCGCAGCCTTGCAGAAAATTTACATAGACCCAGAGCAGCAGCTTTACACACCCAAGATAGTGGACATTGCTGCTGCTGTGATGGAGATGCATGGAGACATCTGAGGCTCTTGTTGGACACGACAACAACAACAACGGCATTCCAGAGTAAAATAAATTATCAGAGATAGATACATATTTTTCAAATGAATTAAAATAAATATAATCGATACTGAGAGAGAGTTGAATTATAAAAATTATAAATTTATTATCTTCGAAAATAAACCGTATCTAAAATTATCAATTTTTTTGCTACCTGTTTTAATTTGCATTTACCTATTTTACATATCTCTGATTGTATTTAAAATTCGTCAACCAATTCTTCTACTTTTGGCGAAGTGTTGTTTTATTTATTTGTTATTTGATATTATTAGGGTTCTTTCCTGGTATTCAAAAAGGAAAAATACATGTCGATTAGTTATATATTTCAATTTATCAAACAATTTGGCCGCTGAATCTCTGATTCTGGTAGAGCGCCATCTGGCGAATAAAATTGTAACTAAAATCAATTTCGAAATTTTCATTATGTGCCATAAAATATTCCATTGCATCCTGAACACAATGGTGTTTACCGCATTGCTCTAGCGCAAATATTCGCGGAGTTATTTTTAAAATAGTGTAGGACTTTTGGATCACCTTGTATATAAAATTATTACAGTGCAAACAATTGTTTAAAAAAATTGAATAAATTTCTTTTACAATTCGATCAAATTCATAATTATCATGCTCATTAAAAATAATTTATACAACATGAAACCTTTTGAATAAAAATATTTTACCCCCTAATGGCATTTCATAAGTAACCACACGGGTATCCCAGAGTAGATGAAAATGGATATTATTGACATTGAAAACTGTCGCTTATTTCTATAAAAAGCTTCTAGCTATAAATATCCTCTAATTGAAGTATCTTTTCATTAAAGGTTTACAGTAAACGTCTTCACCTAAAATCAGTATCAGCTTTGATTCTATTTTCATTTAATCATTAAACATATGTTAACATTTAATTATTCAACAAAGTTAAAGAGTATTGTTAGTTAAATGAATGTACTTTCATTCTCATCATTAAATTATTTTAATAAGTGGTAGAAATAGATCCATGGTAATTGATTGAAATAAACATTTTTGGTACAATGATTTTACAATCATCAATCAAACGACTAAAAAAGATAAAATTTACTTTTATTTTATAGTGTATATGAAACAACGTTGTCACCGTCAATGATCACAAGACTAAAACACAGGTATTTTAGCTATAATGTTTATCTGCACAATGTACTGTAACACCACACAATTAATTTAACTAAATTTGAAATCACAACCTTGGCTGGAATACTACTAACACTTTTCTTAATTCAGTATTATAATTAGTGAAGTTCATTGTTTTTGTTGTTATTTTTTCTTACTAAAATAAAAAATTAATTAGATATAAGAAACATTTTATATGACATTTGTTTTACCTTCGGCGATAAACCGACTAAAGTATTTCGATATTACACCTGTTTGTCACTATCGGTACTATTGTCAAAGAATCACACACAATTAATTTGTTTAGATTTATTCATACTGCATTATGGTTCTAGTCTATAATCCAAATAATACCTTTTCTTTAATCAGTATTGCAATTTAGAAAAAAAAATTGAAATTTCTTAATTTCCATAATTTGAATAATTCGACACTAAGAGGAACGATGGCTGTTTAATGTTAATACCTTCTCTAACTAATTAATTAAATATATAAATTATTAAAGAAAAAAAGAATATATAAGGAGATGTAAAATTTGGGAATTGACATCATCATCATCATTAATCAGAAGACTAAAGTACATAGTCATTTGTCTATTGGTGCAAACAACCTTGTTTACTGGAGAGTCACAAAAAATAATTTAGTTAAAGTAGTCAACCCTATTACCATATGATCCTTGTCTATACTCCAACTGGAGCTTTTCATAGTTCTGTGACATAATTTGTAAATTCTTGTGATTTTGTAACAGGTGAAAAAAAAAACTTTTATTATTATTATTATCATTTTAAATTCTCTCTTATTTTCAATAATATAATATTGTAATTTATAATACAATATAATGCGGCTTATGATTATAAAACGACAATTTTCGAATAATTTTCAAATGTTGTTTTACAAAATAATAATGAGTGAAAAGATTGTAATGGACAATACACACACATGCGCATAAGGACATACACACACTCTGTTCCACTTGCCTCCTCCCACAACAACAATTTTTTAAATTTTCTTTATTCTTTCTTCCAATCTCACTTTTAGTTTCAATTCATTTCATATTTAACCCTATAGATAAGTATTTTGATATGCATTTTCTATGACAATTTAATTACATTCTTTTATCAACCAACCAAAGTATTTCGATCTTTCGCCGTAGTCTAGCGACACTAGCGACAAAGAGTCGCACACAAATTTTTTAATTGGATTTATTCATGCTACCTTATAATCCAGGTCTATAATCCAATTGATACTTTTTTTGTTCACAAAGATTGTGATGGACAATACACCCACAAGTGAATAAGGACATGCACACACTCTATGTCGCACATGCCTCCTCCCACAACAACAACAACAAACATTTTTAACACAAAGCAATAACGCGCCATCTAAACATATAAAATAAGAGGATTTAAGCACGAAGGTTTCTTTTATACACAATACAAACCTCTTCTGTCCTTACTGCGATGAAAAAATATATTGGGAGGGCTTGGCTCATCAGTGGTGAACCCTCCCAGCGGTTTCGCCAATTTTATTTTTCTTTATTCTCTCTCCCAATCTCACTTTTAGTTTTAATTCATTTCAAACTTAACCTTAGAGATAAGTATTTTGATATGAATTTTCTATGACTGTTAGCACCTATTCTTTGAAGTTTCTTCTCGAAAGAACGAGCTGACTCAATTCGATTCAATTCGATTTATTTCAAACAACAAAAGAGAATTACACTACGATTTAATGCGATTTAATTGTATTTATAACACAAAAAAAAACAGAAGAAGAAAAAAACAACAAAAAGAATGATGATAAGTAACAATAAAATTCTATGAATATGAATTATAATTAATTAATAAAATACAAAACATAATAATAATAAAAAAACCTAACATACTCCATCCCGGTGGAATAACTTAGTCCTCAGGAAAAGGCAATGGTACTATTTTAGAGACAGTTCTAGTAAGGCGTTCTTGGTGCTCTTCACCTCGACGACTCGAACTTTTCCGTCCGCTATCGGAAAGACTTTGGTGATGCGACCAAGGCTCCAATACATTGCTGGTGGTGATATGGTATCCTTGAGCAAGATAGGGTCACCTTTCTTAATGTTGGGTGAGGATCTTTGCCATTTTAGGCGTTGTTGCAAATTGTTGAGGTATTTTCGATTCCAACGTTTCTAAAATACATTTTTAATATTTTGATTTAGGCTCCAGCGATCGAGGTAGTTTATCGGAACATCATCATCATCATTAGATTCTGTAGGGGCAGTTAAGGGTCTCTTGATTAAGAAGTGTCCTGGTGTAAGAGGATTAAAATCGTCTGAATATGAACTTAGAGGACAAATAGGTCGCGAATTTAAACAAGCTTCTATTTGAGTTGTCAGAGTACTCAGCTCTTCAAATGTGAGTATCTGAGACTTTAAGCATCTAAGAAGATGAAATTTAAAGGATTTTATTCCAGTCTCCCAGATACCTCCGAAATTTGGGGCGGAAGGAGGTAAAAAATGCCAGTTGATTCGTTCATTAGATATGCATTTTTAATTTGTTGAAGCTTTCAATATACCAAACTGCTCTTGGAGAATGTTGTTAGCTCCCCTAAAGTTAGTCCCGTTATCACTAAATATATCAGAAGGTTTTCCTCGACGAGAAATAAACCGCTTGAGAACTGCGAGGAAAACCGCTGAAGATAGGTCTGATACAATTTCTATATGAAATGCCCTTGTGCAGAGACATACAAATAAAGCAACATATGATTTTAATTTAACTTTGGATCTTTTGATGTTTGGTTCCATCAAAAACGGTCCTCTGCAAAGTCGATTCCAATTTTAGTGAACGGATTTGATTTCACAATTCGGTGCATAGGCAGATTTACCATGATTTGCTTGGTAAATTGGCGTTTAGCCCTATAACACACCATGAATTGGTGGATTATTTTTTTGACCAAACTTCTGCCTGCAGGAATACAATATCGTAATCGTAGTGCTGACATGGTCAGTTGAAGACCAGAATGTAAATGATCCAGATGACACTGTCGCACTATTAATTCCGTGATAAAATGATCTCTTGGCAATATTATTGGATGATTTTCATCAAATTGCAGATTTGAATGACGTAATCTTCCTCCAACCCGTAATAGTCCAGATTCATCAATGAAAGGATTCAAAGATAAAATCCTTGAGTTAGTTGGTAAAGATTTTTTTTGTTTGCAACAGGTAATTTCTGATTAAAATTCAGAACTTTGAATTAAACGAATGATATTGTGAATTGAACTTGTTAATTCGCTTGAAGATAGATGTCCTTTCTTTTTTTATTGAAAGAACATTGGGCATTGAATACAAATCTATAAATCCATGCTGTAATTCTAACAGGTTCGTTGATATTTGAGTATTTGAAAATGAAGTCTGGATAAAGAATATTAGTGGAATGAAAAACAGAGAAAGTTTTTCGTCTTTAACCTGAAATTTCTTTCGGAAAATCATATTGAGTTTGAATTGGATCTTCAAAGTTCACATCCGAGAGCCAAGTTAGTCCTCGCTACCAAAGAGAGTGATCCACCAGCTCTGAAGGAGATTTACCTCTGGAAGCGCAGTCTGCAGGATTATCTTTCGAAATGACATAATTCCAGGAAGAATGTAAAGTTAATCTTTGAACTTCAGCAATCCTATTTCCGACAAATGGTTTCCAATGTCTAGATTCAGATTTAATCCAGCTGAGAACAATTTTGGAATCAGTCAATAAAAATACTCTATCAATTTGTAAGCATAAATAATTGCGAATAGTATCATATAAAGTTGCGAGAAGAAGAGCAGCGCACAGCTCCAGCCGTGGTATGGAAATCATTTTCAGAGGAGCTACCCTCGTCTTGGAAGCAATCAGAGAAACTTCCACTTGGCCCGATTTGAAATGAGAGGTCTTATATAAAATACTGCCGCATATGCAACTTCTGAAGAGTCACAAAAACAATGAAGTTCAACAGAAAGTGAAGCTCCCCTGCACGAGAAGTATCTAGGAATTTGAATTTTATTTAATACGGATAATTCCTTTTCGATTTTCTTCCATTGAGAGCACAAAGTATCAGGCAAGGGATCATCCCAATTTAACTTCTGTTTGCAAAGCGATTGAAGCAAATTTTTAAGACGAATAATAACTGGTGACAGCCAGCCTATAGGATCAAAGATTCTGGAGATGTGGGACAACAAATGTCTTTTAGAATTCGTTTGTTCTGGAATGTCATTAACAAGAATCTGAAAAATGTCCAAGGAAGGATTCCAACAAATACCAAGTATTCTGACACATGTATCACTCTCAAAATCCCGAAAATCAACCTGTTCTGTAAATCCAGAAAGGACCTCCGGGACTTTTGATCTCCATTTCCTAAGAGATAATCCGGCTGAAGAAAGAAGATTATTGACTTCACGAATATGACATGTAGCTTCTTCAATTGTCTCTGCACCAGAAAGCACGTCATCAACATAAAAATCGGTTTGTACTATTTTTGAGGCCACTGGGAAAGTTGACACCTTGTCCCTTGCAAGTTGATGTAGGGTACGCATGGCGAGATATGGCGCACAAGACAATCCATATGTCACAGTCAGTAGTCTATAATCCAATAAAGGTTCTGATGGGTTTTTTCTCCATAAAACTCTCACAATCCCTAGAATCGATTCTTACTTGGCGATACATTTTCTCTATATCTCCTGAAAAGGCTATTTGGAGTGTACGAAATCTTATCAGAATGTTGAAGATATCCTGTTGTAGTTTTGGTCCTACATGAAGAAAGTCATTTAGAGATTTGCCATTGCTAGTTTTGCAAGATGCATCAAAAACAACTCTCAATTTAGTTTTAGTGCTTTTACTCCTTAAAAACATAATGATGAGGTAAATAATAACTTTGTCCTGAAGGTGTATCCAGCTCATCACTGGGAATAAGCTCCATATGATTGATTAAAAGATATTCGTCTATGAAATCACAATATTGTTTTAGGATACTTGGAGAAAAGGATTTTTGTAATTATATTTCAATAGAGAGAAATCGTTTCAGAGCATTGATCCTAGATTCGCCAAGAGTTGGCAATGTTCTAAATGGCAGCCCAACAGAGTACCTTCCATCTTCCAGAATTTTGAGGTTATTAATATATATTTCTTCACACGAAATTTCTTCTCTGGTTAAAGATTTGGCAGAGGGTACAGACTCCAGCTCTCAGAATCTTTTGAGAAAATAATCTTGTTCCTCCGACGCGAACATAGTTATTTCTTGATTGGAATTTTCACCTGACAGTAATATTTTACCTGTAAGTAACCATCCCAATTTGGATCCGCACGCAGTGGGTCCAGATATATTTTGGAATCTAACCTTCCCGTTAAATAAGCATTGAGCAAGCTCTGCTCCTATCACTAAATCAATCTGGCTAGATTTGTCAAAATTGGGGTTAGCCAACAGAATATTTTTCAAATAAGGCCAATTATCCTTTTCTATAAAGAAATTGGGCAATTCTGATGTGATCTTATCAATGACTATAGGATTGGCGTTGAATAATAGGTTTGAGAAATGTGGGCTAAATTGGAGAGAGACCTCACCCATTGATTGTTCTACAAGTTTGCTTCCCAAACCAAAAACTGTAGTTTTACATTCAGCAAGAGGAAGATTTAATTTCTTTCGGCAACTATTTGTTATAAGACACCTTTGAGAGCCTGTATCTATGAGGGCTCTACATGTTTGAAAAACCCGTTTTCCGATTTGACCTTTATTAAAGCCGTAGAGAGTAATATCCGATCATGACTTTTGTTATCTGCAAAACATAAAGACACTGGCATGGGTCAATGGAGATATGTCCGCAACAGGACTTAACATTTCCTGTTTGAACTGATGCAAAAGAGTATGATGTCTCTTATCACATGATTTGCAATTTTGCGTAAAGACGCATTACGATACTCTATGGTTAGATCTTAGACAGTTGTAACATAAACGATTATCTTTTACAAATGCCCATCTTTCAGGTAACATCATACCATTAAAATTAGGACATTTTAACAAAAAATGTTCACCTTTACATAAGACGCATGACTTGACTCTGCTATCTATACTAGAGTCAGAGGCAAATGTTGCTGAATGAGAATGTGTGGATTTATTCATTTTGTAGTGTTGTTTTGAATTTTCTTTATTCTGAAAACTCCCGAAGTTTCCAGCAAATCTTTCCAAGAAAGAAATAATCTTTTCATACGATGGATATTCTTTCTCATGCAAACTCATCTCCCATTCCTTTCTTATTAAACGATCAAGTTTTGATTGAATTATATTAGTTGTATTTATAACACAAAATAAAAACAGATGAAGAAAAAAAAACAACAAAAATAATGATGATAAGTAACAATAAAATTCTATGAATATGAATTATAATTAATTAATAAAATACAATAATAGTGATAATAAAAAATTCTAACAATGACAGTTTAATTACCATCTTTTATCAATCAACTAAAGTATTTTGATCTTTCACCTTAGTCTATCGACACTAGCGCCAAAGAGTCGCACACAAATATTTTAATTTGATTTATTCATACTACCTAATAATTCAGGTCTATAATCCAATTGATACTTTACTTTCTTCAGTTCTACAGTTTAAAATATTCCCTTTTTCTCTCATTTGCTAAAGAAAAAATTAGAACTTGCTTGGTTTTCTTTAATTTAAATAATTTGGTTCTAAGAGGCATGATTATTAAATGAAAGAAATAGACTTCTTTACTCAATTAGCCCAATGTTGCAGTTATTTATAAATATATCTAAAGCTAATTGATGAAAGGTGAAATTTGGATAACAATGTTATTACTGGTTTTGATCACTCGACCAATGTAGTAATATTATAATAGACATGATATGTGCATGGGTTTTTTTTTAAATGTATTCATTATTTAAATTTAAAAAAAGACACATATTGATAGGTTTTATTATAAATATACACCTTGTTACTATATGCTGATTGTAATTCGAACTGCTTGAGACTTGTCATTGGACATATATACTAATTATATAAAAGGGCGTACCTGGATCTGTAAAGGAAAAAAAAAATTGTTTTTCTTAAAATATTTCGAGAGATTGCTCTCTCTTTATCAATTTATTTCACAGTGAATTTAATTTACAATTGATTGTACATCATATGGAAACAAATTTGTCATTGGACAAAAATAATTATTGATAATGATAAAAAAAAAATTAATAATAATAATAATATAATAAAATATTTTGAAAAAAAAGGCTTTTTAGTAAAGCAGTATTTTTTAATGTTTTTGAGACAAAATTTAAGGAAATAAAAATAAGAAACAAATTAAGTTGACTGCGATTATTAGAAAAAAAATTAGTTAAAAGAGACAAATAAGGTTCGGGGATTTCTTCGTATCTATTTACACTAGCAGGGTCCTTCATTGATGCTATGGCCTCCAGGAACTTCCTGTGGTGCGAGTTCTGGATGCCCCTGTAAATAGTGGAAGTATTTTCCCAATCTGGCTGATGTCCCGATCGGAGACCATGCTCCACCATGGCAAACCTTTCCTCTGCATACTTCCAAGAATATTTGTGTTCTTGGAGTCTGGTCCCAAGGAAACGGCCTGTCTCTCCAATGTAGGATACATTGCAGCTTTTACATGGGATCCTATACACAACGTCCTTTGTGTTCCCTATCTCCACTTTCTGCTTTGTTATTGTATTTCGGACTATAGTTTCTAAAGATGGTGCATTTTTGAAAACAGTGGTTATTCCAGAATTTTTTAAAATATGAGCTATTTTCTCAGCTCCTGCTCCATATGGCATTATACATTTATTTTTCAATTCTTTTTTACTATGAAAGCTATCAATTTTATAAGAATGTTTTTTGATGAATTCCTTTGTATATCCATTCGATATTAATTCTTCCTGGATAGTGTTCAATTCTATATATTTAAGTTTATCAGTGGAGCAATGTGTGAAGGCACGCTTGGTGAGAGTTTTTACAAGGGAAATTTTATGGGAGATAGGACCAAAGGAGTTGGCATGGAGGTATACTGGTGAGTGACTAGGTTTTCTAAAAACAGTGGTTTGAAGATAATTTAATTTATTTTCGAAAAGTATATCTAAAAAGGGTAGGTAGCCATTAGACTCACTTTCAGTTGTGAATTTTAAGAGGGGGTGAAAACTATTTAAAAATGCCAACGTATTCTCAATATGGTCCGTAGCCACTATAGCCATCACGTCATCAACATATCTTGCCCAGTACTTAATGGTGGTATTGAATCTTTCATTTACCAGGATGTCAAGACAGTTTAAGACGAGATCAGCTAAATATGGAGAGAGGGGACTTCCCATTGGAATACCATTGACTTGCTGGTATATGTTGTTATTGAAACAGAAATAGGAAATTTCTAAACAGATCTCAATTAAATATATGATTATATTTGAAGGTAATTCTAGATTGAAATCTTTTAAGGTTTTTTCTAGAGTTGTCAGCACTAATTTGTGATCTAGGCAGGTGAATAAGTTGCAAACATCAAACGATACTAATGAGTGATTTTTTATATTAAATATATTTTTTGTTTTTTGGAGTATTTCTTCGGGATTCTTGACGACATATTTGAATTTTTTACGATTAGGGTTGAGTATTTTAACTAGATATTTGGAAATATTATATGTAACTAAATTACAGGATGCAATGATTAGTCGTAATGGAATTTTTTCTTTATGTATTTTTGGTAATCCATAGATGATAGGCATGGAGGCTTTAATCATTTTATGTTTTTTTATTATTTCTTCTCTTAGTAAACTTTTCTTTTTTCCTTCTGTCAATTTTTTGTTGAACTTTTTTACTAGATCATTAATGCAGATATTTTTTACTTTTCGATAAGAATTTTTATCTTCTAAGAGATTCTCCATTTTTTTGTGTGTAATCTTGTTTGTTCAAGATAACAGTGGCGCTTCCCTTATCAGCTGTTGTGATAACAATACTGCTATCTGTTCTTAGTGATTTTAGAATATTTTTGTCTGCATGACTAAGATTTTTTGATGAATTATTTTTAGATTTGTTTATTAATGGAATAATTTTATTGCGTAGATTAATTTTTTCAGTCTCATTTAGATGTTGCAAGGAAGTTTCAACTGCTGCTAATGTTTTAGGCACATCAAATGGGTGGGATGGAATGTATTTTAATCCATGTGATAGTATCTCTGTTTCTTTTTCTGTTAAAACTATATGGGATAGGTTATGAATATGGTTTGTTTTATTAATAGTGCTTGGGAAACCATATTTTTTAGCCCAAAAGATTTTCTTTTTTTGATGTCTACTTTTGATTGAATTTGTTTCCTTATCACTTATATCCTTTAGTTTTTCATTTTTTGAATCAAATATATCGGAGCTAAATTTATTAGATAATTGGTTTGAGATGTTTTCTTTAATTTTATTCAGCTTACTAATTTGAGTATGGCAATTTGAAATTCTAAAATTTAGAAGTTTGTACCCAATTTTCAGAAAGAAAGATTTAGATTTGTTGGTTAAAACTGGGTCTTTTAACCTTAAGCTAGGGGGAATGAAACGAATTGTAAGGCATTCATGATTGATTGAAATATGTTGTTTCCATCGTGATAAACGTTTGTAAATTTATTTCAGTTTTCTATACAAACATAGGGAGGAGTGACCATATGTGGCCAAAATAGTTTGAGTCAAAAGGGCGTACCTGGATCTGTAAAGGAAAAAACATTTTTTTTTTTTTTTAAATTCTTTAACCAACAAATCTAAATCATTCTTTCTGAAAATTGGGTACAAACTTCTAAATTTTAAAATTTCAAATTGCCATACTCAAATTAGTAAGCTGAATAGAATTAAAGAAAACATCTCAAACCAATTATCTAATAAATTTAGCTCCGATATATTTGATTCAATAAATGAAAAACTAAAGGAAATAAGTGATAAGGAAACAAATTCAATCAAAAGTAGACATCAAAAAAATAAAATCTTTTGGGTTAAAAAATATGGTTTCCCAAGCCCTATTAATAAAACAAACCATATACATAACCTATCCCATAGAGTTTTATCAGAAAAAGAAACAGAGATACTATCACATGGATTAAAATACATTCCATCCCACCCAATTGATGTGCCTAAAACATTAGCAGCAGTTGAAACTTCCTTGCAACATCTAAATGAGACTGAAAAAATTAATCAACGCAATAAAATTATTCCATTAATAAACAAATCTAAAAATAATTTATCAAAAAATCTTAGTCATGCAGACAAAAATATTCTAAAATCACTAAGAACAGATAGCAGTATTGTTATCACAACAGCTGATAAGGGAAGCGCCACTGTTATCTTGAAAAAACAAGATTACACACAAAAAAAGGAGAATCTCTTAGAAGATAAACATCCTTATCGAAAAGTAAAAAATATCTGCATTAATAATCTAGTAAAAAATTTCAACAAAAAATTGACAGAAGGAAAAAAGAAAAGTTTACTAACAGAAGAAATAATAAAAAAAAACATAAAATGATTAAAGCCTCCATGCCTATCATCTATGGCCAGTTGGAGTTTTTTATTTTCTCAACGTTTCGACAAAAATCTTTTTGTCGAAAGGTTGAGAAAATAAAAAACTCCAACTGGCCGAAGTGTCTATTTTTATATAAATATGAATGCCGGCCAGGCAACCTCTATCTTTTCGATATCATCTATGGATTACCAAAAATACATAAAGAAAAAATTCCATTAAGACCAATAATTGCATCCTGTAATTCAGTTACATTTAATCTTTACAAATATCTAGATAAAATACTCAACCCTATTCGTACAAAATTCAAATATGTCGTCAAGAATCCCGAAGAAATACTCCAAAAAACAAAAAAATATATTTAATATAAAAAATCACTCATTAGTATCGTTTGATGTTTGCAACTTATTCACCTGCCTAGATCACAAATTAGTGCTGACAACTCTAGAAAAAACCTTAAAAGATTTCAATCTAGAATTACCTTCAAATACAATCATATATTTAATTGAGATCTGTTTAGAATTTTCCCATTTCTGTTTCAATAACAACATATACCAGCAAGTCAATGGTATTCCAATGGGAAGTCCCCTCTCTCCATTCTTAGCTGATCTCGTCTTAAACTGTCTTGACATCCTGGTAAATGAAAGATTCAATACCACCATTAAGTACTGGGCAAGATATGTTGATGACGTGATGGCTATAGTGGCTACAGACCATATTGAGAATACCTTGGCATTTTCAAAGAGCTTTCACCCCCTCTTAAAATTCACAACTGAAAATGAGTCTAATGGCTACCTACCCTTTTTAGATATACTTTTCGAAAATAAATTAAATTATCTTCAAACCATTATTTTTAGAAAACCTAGTCACTCACCAGTATACCTCCATGCCAACTCCTTTGGTCCTATCTCCCATAAAATTTCCCTTGTAAAAACTCTCACCAAGCGTGCCTTCACACATTGCTCCACTGATAAACTTGAATATATAGAATTGAACACTATCCAGGAAGAATTAATATCGAATGGATATACAAAGGAATTCATCAAAAAACATTCTTATAAAATTAATAGCTTTCATAGTAAAAAAGAATTGAAAAATAAATGTATAATGCCATATGGAGCAGGAGCTGAGAAAATAGCTCATATTTTAAAAAATTCTGGAATAACCACTGTTTTCAAAAATGCACCATCTTTAAAAACTATAGTCCGAAATACAATAACAAAGCAGAAAGTGGAGATAGGGAACACAAAGGACGTTGTGTATAGGATCCCATGTAAAAGCTGCAATGTATCCTACATTGGAGAGACAGGCCGTTTCCTTGGGACCAGACTCCAAGAACACAAATCTTCTTGGAAGTATGCAGAGGAAAGGTTTGCCATGGTGGAGCATGGTCTCCGATCGGGAAATCAGCCAGATTGGGAAAATACTTCCACTATTTACAGGGGCATCCAGAACTCGCACCAGAGGAAGTTCCTGGAGGCCATAGCATCAATGAAGGACCCTGCTAGTGTAAATAGATACGAAGAAATCCCCGAACCTTATTTGTCTCTTTTAACTTAATATTTTTTCTAATAATCGCAGTCAACTTAATTTGTTTCTTATTTTTATTTCCTTAAATTTTGTTTCAAAACATTAAAAAATACTGCATTACTAAAAAGCCTTTTTTTCCAAATTATTTTATTATATTATTATTTTTTTTTTTAATCATTATCAATAATTATTTTTGACCAATGACAAATTTGTTTCCATATGATGTACAATAAATTGTAAATTAAATTCACTGTGCAATAAATTGATAAAGATAGAGCAATCTCTCGAAATATTTTAAGAAAAAAAATTGTTTTTCCATTACAGATCCAGGTACGCCCTTTTATATAATCTTAATTAATGGATCGCCTTTTGACTCAAAATATAAACTAATGTTTAAGAGTGCATATGGAGTATTCACACATGGTTGCTCCTTTAAAGAAAAGCCCTTAATTGTGATTACAGTGTGGGAAAAGTCACGCACACAAGAATATGTACGCACATACTCTCTAGAAAATACACATAAACACACACACAAAAACACATAAATCACACACATATAAAAATTAACATACACACACAGTGTCATAATTCCAACAACCCACAACAAAAGCAAAGCAAATTTTTTATTAATTTTAAATAATTTTTTCTTCTCTTTCTTTTATTTTATTTCATATATTCATTGGTCGAAGAGTTTGGTAGGGGAGTCAGATAGGAGGGACGAAACTCCAGCCGGGTTTATTTTTGATAAGTCCCGGCATGGTACCAATCTCTTTCCATCTGATCGAACCATTATGGTTTCCATTTAGACAAAACAAAAAAAAATTGACTCCATTTTACACTATTTTTTTTTATTATTAAAAGTTTTATCAACACAAAAAAAAACATTAAATTTAAAAATTCAGGGTGATCCAAAAGTCCCGCACAACTTTAAAAATTAATAAATCCGCGAATATTTGCGCTAGAGCAATGCGGTAAACACCATTGTGTTCAGGATGCAATGGGATTTTTTATGGCAAATAATGAAAAATTCGAAATTGATTTTAGTTACAACTTTATTCGCTAGATGGCGCCCTACCAGAATCAGCGATTCAGCGGCCAAATTGTTTGATAAATTGAAAAATATAACTGAACGACGCGTATTTTTACTTTTGAATACCAGGAAAGAACCCTAATAATATCAAATGATAAATTAATAAAACACCATTTCGCCAAAAGTTAGAAGAAATGGTTAACGATTTTTAAATACAATTTGAGATATGTAAAATAGGTATATGCAAATTAAAACATGTAGCAAAAAAAAAACCCTGATATTTTAGATGCGGTTTGCTGGAATCCTCTCAGCTATTTATATTTCGAAAATAATAATTTTCTATTTTTTTAAATTTAACTCTCTCTCAGTATCGATTATATTTATTTTAATTAATTTGAAACATATTTATCTATCTCTGATGATTTATTTTACTCTGGAATGCCGTTGTTGTTTTTGTCGTGTCCAATAAAGAGCCTCAGATTCTTTTCGTTTGGCCAACAAAAATGTCCAATTTATATACACATATATTCTTACATAATGAGACTTTAAAGAATGCAAATAATCTTCATCTATTTACATACACAACACATCTCCCCCCTTAATAATACTCCAGTCGGTCTAGGGGTTTCCTGGCTCTCTGAGGTCTAGGACTGCGCACGGGCACTTGCACAGCGGCAGCCTCCGGTTTAGGAGTGCAAAAGGGCACGTGCACAGCAACAGGCCCTGGTATAGGAGTGCAAGAGGGTACGTGCACAGAAGCAGTCTCCTCCTTGTTTCCTGATGTAACCTCTGGAACCTCCTCTTCACTTTATATCTGACTTCCACCTACAGGCTTCTCTCCTGATGTTCGAGGAATTATCAAATTTCTTGTTTCCACTTGTTTCTTTCTCACAGGTCGCAATTTATTGATATGCCTCTTATACACGACGCCCTCGGAACTTATAAGTTAGTGACGGAAGCTCAATAATTTCAAAATGGTACCTTTTACCGTTTAGGTCCAGTTGCATAGTTGCGGAAATAAACCTCGCAACCTGTAGTAAACTGCTCCTGCCTTCTTACGCCCTCATGAAATACCTCTCGCTGATTTCCCATCTTGGTATTAAATTCGAGAATCTTGATCTTAAACTTCTCTTCATTAGCAGTTCCGCGGGGGAATTCTTTTATTACAGTTTGGGGGAATGCTCTATGAGCAAATAGGAATCTTTGTAGATTCGTCTCTAAATCATCCTTCCCATTATTATTTCTCAAAAGGTTTTTAAACTCTCTTACATATCTCTCAGCTAAACCATTTGTACTAGGATTATACGGACTGGTCTTAGTGTGCCGTATACCATTCATTTTGGTAAATTGCTCGAATTCACCGGAGACAAACTGTCTTCCGTTATCTGTAACAAAAAATTAGGGCAATCCAATTCTGGCGAGAATTTCTCTAAGATGACTTATAATCGTTTTTCTGGTATAATCTTTGATGATAAAAAATTCTATCCACTTTGAGTATGCGTCCACGAGAACCAAAAACATTCTTCCCATGAACGGACCCGCTAGATCAAGATGAAGTCGATGCCACGGTTTTTCGGGCCAAGTCCATTCCAAGATGGTAGCCGGGGGCATGCTTGCCGATTCTTGGCATACTCTACATTCTCTAGTTAACTCCTCGATGTTACTGTCTATGCCTGGCCACCAGAAAATACCGTCTGGCAATCATCTTCATTTTTAACAATCCCCATGTGTATTTCATGCAAGTCATTTAAAATTAAGGATCTTAATTTTTGGGGAATTACCACTCTTTCACGCCATTGAAAACAACCAAACTCCAAACTTAATTCCTCATTGATCTTATAATGAGGAGCTAGTGGGTTTTCTCTCGGTACCCTTGTGAATTTCCACACACACACACAGTTGCCTTCTCTAACATTCCTTAATACTATAGACAGTATTTTATCTTGGGGAGTCTCATATGCCACCTCCATAAAAGAGAACGGTACCTCATTCGACTTCCTAAGAAGAAGTACCTGGTCTTCATCAAGAGACTCCCTGACACTCGATTCTAAAGGAAGACGTGACAATGCGTCAACATTGGAATTATCACTAGTTTTTCGAAATTCCACAGTATAATTGAATGCAGCTAATTTTAAGGACCATTTTTTAATTCTGGATGATGCACATATGGGAATTGGTTTATGAGGTGAAAATATATGAATTAAGGGTCGGTTGTCTGTGACCAATACAAATTTTCGTCCCAGTAAGTATTGTCTGAATTTCTCAACGCCAAAAGTTATGCTCAACGCTTTCTTTTCTAGTTGAGAGTAACGTTTTTCCGCTTCAGTTAATGTTCTAGAAGCAAAAGCTATAGGGCATTCTTCCTTTCTATCATTTCTATGACTCAGAATTATGCCTAGTCCATAATCATAATGATGATTTACATTTTCAAAATAACATTCGATATTTTTTCGTCCAATTCCATTTACAATTTTTATTCAAAAGTCGATAGAATAGCGCTAAAGTGTTTGCTATATTCTTTATGAATCTATAATAACAAATTAAGAGTCCTATGAAAGATCTCAATTGCGAAACATTCTTTAGGTTCAAGCGCCTCTATCACTGCTTTAATTTTATTTTATAAGGGATGCAGTCCATATATATCCATTTTAAACCCTAAATATTTCACCGATATATTTTTAAATTTACATTTATATCTGTTTAACTTTAAACCTTTTTCTAGCAATAATTTAAACACTAGATCCAACTTTTGTTCATGATCTTCAAAGTTTTTTTCCTGCAACCAAAATATCATCTATGTAGCAGGCCACACCTGGCAAATCAGAAAATAGGCCTTCCATAATCCTCTGAAATTTATTTGGTGCTACCGCTACGTCATATGGTAGTCTTTTATAAGAAAACAACCTCTTTGTTGTGTTTATATCAACAACAGCTTTGGATTCTTCCGCTAACATTACTTGTAAGTAAGCCTGTGATAGGTCTAGAGTCGAAAGTACGGTGCTTGTAGATAATTTTGAAAAGATCTCATCGATCGCGATGGAATGGGATACCTATCTAATTCTATTGCTTTATTAGCTGTACATCTAAAATCACCACATATCCTTACACTACCATCCTTTTTTGATGATGCCGGTACTATTGGGGCGGTCCAATATGCATGGAGTATAGGTTATAAAATGCAAGAATTCACTAAACAATCAATTTCATTCTCTACTTTGTTTTTTAGAGAGATAGGTAAACTTCTGGCCTTACAAAACACAGGAGTCACATCCTTTTTTAAATTAAAATTTATTCAAACGTCCTTTAGACAGCCCAAATCTTTGTTAAACAAATCTGCATACCTATCCATCAAATTTTTATATATTAAAATTTATTTCTATTATAATCATTATTTAAAATTTTAATGCTAAACAATATAGAATAATCAAGTTTCAACTGTTTAAGCCATTCTCTTCCTAATAAAATTACCTGGATTTTTCCATTTACAACTATTAATCGTAAATATTGGTTGGCTACTTTTACAAAAACATTTCTTTGATCTATAATCTCTATTTATTTATCACAAAAGGATTTTAATCTTAAATTTGTTGGAAATAATCTTTTACCTTGCCAATAATTCTTATAAATATCTTTATTGTATTAACGTAACTGGACTTCCTGTATCTATTGTAAAGCACAAAGAATAATCATCAACTGTTAAATTTATTGTGGCATCAGTTTCGCCCTGTACAGAATATATAGATACCTCTTGTACAAATTTACATCCCCACATTCTTTTACTAGCTTTGCAGACCCTACTTAAATGACCCAGTTTATTACATTTTGAAACAAGTCTTTGTTCTATGAGATAGAACAGATGCCACGTGTGAATGTCTTTCACCACATCTATAACACGCTATTTTGCCTTTGCCACTTTGCCTGAAAGGTCTATACTGCGCCGTACTATTATTGTACTCACCCTTTTTATCCTTTCAATTCACAGGGGATGTCTTGGCCACTAATTTATCTTGTAATTCTCTTGTATTTATCTCCGCTAATTCGAACGAGATCGCCACTGCAAAAACTTTATCCAGGGTGACATGGTCGTCCTCTTGTAGTAGCTTCTTTTGCAGTATTTCCGACTTGATTCCAGCCACAAAACGGTCTCGCATCATGGTTTCCAACATATGGACAAAATTACATTTTTTTTGCCAAATGTTTCAATTCTCTAAGATATTCCGAAATTGATTATCCTTCCTGTTGAATTTTCTTTAAAAATCTGCATCGCTGTGGTATCACTTTCTTCTTTGGATCCAAATGCAGCTTAATTCTTCAAATGATAGTATCACAGGGTTGATCTTTCATTAGACCAGGAAGAAAATGTCGTTTCCCTGCTTCAAAGTTTCAGAATCTGGTAGCGAGGTAAAAATCAGCACTTTAATCTCCTCCTTCAGATGCCAAAAAGAAAGCCTCAAATTTTTGTACAAAAAGATCGAAGTGTCCTCCACTGGGCTATAGCATCTAAAAGGTACTATTAACTTTGAACTTGTCATACTGATCTTTTCTACTCCTTTGTTTTCTTGATCCAGATAGTTTAAAAGATGTAATCTTAACCCATTTTCCTATTTTTCCTCTCCATAATCCGAGAGTCAGATTTGTTTAAAAGATGTAGTTGTTATACTTGCATAGACACCGTTTTCCTCAGCTTTTTACTGGCTCTGTAGATCGCGCATCCTCGTCGCCACTTTTGTTGTGTCGTAATTAGACGTACAAGAGCTCAAACTTGACCATGGCCAACAACAAATGTCCAATTTATAAATTGTTGCACCAAGTTGAAGCTTTGCAGGGTCGTCGACCTTGGTTTCTTCCTTCTTGGTGTTATACACGTTTCCCGAGCGGGTTTCCATATTAAAAGTAAATAAATAAAATCGAATAAAAATAAATTACCTTTTAAAGTTATTGTGTTTATTTATTCTTGTCCTCCTCGTAGGTTGCGATCCGCAGTCTTCGTCTCGGTCCTCTCCCGCTCCAATAAGCATTAAAGATATATGTACAATAAATATTACAAAAGGAGTGGAACTATAAAAAGGAATGATGCTAATCTAAATATTCTGTTTTAAATAAATATTAAATATCATAGAATATTTTGAATAAATGTAAGGCGCATTAAAATTGATGTAACACTTCCCCCTCTCCAGAGGTTGTCACGTCCTCGTGAATGACCTCATCCATTCTCTCATAATAAGGCTTGATTCTTGAAGCATGAACTATCAGAGGGTCTTGTCCCGGATTATCTCTCGGTTCTATTAGATAATTGACGCTAGACATCTTTTTTAATATTCTATATGGACCAAAATATTTTCTCAGAAGTTTCTCACACTTTCCTATTTTCCTAATTGGTGTCCAAACTGCTACTAATTCTCCTGGTTCGTAGCTTCTTTCCATGTGTTTCTTGTCATAGTTCTTTTTCATTCTTTCTTTAGTCTTTATTGTGTTGTTAATAACTAATTTTCTTGTTCTCTCTATTTTGTCTAAGTGATGTTTTATTTATCATCATAATCATCCTTGTCAATGTCCACCGAGATATTCCTGTCGTCCAAAAGAGACGTGGGTTCACTTCCAAACATCAGGAAAAAGGGAGAATATCCTGTGGTTTCCTGAATTGTAGTATTGTAAGCGTGAGTGATGAACGGGAGTATTTCGTCCCAATTCTTCTGATCAGTGTTCACATACATACTGAGCATATTGATCAATGTTCTATTTAACCGTTCTGTCAATCCATTAGTCTGGGGATGATAGCTCGTTGTGAAGCAATGTTTAATCTTGCACATTTTCATCACCTCTTCCATTAAATTACTGGTAAATTGAGAGCCCCTGTCACTAATAAGATAGTGTGGAGCTCCGTGCCGGAGAAAAACATCCTCTACTAGAAATTTTGAAACTTCTTTCACTGTTGCTTCCGAGACTGCTTTTGTTTCTGCATATCTAGTGTAGTAGTCCATCAGCACGATTATCCATTTTTTCCTGTTTTTCGTAGATGGCAATGGACCAACAAAATCAATTCCAATTCTTTCGAAAGGAAAGTTGGCTGGGGGAATGGGCTGTAGTAGTCCAGAAGGTAATTGGTTTGAGCCTTTTCTACTTTGGCAAAGGTGACACGTCTTAACGAATTCTGAGACATCCTTTAGCATGGATGGCCAAAAGTATTTACTCTTTATTCGGTACATGGCTCTGGCGACACCCAGATGGCCATTCGACATATGATTGTGATATTCTTTCATAATTTCTCTCTTTTTCTTCTCTGGAACCACAAGCAACCCCGCCCTGCCTTCAGGGTTCAGGTTTTTCTTAAAGAGGCATCCATCTTCTACTTTAAAGTTTTGCGCAATTGATCGCCTGCTTCCATTAAGGATTTTCTTAACACTTTCGATAAACTTATCCTCTTCGTCTGTTATTTGATTTAAAAATAGCCTTTCAAAATCCTCAATCCAATCAGTTTCTGGTAAGGGTCCCCTAGATAAGCCATCGGCGTCCAGATGCTTCTTTCCTGATTTATGTATTATATCGAAGTCATATTCTTGAATTTTTAATGCCCATCTTGCCAATCGACCTGTTGGATCCTTCAAGTTTTTGAGCCAGCATAAGGCGTGATGGACTGTTACTATTTTAAAGTGTCTTCCATAAAGGTAGGGCCGTAATTTTGACATTGACCAGACAACGGCCAGACATTCCTTTTCAGTTGTTGAATAATTTTGCTCCGCTTTACTTAGGGTACGACTCAAATATGAGATCACCTTCTCTTCACCACCGATGTCTTGGACAAGTGTTGCACCTATCCCGATGTGGGACGCATCAGTATGAACATAAGTAGGCGCATTTGGATTGAAGTGACCTAAAATTGGTGGACTTAATAGTGCTGATTTTAGGGTTTGAAACGCTTCCTCTTGTCTTTCTGTCCAGGTAAATGATACACTTTTTTTTATAAGGTTGGTCAAAGGGTCAGCAATTTTTGAGAAATCGTTGATAAATTTTCTATAATATGAACACATTCCCAAAAAGGATTGTACTTCTTTGACCTTTGTGGGCCGAGGAAAATTTCTGACAGCTTTGATGTTATGTTCCGCGGGTTTTATACCATGTTTGCTCGTTATATAGCCGAGAATCTCCAATTGTTCAAAAGCAAATCGGCATTTTTTGTCGTTTAACCTTAAATTAGATTCACGAAAACATACAAAAACAGCTTCAAGTCTTTTGAGGTGCGTTGGAAAATCTGGGCTATATATGATAACATCATCCAGATAACACAAACAAATTTGCCATTTCAGATTTCCAAGCATATTCTCCATATTTCTCTCAAAGGTAGCAGGCGCGTTACAAAGTCCAAAAGGCATCACGTTGAATTCATATAATCCATGCGCTGTAGTGAAAGATGTTTTCTCTTTGTCTCTTTCTTCGACTTCAACTTGCCAATATCCAGATCTGAGGTCTATTGCTGAGAAGTATGTAGATCCTTGGAGAGTATCCATAACTTCGTCTATTCTAGGGATCGGATAGGCATCTTTTACTGTCACATTATTCAGTTTTCTGTAGTCCACACAAAATCTGTATTTACCATCTCGCTTCTTGACCAATATTACTGGAAAAGACCAGGGGCTAGAAGATGGCCTAATTATGCCTTCTGTAAGCATCTCGTCAATATGCTCTTTTATAATATCTCGTTCTTTAGCACTTACCCGGTAAGGCTTGTGTTTAATTGGCTTCGCGTCTTCTGTGTCTATCCGATGTTTTGCCAAATTGGTTCTCCCTAATCTCGACGATTTTCGTTTATTTGGAATCTAGGTTCTTCGTTCTCTTCTACCTCTTTTTCTCGATTAACATTTATTTTCGCTGGACTACACTTCAAAAAGCCAATTTTGATTTTTCATTATTTTTAACGGTCGAGGATACGGATTAGTTATCCAGATATGTGTTTCCCTATTTATAACATTGATCAAGCTTCTTGCTAGACGAAGTCCATTTGTTTGAAACATTTTGCTGCTCTCCTCGATAATATATTCCCCATCCTCTGTTTCTACCAATGCCTTGATCAATTTAATGGAACATTCCGGTACAATGGAATCCTTGGCACTCTTTATTTTCAACATTTCAAAATTGATTACGTCATGATTATTCGTCAAATCGTATTTTATAGTTTCTTGCTTACAATCTATTTTCGCGTTCATTTTCTTTAGGAAATTTCTCCCAAGAATTAATGTCCGTAAATGCGTTTTCAATATTACAAAGTTGTGTGATAATGTTTCGTCATCAATTTTTATATTTAAAAATATACTTCCTACCATGTCCAATTTTTTCCATCGGGTCCTGCACAAATTTTTGCGAGTTTACTTATACCATGGCCTGTATCGAGGGCCGTTCTGAGGTCGACCACTAAGAGGTCAGCACCTGTTTCAACCAAAGCTTCAAAAGTCCCTATCTTGTCCACATTAATTTTTAATTTGTATTTAGGGTCCAACTTCTTGATTCCGTTTATGGTCGACTTGCTTTGATTGACAGATTCAGGCGCGACGCTTAGTTTAAATCTTCCAACACGGAATATCTATTCCGGGTAGGAATATTTGTCTGTGTGCTATGACATACATCAGCATAAAGCCGAGGTCCTGATTTCTCTGATATTTCATTCATTTGGCATTTCTCTTCGACCTTCTCTTGGGTATCTGTTGGATCCTCTTCTAGGATTCTTATAAACTTGACCCTACAATAACGGGCCACGTGCCCTGGCTTGTTACACTTAAAGCAGATTGGTCTTCCATCTTCCGTCCTATTTTTCCTCACTTCTTGGCTTTTATTGTAAGTGTTTCTCTGAAGGTTTGGTTTCGGCACAAAGTTAGAATTATAAGGACGTCTAGGGGTAGAGGGCTGGGGAAAGTTGTTTCGATACTGTCTGGGAGTAGGAGTGGAGTCGTTCTTGTAATTATTGGAAACAGGGGCTTGGGGCCTGGAAGTGGTCTGGTAGTTTCGTGCGGCAGTCGGCGGCACGTACCTCGATTGTTGTGGGGTCTAGAATAGCGTGGACCGTTATATAGGTTTCTGGATTTCTCCACACGTTCCCGATACTTCTTTTCAAAAGAATCCATTTTCTTGCACACGACAAGAAGGTCATCGGTCATTTTAGGAGGGTTTAGGTAGAGCGCGAATGAGTACTCTTTTTTCAGTCCTCCAATAACATGTTCAATTTTTGTTTCTTCTTCCATTGCGGGGTCAACCTTGTTGCACAACACTAGAATGTCTTCCGCGAACCTGATTGCTGGTTCATTCCAGTGTTGCATTCTGTTGAGCTTCATTCTAAGTTCTTCTTTATTCGCGTCCAGAGAAAAATCCTGAATGAGGCGGATTTTAATATTTTCCCAGCTCGTGAAACTAGCTCTGTGTAAATTCAACCAAGTTTTAGCGCTTCCCGTCATGTTCATGGCGGCATAACGGGCAATTATGTAGTCTGCCCAATGATAGAGGAAACCAATCTCTTCGAGGGATTCTATCCATGGGCGAGGGTCTTCTGTCCCACCATATTTCGGAATTTCTATATTGGGGTTCAAAGCAACTGGTTCGAAACCAGCATCTCTACCAATTGTTGCACCAAGTTGAAGCTTTGCAGGGTCGTCGACCTTGGTTTCTTCCTTCTTGGTGTTATACACGTTTCCCGAGCGGGTTTCCATATTAAAAGTAAATAAATAAAATTAAATAAAAATAAATTACCTTTTAAAGTTATTGTGTTTATTTATTATTGTCTTCCTCGTAGGTTGCGATCCGCCGTCTTCGTCTAGGTCCTCTCCCGCTCCAATAAGCAATAAAGATATATGTACAAAAGGAGTGAAACTATAAAAAGGAATGATGCTAATCTAAATATTCTGTTTTAAATAAATATTAAATATCATAGAATATTTTGAATAAATGTAAGGCGCATTGAAATTGATGTAACAATATACATATATATTTACATAATGAGGCTTTAAATAATACAAATAATATTCATCTATTTACATAAACAACGGTTAATATATAGCGAGAAGAGTAGAGGACTGAGCACAGATCCCTGAAGTTCACCAGCCCATGATCTTCGCTCCTTGGAAAATGTTCCATTGACCCGAACCTTTATCCTTCTTCCCCTTAAGAAGTCTGCAATCCAGATTAAAGTTTTTCCCCTTACTCCGATGTTGTGCAGCCTTTCAAATAATTTCTACACTCGATCAAAAGCTGAGGTCATATCCAGGAATACGGCCGTAGTCTTCTTTGGCGGTTTTTCCTAGAAATCTATTATTGATTGACAGAAGTAGAACAGTTTATCAGTTGTACAGTGTCTGGATCTTTAGGCAGTTTGGTAGAAGTTTATTTTATTATTGTTAGTGAGCCAGACTATGAGCCTAGAGTGGATAATTCATTCTGTTATTTTACAAAGTATGCTGGTAAGAGCAATTGGCCGATAGTTCTTGCATTCTTTAGCATCTTTGTTTGGTTTCAGTATTGGCACTATAATTGATATCTTCCAATTCTTTGGTAGTGTACCAGTTTTCCATGGAATGTTCAGTATTCGTAGGAGTTGATTTTTAGCTTCGTTTTCAAAGTGTTCAATCATTTGACCAAAGATTAGAGCATCTCAAGGTGATATCTTGGATTTAACTTTCCTAGTGATGAATTTAGCTCATTCAGTGTGAAGTCTCTCGAGTAAATATCTTGTTGATGGTAATTTCTTGCTTGTTTAACTAACTTGTTTATATTATTTTTTAGAGTCCTGCCTTCATTCGTATAGCTGAGTCTGGAAGTGCTTGAAAGATATTCAGCGATTATGTCAGCCATCTGTTTGTTCGTTCTCGCTGTTCATATCGGTTTGAGTATTGGAGGATTAGTGTTGGTTTTGATTGTTTTATAACACTAATTATATTCCAGTGATGGCTTTCCTTTTTTGGATTCATATTTTTCGCAGAATTCTGCCCATTTTTCACTTGTTTGAATATACAAATTTCTTGTTCTATTTTGTGACTAATTTCAATGAGTTCCATTATGATTTCTTCTGTTTTATTTGTTTTAAGAGGTTCATTTTTATTGTCTCTCTCTGCAATCATTGCCTCGATATTGTGGTCCTTCCAGTAAAGTATTCACAGGTCTTTACGTCTACCTCTAGGTATCGATACTTTTGCAGATTTGGATATGTTCAAAGAGAATTTTTCCAATTTTTTGTCAATCGTTCTGTGATTTAATTTTTCGTTGCACAGTTCTCCAAGCTTTTCTGTATTTTTTTCCCAGTGTTCTTTTATTCTGTTGAAAATTCTCAAATTTGAATTTTAGGGTTGTTAAAATTGGTCTGTGGTCACTGATTGCACTTTTCAGAATTTTCCATTGTGTTGTGGGTGCGATGTTGTAATTTATCGCTGTGATGTCTATTGCGGATTCTGTGCCTGTGGACTTGGATATATATAGGTGTGCTTTTCGTTATTTAACGGCGTAAGGTCGAGGTCGGTTAGCATGTCCTCAACCTGCTGACCTTTGTTATCCTGGACAGGTGATCCCCAAGTTGGTCTTTCGGCGTTAAAATCACCAAGTATGATTGCGATATCCGAAGACGCTTCACTTAATGTCTCTATCAGGCCTGTATTGATGCTAGTATTATCGTGATGATAAACATTTATGATTGGAATTGTTTTATCTGTAAAATAGATTTCTATTGCCTGAGCTTCTGTCGTGCTTTCTCTAGGCTTACTCTGATTATAGGCGATTTCCTTAAATTTGATTTTTAGAGTTTTAATCGAAACGGCAAGTCCTCCTCCGAATTTTCCCGGTCTGTCCATTCATAGTGTTGTATAATCTTTGATATTGAATCTCAGATTCTGATTAAATTTTGTCTCCTGAGGACAATTAATATGTACATTGTTGTCACAGAGAAGACAAGTCAGCTCTTTATTTTCCTCTGGGTACCATTTATATTGAGTTGTAGTAGATTGAATTGTGTCCTCGTAGTAGATTTCTCATCATGAGCTCGAGCTGCAGCTCCTGACGCGGAGGTTACCCCGGACGCGGTAGCATTACTGGAGATATCAGTTTTGCTATTCATTTGAAAATGGGTGCCGTTGCAACGTTAGTCATCTTAGAAATGAGCCAGAATTTGGTCAAATATTCCAAGGGTCCAGGGGGGACCGCAAGGAGGTGTGGTCGAACTTCTCCCCTTCCCCCTGGAATATCGTCACTACACGATTAAGCACTCTTGGTGAATTTTTTGAATTGTGATTCAGAATCTGCCACTGAAGCTTTACGAGCGTTTCGTTCCTTTAAAGATATTCGAAGCGGTAAAGGACCCATGACTTGCTACTCTCTAAAGCCATTGATTAAAAGTTTTGAGGAAACTGGATCTCTGGAAGCAAAACCTCGGAGTGGACGACCATCGACATGCAAGTCAGTGGCTGTTACCGTTTTGCAGAATGCTGAAGCTATTGAAACGTTATCCACGTATGGAGAAGTAAGTGCTAGACAAGTTTCTCGACAAATGGGGATATCGTATGGAACAGTTTGGAGAGAACACACATTTAGAATTTTTCTATAAAAATATCCTAACAAAATTCAAAGTTTTCACGAGTTGAAAGTCAGCGATTTTGAGAAGCGTCAAGAATTCGCTGCATGGATTTTCCGGCAAATTGATATTGATGAAAACTGGCTGTCAAATGTTCTAAGAACAGATGATGCTTACTTTTATCTAAAGGGAGAATTTAACATTCAAAACTGCCTCATTTTGGCAACAGAAAACCCTAGGAATTTTACAGAAATACCACTTCATCAGCACAGAGTTACAGTTTTGTGTGGGTTCACTTCTTCTTTTATTATTGGTCCATTTTTCTTTGAAAAAATCAATGGAAGAACTTTTAAAACCGTTTTTTTATCTGGTGAACGTTATGTTCAACTTTTGAGAGAAAAGATTATTCCCATATTGCAGGACAGACAAGCACTAAGCGAAATAACATTCATGCAAGATGGAGGACCTCCTCATATCTCCCGCGGTGCCAAACAATTGCTGAAGGATACGTTCGGTGGAATTCGTTGATAAGTCGCCACTTTATATACCAGTGGCCTCCAATATCACCAGACTTGACGCCTTACAATTTCGGTTATGGGGGTACATTAAGTCGCGTTTTTATCGATGACGGCCTACCACATTGGCCATATTGAAGGCTTCTATCAGATGGCACGTTTTATAAATTTCAACTATTTAATTGTGACCATTCTGTCATCTATCGTCTGCAGGCGGTGTTTGAGAATGAAGGGCGCCACATTGAGCAAGGATTGTGACCTAATACAAGAGATAAGGCAATTACCTCATGTGTTATATTTTGCAGCTCTTTGTTTTGGGTTGTGGGAATAATAAATGCTGTCCTCACATCTTGACTCTTTTTTTTCTGTAAACAGTAATTTTTTTGTTTGTCATTTGCCCACATTTTATATTATATCGTGCAGGCCAAAGTGTTATAACTTCTCGAAAAACACTGGTATACACAATTTTACCCCTTATGTTTAGTTTATCGCTTTTCGCTCATTAGAAGAAATAGCATAAGGAATAATCTCTGTATCCCCCCCCCCCCCCAACTTTAGATATTTTGCGCAAAAAATAATACAAAATGATTATACTACCACGTTTTTCAACGCAAAAGGTCGATTTAAAAATGATTTTTTTGAGGGGATACATTTTCAAAATTATGTACAGTATAAAAACAATGATAACATTTGACAAACCCATAGGATATTTGGAATAAAGTACGACAAATATATTTTGTCACTCCCCTCTATATTTCTTTTTTGGATCATGACAAATATCCAGTTAAATAGTCAAGTGTCGACAATTAGTCAAGAAACTATACATTCCTTATAGCACGAAATCCTATTAGTAGTGCCATCATAATTTTTGGTACTATATTAACATTTCAAAAATCGTGTATTGATATCAGTAGTTATTTTCAAACATTCAATTTATTTCACAAAACTCCATCAAAATATAAATATTTTTGCTACATGTTTTAATTTGCATATACCTATTTTACATATCTCAGATTGTATTTAAAAATCGTCAACCAATTATTCTAACTTTTGGCGAAATGATGTTTTATTAATTTATCATTTGATTTTATTAGGGCTCTTTCCTGGTATTCAAAAAGGAAAAATACGTATCTTTCAGTTATATTTTTCAATTTATCAAACAATTTGGCCGCTGAACCTCTGATTCTGGTAGAGCGCCATCTAGCGAATAAAGTTGTAACTGAAATCAATTTCGAATTTTTCATTATTTGCCATAAAAAATCCCATTGCATCCTGAACACAATGGTGTTTACCGCATTGCTCTAGCGCAAATATTCGCGAAGTTATTAATTTTTAAAGTTGTGCGGGACTTTTGGATCACCCTGTATATACTTTATAAAAAAAAATTATCTCTTATTAACTTTAAATTGTTTAATAAAATATAACATGGTTCTGTCTTTGCTCTTTTTCTTACCCTAATATCTTCAATTCTTCCTTTTTTTTTTCTATGTTCTGCTTAAATGACGCGTAACTGCCGAGATAATAGCGTGAACCTGCTATAACCCTAAGTTGTTACATGAATAATTGACACCTTTTTGATACCCAAATAGTAATATTTTATAATTTGTTTTCAATTATCATTAATTTTTACAACTATCTTTCATATAAATTATATTTAATTCTACATTATCGTTCAGTAATAGCTTGCTATACTGACATTATATTTTCAATTCGACATCGAAATTTTCTATAACTTTCCTCAAATATTATTAACCTTTATATATATATAGTATCGTTTTGAGAATTTCAAGATTTATAAAATTTGTTATTTAGTTTAAACATGTGAAGTTTGTTTTTTAATTTTTTGTAATAAATTATTAGTTAGAATATAGTAGTATAAAAAAAGTAACACCAGCAAAGCATCGGCGGTTAAGCGTCATAAAATTTACAAACAAAATATTTGAACATATCAAATTTAACGATATATTCAACAACGCTGATATCAAATATGTATTCCCTGTACAAAGCTTAAATTTTAAAACCACATTCGAATACAACAAAAATCTAGGAAGTATGGTATGCAACTATAGTATATTCATAAAACATTGTTAACAACTTTAATAGTATTAATTGTAAGTGCAATAATATAAGTGACCAACATAAATTTAAAAGTCACATTCTAACTAGTGACTTCACATTCTTAAATAAAGAAATACAAGTCATGCTCAACAACAGATATAAATTTATACCGCCAATTAAACAAAATTACAACAACACGGTTAATTCAATCAATCAAGATTATGATCTCTTTATTAATAAAACAAGCCTAAAGTTCAAGATCCCTGAATTTACTTTCCTTAATTGGAAATTTGAAATTATGAAACAAGTCAAGGATTATATTACCACAATACACTGAAAATTGCAAAAATTCTCCCCTCAAACATTGGAATATTAAAAGAAAACATCAAAATTGTTGAAGAAGAGTACATTATTACTCCAATTGATAAATGTTTCAAAAATTCCGCAATCACCTGCAAAAATCTATATCACGACTTAATTATGCAAGAAATGTACAACACCGATAAATACAGCATATCAAATATAACCCCGATTCAAATTAAAAAGGAATTAGAGGTTAAGGAAAAAACTTTAAATATCTATAGCAAAAAAAAAAACACCACCCCTATTATACCTTATATTTACATTATACCCAAAATTCGCAAAAATACTTTTAAATTCAGAACCATAACATTTGGAATAAATTCTAATTTAAGCAATTTAGACCTTCAATTAGCTTCAACTTTGAAATTCTTGACAAAACAGATCCGCAATAAAGAAAAATATAATTTTATAGACCCCAATAAAAATGTATTAAATTTTATTAACAAAAACTTTCACAAACTCAAATCCGTTTAAACTTTTTTTTTAAGACCTTTTCTCTAAACTGGAGTTGGAGGTTCTTAAACTCAAAATTATTAATCTATTTTCAGAATTTTTAATTGACAAGACATTCAATATACCCTTAATTCACAATGGCAACAAAACCATTGTAATTAACTACAATAAAGCAAATTTACTTTTAGAAACATTCTCCTTAAATTCAATTATATCCAAATTAAATATCAAATTTATAATCAAAAACAAGAAGTACCAATGGGTACGTCATCTAGTCCATTATTGGCCAACCTCCTGTTATTCTGGTATGAGAGGGAATTCTTCTCTCTTAACAAAGTTAACTGGTGGTTGTTCCGATACGTAGATGACATTCTTATATTCAATAATAATAATTTTTCAAAATTAATAGAAAAGATCTATCCTCCGTATCTAAATCTAAAAAATAATGAAAAAATCAAATTTAATCAAAAAGCCAACTTCCTCGATTTATACATAAATCTAAAAGAAAAAAGTATAGAAGTATATGACAAAAGATCAAATTTTGATTTCAATATTATTGAATATAATAGACAGGTTTCAAATATATCAAAAAATTGCACCAAAGGTATCTCTTTTGGACAATTTTTAAGATTCTACAGAATTAACAACAAATTAAACAACTTTATAAGTAAAATTAAAAACTTGAATGATGAATTTCAAAAATATGGATTTAGCCAAAATACAATTGTAAAAAATTAACATTTTAGCAATCGGAAAATATCTTCACAAAAACAAATTTTCTTACAATTTCAACTTCAATGACATTAAAATTTTCACTGTGAGATTTAAATTAACTTTTGACCGGATATTCAAACTTGTTTCCTCCGGTAACTTTAAAATCGAAAATTTATTTATAAACATTAACCGTTTCCCTCTGGGTGAGTAGAATTTGCTTGTGATGTTAATTGTAACATACTGTTTAATTTAGTTAGAATATGTAAGTTTATATAAAGGTTTAATATAATTTTTCTATGAGATTGTGTAAATATTCATTGAATTTATCATCATCACCTTTTTTGTTTTTACAAAAATGTTATATGAAAAATAAAGTAGGAAATTAAGGGAAGTGGTTGCCCTCATGTTTACTGATCCAATGTTTAATAATCTAAGGTTTATGTTGTACTAAAAAGTTAAACATTGGTCAACTCGAGCCGGATTGAACGTAAGTAAAAGTCAAGTTAAAATTTATAAAAAAAAGGGGGCAACTTATAGGTATTTTGTAACCATATATTTCAACTAAAAGTATTTGGGAAGAGAATTATATAGCAATTATGGATGCAGAAACTTTAATTAAAAATGATTTTAAAAATCTATAAAAGGCATAGAGGATAATATCGAATCCATTGTGTCTATGGTAGATATTAATGCAACGAAATGCAAACTAGATTATGCAAATAATCATTTGATGAAAATGAGTGATGTTGTCTTGCAGCAACTTGAGGATGATGATTTGAATGACGAAGGGGAAATTTGTATAGATAAGTGTATAAGATTAAAATGTGAATTAGATTTAAAGCATAATGGACAAGAACCATCTGAAAAAAAAAAGAAGTTAATTTACATGTCAAAATACCTAAAATTGAGTTGCCAACTTTCAACGGCAGATTAGAATCATGGCTTTCATTTAAAGATCTATTTTTTCTGCAATTGCTTCTAACTCACAAATACCTGATATTGAAAAGTTACAATATTTGAAAGGCCAACTGAGAAGCGAAGCCCTAAGACTGGTCAACGCATTTCCAATTACGGCCGATAATTATGTTGAGGTTTGGCAAACTTTATTAACAAGATATGATAACCCAAAGGATCTAATTTTCACCCAAATAGATAATGCATTAAGATTACCAAAATTAGCCGATGACAACCATAATTCAATGTTTAAACTTCTAGATATCTGCAACGAAATAGTAAGAACAGTGAAGGTATTGGGTTACCAAATCGATAGTTTATCTGAGGTATTTTTCGTCAAGATCATAGAAGATAAGCTTGATAAAACCACAAGAAAACATTGGGAATTGCAGAACAACCCAAGAGTTGTGCCTTCAATTAAGAATTTAATGGAAATTTTGGAAATTTACGCAAAAAGCTTGCAGAATTTACCAAATAAAGGTTCAAATGTGGAGAAACATTCAATGAGAAAAAAGGAATTACAAAAGGTGAATGTTTATAATTCATATATGATAAAATGTCTTAAATGTGAAGGCGCACATGCTCTTTCAAGCTGTAATTTATTTTCTGAATTACCTGAGTCAGAGAGAGTGAATTTTGTTAGTTCGGCTAAATTGTGTTTCAGATGTTTAAAGCCAAACCATTTAGCAAAGAATTGTTATTGCAAAAACATTTGTCAAATTTGCAAGAAAAGACCACACTTTGATTCACCAAGAAACCAAGGTTCAAGAAGTTGATGAAGGGAAATTTGAGTGTGGAAAAGACATTAAAAATACAACTTGTCTTTTGAGTAATGAGAAATATTTTTCAAATGTCATGCTTACAACCGCTAGGATTAAAATCACGGATAACAATGGTGTGCCTCAGACATGTAGAGCCTTGATAGACTCAGGGTCTCAGGCGAACTTTATATCAGGACAATGTAGAAAAAGACTAGGACTTGAATATGTTACCTTACACTCGCAAATATCGGGAATTTCGGGACATTTTGCGAGTCACTCTTATAGATTTGTGGAGTTTGAATTTACGCCACATTTCAAATCCGATGAACTTTTCAAGGTGAACGCCTTGGTGTTGGAAAAGTTGACAAATAATTTGCCAACTCTTACATGTCCAAAGTCAAACTTGGCGCATCTCAAAACCATGCCTCTGGCTGATCCAGATTATAATATTTCTGCTCCCATCGACATATTAATCGGTGCTGAGTTAGCTATGACCCTGATCACTGGCGAATCCGTTATCGGCGATGAATAACAACTAACTGCTACTTCTTCTAAATTAGGATGATTCCTTTCTGGAAGAGTTTCCTCTAAGGGTAGTATGAGAAGTATTAGGAATATCATTCAGTCACATCATGCATGCCTGGAAACCCAAAATATAATCGCAAAATTTTGGAATTTGGAATCCATTCCTGATGCGACTTCTATATCTAGGGATGAAAATGAAAGTGAAATCCATTTTGTCGAAACACCTGGAAGGGATTCCACAGGCAGATAGGTTGTACAACTGCCATTTCGGAATGACTGCCAATTAGGAGATTCAAGATCTAATGCGATCAAAAGACTTTGTTCTTTAGAAAGATCTTTGATTTCACGACCTGAAGTTTATGACCAATATAGAAGCTTCATTAAGGAATATTTTGAATTGGGACATATGAGCTTAGTACCAAAGGGAGATATCATTAAGGGAAGGTACTATCTGCCTCATCATCCTGTAATAAAGGAAAAAAGTAGCACCACCAAATTGCGAGTAGTATTTAACGCATCAGCAAAGACTGATTCAGGTTTGTCCTTGAATGATGCTTTAATTCCAGGGCCCAAAATTCAACAGGATTTGTTTCACATCATTCTGAGATTCAGAATTCATCCTGTTGCTATAAAGGCTGATATCGCCAAGATGTATAGGCAAATTAGAATATCACAAGAAGACTCGGAATTCCAAAGAATTGTATGGCGGAATGATCCTCATGATAAAATAAAGGACTATCGGCTAGAAACTGTTACTTATGGGACTAAATGTGCACCATTTTTGGCCACTCGTATCATCAAACAGTTGGCTTTGGATGAGCAGAGTAAGTTTCCAGAAGCTAGCAAAATAGCATTGACAGATTTTTATGTTGATGATCTAGTAACTGGAACTTGTTCAGTAGATGAAGGCAAGAATTTGGTGCAAGAAATCTATGGTTTACTAAGTGCAGGAGGCTGCGAACTTCGTAAGTGGACCTCCAATGTTCCCGATGTTCTGTCACTTTTACCTAATCATTTAAAATACACCAACACAAATATTGGGTTTAAGGAATCCAAGGAATTTGTCAACGTTTAGGCCTTCAATGGCAACCAAGAACTGATGGTTTCACATTTAAGGGAATAGCTCTGCCACTGAACTCTATGACAAAACGAGGAATACTACCAACCCAGTGGATCAAATATTTTAGCAACCTGTGAATCTCACCATTTACGACCACTATTAAACTGATTTTGCAAGAACTTTGGAAGACTGGTTTGGAATTGGATGACCCAATTCCAGAGGAACTAAGAAGGAAGCTGACTTTGATAATCCAGGATCCTCCATCGCTAGAGAACATTCATTTCCCAAGATGCGTGGTACCAGGTAATTTTATGAAGGTAGAATTTCATGGGTTTTGTGATGCATCACAGAAGGCATATGCTGCATCTCTGTATCTAAAGGTGATCCTCTCAAACACAAGCTCTAAGACATTTCTCTTAGTGGCAAAAACAAGAGTCGCACCCATGAAGGTGGTTTCACTTCCAAGGTTAGAATTATGTTCTGCTCTACTTTTGGCAAGATTAGTGAAAACTGTATATGATAACCTTCCTCTTACCATCAATGAAACTTATTTATGGTCTGATTCTACTATAGCCTCATGCTGGATCAATTCCGAGTCGTGCCGATGGAAGACATTTGTGGCAAATCGAGTTGCTGAGATACACCGGCTTGTCTCCGGGATTTGGTGCCATGTTGACGGAAGGCAGAATCCACCAGACTGTGCATCACGAGGAATATTTCCATCCGACTTAGTAGAACATCCACTATGGTGGAATGGGCCACCATGGCTAATTGAAGCTGCCCTCGAAATTAAGAAATTCATTAATAACTCCAAGAAAGAATTTAAAGAAGAAGAAAAATTCAAGACGTATTTTGGTACAATTGAGAGTGAAATCCCATCCATTGTAATAAACTGCTCATCATTAACCAAACTGAAATGTATCATAGCTTGGTGCTTAAGATTTGTCAACAACAGTCGAATGCCTTCACATTCAAGGAACAGGGAGCCCTTAACATTAAGAGAGCTGAATGATGCCTTGTTGACAGTTGTTAAGTGTGTTCAATCTGTTGTACGGAAAATTTAAGAACATGCATGAAATGCGCTAGATTTCGTAAGAGGAAGCTCCTTTTCAATTAATGGGAAATCTACCTTTTGCAAGGATCAACAGATCAACACCGTTTTTGGTAACTGGAAAAGATTTTGCAGGACCTTTTCTGATTAAACAGAACATGGGCGTTACAACTTCAACCATGAATGCTTACGTTGCCTTGTTCATATGTTTCAGCACTCGGGCCATTCATCTAGAATTAATCAGTAGTCTGACCACAGATGCTCTCCTATCCACAATAAGAAGGTTCATTGCTCGAAGAGGTAAACCAGCAACAATTCATTGTGACAACGCCTCTAATTTTGTTGGTGCGCATAAGATTATTGGGAAACTATGTCGCTAGGCCAGTAAAGTTCTTACGAAATCAGAGGGAATTCAGTGGAAATTTATTCCACCATCAGCTCCACATTTTGGTGGACTTTGGGAAACCGGAGTTAAGTCCATGAAATATAATCTTAGAAGAACAAAAAATGGGCAGTGCTTTGCTAAATTTTGAAGAACTAACAACATTGTTAGCACAAATTGAAGCTTGCCTGAATTCGCGACCTCTTTGTCCTCTTTCTGAGGACCCTGAAGATCTACAGGCATTGACTCCTGGTCACAACTTAATAGGGGGTTCTTTAACAGCGCTTCCCGATGAAGATGACATCATAGCAATGAGTTTGCCAAATAGATGGCAATTAATTCAAAAATCAATGAATCATTTTTGGACAAGATGGTCCCAAGAATATTTGTCACAACTTCAACAAAGATCCAAATGGTGTAAGCCCCAACCCAACATTAAGGAAGGAACTCTGGTGTTGATAAAGAATGAACAACAACCTCCACTAGCATGAAAGATTGGAAGAATTTCAAAGGTGTTTCCAGGAGATGACGCTAGAATCAGAGTGGTAGAAATCAAGACTGCTAATGGGACTTACAGAAGACGTATTGTAAAATTATGTTTGTTACCTATATAATGTTTCTTGATGGTCCCCCTTCAAGTTGGTGGCGGGAGAATGTTTAATTTAGTTAGAATATTTATGTTTATATAAAGGTTTATTATAATATTTCTATGATTGTGTATATATTCATTGAATTTATCATCATCGCCTTTTTTGTTTTTACAAAAATGTTATATGAAAAATAAAGTAGGAAATTAAGGGAAGTGGTTGCCCTCATGTTTACTGATCCAATGTTTTAATAATCTAAGGTTTATGTTGTACTAAAAAGTTGAACACATACATATATTAAATTTTAAGTTGATAAAATGAACCGCAATTCAATACATATAAATGAATGATCTACAATAATGTTAACAGCAATACTGACTTCAACTGGAACGCGCAATCTAAATACTGCTTTCGCTTGAGGACAATGACGCAACTAACATGAGTTACATCATCTATCTCTCTTGATTCACTAATACTAACTGCATTCAACTAATCTAGATAATAAAAAAAATAATTATAGGTAAATATTTTGAAATCATAACATTCATAAGGAATGCTGTCACATTAATTGTTTGCATTTATCAGCTATTATAAATATTTTCAAAGGAATTTTATTTTATATTTTCCCCCTCCTCTTTCTCTCCTTTCCTTTTTTTTTTGTTTTCTTTTTTACCCTCCCTTTTAATTGGACTTATAACAAATAATAATTAAGCTTAAAAAAAAATTCCGTCTACACTCTCTAATAGAAACTAATAAATTCAATATTCTGAAACACCAATACCATACCTTTATTTCTGTATTTTCTCTAATTCTTCCTTTGTTTGATCCTTTAAATTGATACGATAACTTTAGAATATTTTTTGTTCTCTCCTTATAGCATACATATCAATTATCTATGCTTGTTCGATCTTTATAAAGGGGGGTATAGAGAATGAACAATCAAACTAATACAAACTGATATGAAGCACTAAACTTAAATTCCTAAACTTCCTTATTTAGCAGAAATAACAGGTACTGGTACACACATATAATACTTATATTGAAAAAGTATAAATAGGACTACATATAGAATATACGGAACCGTTAGGTCTGATCCATGTAGATTGATGATGTGAGTTATTTTGGGGCAGCATTTTTACCATCTTCAGACAAGGGATTTATTTATTTGTCTGATGAAGCTGACTTTTCCATTTATGGTATGACGAACATTGTTAACTTATTTGAATTTAATCGTATATTCTTGTAGTTCTAATTAGTCTTTATTCTCTGGCACTTCTAATATCTTATTATTTTCCTGCAGTCCTATTATTTAGAATGTATAAACACAATTTGGATTATAATTTGAACCTACCAACATCAGAGAAAGTTTATTTTTCTATGTTCTTTAATGTTAGATTTTCCTGTTCCCTTGTCGACGCACATTGTTAATGGCTTAGGATATGATCCTATTTTCCTGTATTTGTAATAATCTATTAACTGTATTACTAAATTCTTATCAGTATCTTACAGTCCTTATATCAAAAAGAATAAACACAATTTGATTATTTGGGGAACTGAATAAATTATAGCTACTATTATCAAACAAAGAATCCAGACCTAGGCCTATTGAATAATACTTCTCTTTATCATTGTTATCACACACTGCTGATCTATTTGAAATGACTCATATTATCTAATATTTCTAGCAAATTATTATCACCATCCTGTGTTTCCAATTTGAAAAAAAAAAATGAATTTCCTCATTCCTCACTCCTTTTCTAATACGTAGAGTGAATAAGAACATGCTAGATTATAAATAGTAATTATTATATAGGTAGACTTGATCCTATAAAAAAATTATCTGGTTCTTTTTGTTTTGAATCTATTGAAGTTACCTCGATTAGACAAACGATTCAATCCCTGGTCTGTCGACACTAACTTCTTTGATTAATTATTGACGCATACATCTGATTTAAGGGGAACAAGTCGTATTAACTTATAGTTCAAAGAATTTATTATTTTTTATAGTTTGAAAAATATTGTAGAGAAAAAGTACATCTTGGATTATAGTGTTGAACTACGTAAATGTAAGTTTGGATACGATTAAGATGATAGTATCTGCCCTTTCAAAGACAGGTTGATTGAAATTATTAGACAAAGGATTTACTCCTTTGATCTAATAAATTTAGCTTTCCCACTCCCATATTGACACATACAATTTTTAATTTTATAGTATTATAAAAAGATTATCCTTTTCTTATAGTTCTAATATCTTATTTTCTTCCAGTTTTAACGTCTAAAATGAAAAAAAAAAAACACTTTATAAAATTAGGTTTGAAAATACAAAAAATGATACTTGCTCAGTTTCATTAGTTGATTTGTGTTGTATCTGCAGCTTAGCTATTACCCCATTTCCATTCCAACCTAAATTTACTTTCTATTTGGCCGAAGAGGTATGGTTTAGCAGTAATGAAGGTAGGGCTGAAACTGCTGCTCAGGTCTTTATCTGAAGAGGCCCGCCTGAGTACCATCCTCTTTCCATCTGGTCTAACCTTTATGGTTTTCATTTGGTCTAACCTTTAAGGTTTTCATCCTTCCTAATTGGTACAATAAATTAATATACTATCTTATATCGTGTCCTCCAGTTGTACACTCGATTGTTTTTTAAATAATCTTATAAAAAAATCACAAAAAAAGAAGCAAAAATCTGTCGTCTTTCATCAAGAGAGAAAATAGAGCAAAAAAAAAATACTTCTCTTTCTCTAATTAGCTTAATTTTATATTTGGAAAAATATTATCATGGTTCTGTCTTTGCTCTTTTATATAAAACTTTCACTTCCCTTATTACTTTTTTTTACCCAGCCTATGACGCTTAACCGCCGATGCTTTGCTGGTGTTACTTTTTTTTATACTACTATATTCTAACCAATTATTTATTACAAAAAAATAAAAAAACAAACCTCACATGTTTAAACTCTAAATAACAAATTTTATAAATCTTGAAATTCTCATTACAATACTATTTGATACAGAATTAGCTTGCTGTTCTGACTCAAAATTAATTCAAAATCTGTAGTTCTTAATATTTTACTTTTCCTCTTTTTTTTTTTCAAAAAAAAATCTATTAATATATATATTTTTACATATATGAAAAAAACGAAAGAAAAAAAAAGATAATATATATATCTATCTATATTAATAAAATGCAAATTTCATAAGAGTACATCACTAAAAACTTTCGTTACAATGCATCAATTTCAACCAAATTTTCAACATTTATGTAAAACGAGATGGAGCAGGTTTTGCTTAACATCAAAATATTTTTCCCTAACATTAGCATGCGTAACTTCGCTGTTATCGATTAAATACAAAAAAAAAATCAACAGAGTTAATTTTATTTATATATAAATACAAAATTAAATTTAAACAGAGTTAATTTTTTTACATACTAGCTAATAATCTCAATCTAAAAAAATATTCAAAACAAGAAATTTTAAGATAACACCATATGTAAAACAGTCGGCCAAGAAAACAAATAACGTGTAATATATATATAATATAATATATATAATAAAATCTTCAATATTATTTATCAAAAGTAAGATTATCTCAGGATGACACGGCAATTTATTTGAGACAAGAATAATGATACAATTCCAAGGCGAAGATACTATTCCTTTAACTTCCAATTACCGAGGGAACCAATTAATATTGATTTTATTCAACTTATCGAGTATTTTTCAAGGGACCGGAAAAAAATGTTCACTAGATAAAACGATGATTTTGTAATGTAGAAAATTAGGAAAGACAAAATTCAGGATGACACGGCACACAGGGACCGGGAAAAAATGTTCACTTTATCGAGAGATTCAAATTTACAAGTTTCAAATTATCAAAATATATCTTCTTTTTTAAATAAGTTTATAGAGAATTGTTTTAACAAATGTTCGTTAGACAAACCTTTACTCGGGTAAAAACCCGGGCGAAGCCGGGCACATCCGCTAGTATATATATATATATATATCCTTATATATATAAAAATGAAATGCGAAATCGATGTTTAATATCGCATCACGCAAAATCTACTGACTCGATCATTATGGAATTTCGCATGTAGGTAGCTGAAGATTTCGTTTAACATATAGGCTATTCAAAAAACTAAAAAAGTTAATGTGCTTTTTTTAAAAAATAAAAAACCAAAAAGCGTTAGTTCCAGTCTTTTACCGCTAGGGCGCAGCACTGGTCGCGACGATAAATGAATTTGATTTTTTTAAAGCATCGGTGGTTCAGTGGTAGAATGCTCGCCTGCCACGCGGGCGGCCAGGGTTCGATTCCCGGCCGATGCATTTTTTTTTAACAATTTTTAAAACTCATTTATATTATATCCTTATATATATAAAAATGAAATGCGAAATCGATGTTTGTTATCGCATCACGCAAAATCTACTGACTCAATCATTATGGAATTTCGCATGTAGGTAGCTGAAGATTTCGTTTAACATATCCTTATATATATAAAAATGAAATGCGAAATCGATGTTTGTTATCGCATCACTCAAAATCTACTGGCTCAATCATTATGGAATTTCGCATGTAGGTAGCTGAAGATTTCGTTTAACATATAGGCTATTCAAAAAACTAAAAAAGTTAATGTGCTTTTTTAAAAAAATAAAAAACCAAAAAGCGTTAGTTCCAGTCTTTTACCGCTAGGGCGCAGCACTGGTCGCGACGATAAATGAATTTGATTTTTTTAAAGCATCGGTGGTTCAGTGGTAGAATGCTCGCCTGCCACGCGGGCGGCCAGGGTTCGATTCCCGGCCGATGCATTTTTTTTTAACAATTTTTAAAACTCATTTATATTATATCTATATTAATAAAATGCAAATTTCATAAGTGGTGTTCGCTAAAAACTTTCGTTACAATGCATCAATTTCGACCAAATTTTCAACATTTATGTAAAACGAGATGGAGCAGGTTTTGCTTAACATCAAAATATTTTTCCTAACTTTAAAATACATAACTTTGATGTTATCGATAAAATACAAAAAATTCAACAGAGTTAATTTTATTTATATATAAATACAAAAAAAAATTCAGCAATTCATTCAACTCAATCTAAAAAATATTCAAAACAAGCAATTTTAAGATAACACCATATGTAAAACAGTCGGCCAAGAAAACAACAACGATATTACATCTTTCTCACATATTCACACACAATCTTGATTAATAATTAAAACTAATCTTTAGCATTGTTTATTATACTTCATAATATATAATATTCGTTAGGCAAACTTTCACTCGGATAAAACCCGGGCGAAGCCGGGTACACATCCGCTAGAATATATATATATACAGGAATACAAGATGAAATCATGCATATAATATTTGGTTACTTTTGAAAGAAGAGACGTAGAAAATAACTCATGGGTGACTTATCCATGTCTCAATCCGATAGCCAACAAATATTAACTGGGTGAATATAATGATGTTTGATCAAGGTTTATATTTATGTAAATTCTACAAGGCCGCAGTCAGATTTCGGAGGAGAATAATGGAATTGCCGAATGTCGTGGTCTATTTGGATGACAAAATTGAAGATTAGAACTTGGCTGATTCTACACTCTATTTTTCAGTGATACGCTAACCGTGACATACGCACGGTGGAATCTGTGGCCACTGGACATGCGTCGAACCTGGAGGCTGTTGTTGTGTTCTAGGCTGCCTGGAGTATTGGAGCTTTATCTATTTTTCGTTCCTGCGGTGAATTCGTATAAGAACGATGGTCTTAATAAATCTGTTTGTGTGTATAATATTCACTACCGTCTGAAGTTATAGTATCACCGAAAAAATTATATAGATGACTGTTTAGAACATCCAGTATTTTAGCTCAATGTTCCCTCCTTTCTCTCCAATTTATCATCTTTGCTGCATCAGTAATGTATCTGGCTTTATTTCTAAGTGTATAAACATGTAATTCTCAAAAGAGAGAGAGCTGTGAAGAGAGTTCCTTTAACGACAGTTTTTGACCCGATGATTATAGTATCAAGGTTCTACTCTATGTTCAACTAGTTCAACCAGCGTTGAACCTGTAGAACGCTGAATATTACTGAGAAACTTTTTCTTGAAATTTGCAAATCTGCAATTATGTCCGAAACCTCTTATTCTCTCCTTTCACTGAGACATTTATTCACCTACTTGTATATTAAGATTGCAATCAACTCCAAACCAAACGATGTGACCATTTTATGACCATGTAGTGTACGAGATCGCTGAATGAGGCGCTTATTGAATCTCTACGAATATAATTTCATTTCAATGTTTCAGCACACTCATTTTAAGCAAGTAAAATGAGCCAGTCTATAGTGGCAAGGCTGTAAGATATATTTCTATACAGTGCTGTGAGAAGCTACTCTATCTAAATTATTTCCAAAGTCTTTTTTTTTTTCATTATAGACTCTTTTGGTAATTTAAACGAACTTAACGCCATCTCTATTAAAGGAATGAAACTATTTTAGCGCACAATATACTCTTATATACAAATAAAACGTTTACTACTGTCCTATATACAGGGTGATCCAAAAGTCTTGCACGACTTTAACGTTTAATAACTCTCGAATATTTGCGCTAGAACAATGCGGTAAACACCATTGGGTTCAGGATGCAATGGGATTTTTATGGCGAATAATAAGAAATTCAAAATTGATTTTAGTTACAATTTTATTCGTTAGATAGCGCTCAACCAGAATCAGAAATTCAGCGGCCAAATTGTTTGATAAATTGAAAAAATATAACTGATCGACACTTATTCTTTCTTTTCGAATACCAGGAAAGAACCTTAATAATATCTAATGATTATTTATAATAAAACACCATTTCGCCAAAGGTAGAAGAATTGGAAGACGATTATATGACCGAGATATGTAAAATAGGTAAAGGCAAATTGAAACATGTAGCAGAAAAAATTGATATTTTAGATGCGGTTTGCTGGAATCCTCTCAGCGATATAAATTTCGAAGATAATAAATTTATATTTAAATTTATTTTAATTGATTTGAAATAAATTTATCTATCTCTGATAATTTATTTTACTCTTGAATGCCGTCACTACAGGATAAAGCACACTTTGCGAATTTTTTTTATTGCTATTCAAAATCTGCCACTGAAGTTTTACGAGCGTTTCGTACCTTTAAAGGTATTCGAAGCGGTAAATGACCCATGATTTGCTACTCTCTAAGACGAATGATAATTTTTTTTTATAAGACTGGACCTCTGGAAGCAAAACCTCGGAGTGGAAGACCATCGACATGCAAGTCAGTGGCTGCCACGGTTTCGCAGAATGTTTAAACTATTGAAACGTTATTCACGTATGGAGAAATAAGTGCTCGACAAGTTTCTCGACAAATGAGGATTTCGTATGGAGCAGTTTGGAGAGCACTATAAATTTTTCTTAAAAAATACCCGTACAAAATTCAAAGATTTCACGAGCTGAAAGCGACGATTTTGAGAAGCGTCAAGAATTCGCTGCATGGGTTTCCCGGCAAATTGATATTGATGTAAACTGGCTGTTGAATGTTTTGTGGACAGATGAAGCTCATTTTTCTCTAAACGGGGGTTTGGGCAACATAAAACCCAAGGATTTTCACAGAAATACCACTTCATCAGCTCAGAGTTACAGTTTGGTGTGGGTTTACTTCTTTTATTATTGGGAAATATTTCTTTGAAGAAATCAATAGGAGAACCTTTAAAACTGTTTCTGTAGCTGGTGCAAGTTATGTTAAACTTTTGAGAGAAAAGGTTATTCCCATATTGCAGGACAGACAAGCACTAAGCGAAATAATTTTCATGCAAGATTGAGGACCTCCTCATATCTCCCGCGGTACCAAATAATTGCTGAAGGATACGTTCAGTGAAGATCGTGTTATAAGTCGCCACTTTATACACCAGTGGCCACTGGCCAGACTTGACCTTTTGCGATTTTTGGCTATGGGGATACATCAAGTCGCGAGTTTATCGATGCCGGCCTACCACATTGGCCAGGTTGAAGACTTCTATCAGACGGCACGTTTTATAAATTTATACAGATATGTTATTTAATGCTGTCCAAAATTGTCATCCATCATCTGCAGGCGGTGTTTGAGAATGAAGGGCGCCACATTGAGCAAGGATTGCGACCTAATACAAGAGAGAATGCAGTTACCTCAGATGTTATATAAGCTGCCATGTATTATACTATCTACCAATATTTTGCAGCTCTTTGTGTTGTGTTATGGGAATAATAAAATCTGTCCTCACATCTTGACTTTTTTTCTGTAAACAGTAATTTTTTTGTCTGTCATTTGCTCACATCTTATATTATGTCGTGCAGACCAAAGTGTTATAACTCCTCGAATAAAACTGGTGCACACAATTTTACCCTTCATGTTTAGTTTTATCGCTTTTCGCTAATTAGAAGAAATAGCAAAAGAAATATTCTCTGTACACCCCTAACTATAATATTTTGCGCAAAAATAAATGATACAAACACTTTCACAGTTGATATTTCTAACAGGCACGCTCAGTATTAGGTCCATTGTTACCTAAAGGCGGCCATCTTGGCGGCCCCCTGCCCTTGCGGCTCCAGGTCTGACGCCGGGCCTTCCTCTGGTAGTTATCGAATTCCCCTTGGTCTTGGTGCCACTTGATACGTCCTGGGAGAGCGCCTTTTGATCCTAAACTTTGTCCTTACTGTTTCGTGCGGGCTTCTCACTCTGCACGCCTTGCCACTCAACCTACAACTGCTTCCAAATCACTGGTCGGCTAAACCGGGTTATATATGTCATAATATATACTCTTCCAGGAATAATAAAGCCAAGCTACAGACAGCCCAGAGAGAGACGAGAGGGTCATTTATGATACCAGCGACATTCCAAGGGGCGACCCCTGGGGTCCGTCAGTTAACACCTCGGGACTTTGAGGACAGTTGGGGATTGTGTGCGACACGAATGGCCGGCCGGCTATGATGGGCCTGTCTCTCTCTCTCTCTGGTTGCCTGGGTCGCTCTTTCAAATTGTGGTGTGTTTCTTTCCTTTCTCCACCTTTTATACCACATAAAAGTCGACAGGATAACCTGATCGAGAAGCAATAATAGAATATAAAGAAAACAAGAAGCAAAGCCATGGTGATCGGTCAAACCCACAGCCACGTTCCACAAGAATTTAAAACAAACTCAACTGTAGCCACTTATCTTCGAACTCTCACCCTCTGCCTCGGCCAATATTTTAACCTTGATCCGGAAGAATTGATCACCTACGACGGAGATGAACCTGCCGCACACCTCTTCCAGCTTTAGATCTGCCCAAGCGGGCAGGCCAGAGCAGGCCATCTTCCATCATCATGGACAAGACTCCGCCATATCCCTGCCGCTACTGTGGCGGATAACACTGGCAAGTACAGTATCTGCAGACAGAACCCTCCCTCAATGAACTCAATGAATTTACTTTCGCCCTAAAACCAACATAATCTGTAAGTGCAATTGTTTTAACCCTTACCATTCATTCTTCAAATAAATCATTCCTTGTGAACTCTGATGCCAATATTTCCATAATTAGTTTAGTTCCATTTATTCTCTCCACGCCTATTAACAATGATTTTATTCTCTATAGTATTTATCTAAGTATTTGTAACCCATTAAATTAGTTACCTTACCAATCGAATTTATTAATAACATTTTAATGATATAATTTATATTTTAAAGTAATTCCTTAAAAATTAAAATTTGAATATTTACCTATTAAGGCTTTACGATTTTTTAGAATAACAATACATTTTCATAATCAATTGATCTATAAAAATAGTGCTCCACTACCTAAACATTTGTACCACTTTGTATATGACCTTCTCTCCTAATTGTAAGCACGGCTCACGAAAAATAATTTCTTGCCCTAACCGAACCATAATTCACTCTGCTAGCTTAGGCGTCGAAGAATTCCAAAAACCTCGTGAGCCTTGCTTACAACCAACCCTTAGTAACCCTTATTAATATCCTCCTGAATGTCCCACTCACTCTTACAACTTTGTTAACCTTCTACCAGCCCATGACCCTCTATAGAATTATTGATTAATCAATTATCGAACTATACTATATTGTCTCGATGAAAAATAATTAACTAGGCCTTCGAATTATTTTAAATATTTATTTAATTAGTTATATGCGAGATTTTAAATATAAATAAGAGTTACTATTTACATGAGCCAAATTGACCCAGCCGTTAGAGCCAGAGGGGAGTACTGAGATCTTTCCTCCTTTTTCGTGGCGCCCTTTTTACCCAGACCGGTCGGTCCAGATAAGAGGCAATACCAGGAAACTCTGTCCTCCTGACATCACTCCCTCCACAAGAGAAACAGCGTCCCGCTGTTTACTAGTCGGTCACATGACCCTGGGCAATCTGTTCTTGGACTTCGGGGTCGTGGTAGGGCTTCATTATCACTACATGGACGATATCTTGGGTTTTTCGTCTTCTCCTAGTATTCGTCACGCCTTCTACTTGATAATTTACACTCGATATTTTTCTGATCACTCGATAGGGTCCGAAATATCTCTTCAATAACTTCTCCGAAAAGCCAACGGTACGGACTGGGGTGAACACCCACACCAAATCACCTTCCTTGTACGTCACCTCCTGATGCTTCTTGTCGTAGCGTTATTTGTCTTTGCTCTGAGCCTGCAGGATGTTAAGACGGGCTAACATCCGTGTGTCCTCAGCGTTGGTCACAAGATGGCCCACATAATCTTCTGCAGTTCCTGCCGGCTGGTACGGCAGTATAGAATCTAGCGGTGTTTCAACTTCTCTGCCGTGGACGAGGAAGAACGGGCTGTATCCTGTTGTCTCTTGTCGAGCGGTATTGTAGGCGAAGGTCACATATGGTAGGATGCTGTCCCAATTTTTCTGATCAACGTCAACATACATCGAGATCATGTCAGTTAGGGTCTTGTTGAGTCTTTCTGTCAAACCATTCGTTTGAGGGTGGTACGTCGTGGTGAATCTGTGAATTGTTCCATTTAGAGTATTTATTTCTCGTATGGTCTGAGACATGAAATTTCTTCTCTGTCTGTGATGATTTCCCGATGAGCGCCGTGTTTGAGTATAACGTCTTCAATAAGGAAGGTTGCTAATTCAGTAGCTTCCGCTGTTGTCGCGGCCTTTGTTATCGCAAATCTGGTTAAATAATCAGTCGCGACTATTATCCATCTATTTCCCGTGTGAGATATGGGGAATCTTCCCAGATAATCAATTCCTATCTTTTGAAAAGGCGAGGTAGCTGGCGGTATTGGGACCAGTAGTCCAGGAGGTTTCTGAGGCACGCCCTACCTTCGCTGGCATTCTTTACAATGAGCAATGTATTGGGAAACTGTCCTATAAAGTCCAGGCCAATAGAATTTCTTTCTAACGCGGTCATAGGTCTTGGCAAACCCCAAATGACCGGCCATTGGAGTGTCGTGGACATCTTTAAGAATTTCGTGCCTCATCTGTTTTGGGACTACTAGCAGCCATGGTTTGCTCTCAGGGTCGTAATTTTTCTTATAGAGAACGCCTCCAATCATCTGATACCCTTTTAAATTTTCATTGGCAAGTTTTTCACGGATCCCAACCAAATGAGGGTGTTTACTTTGTTCTTCTGTAACGTCTTGGATAGAAATAATGTGCCCTTCTATCTCTGCGGTGTCAGCCAAGGGGCTTCTTGACAAACAGTCAGCGTCTTTATGCTTCCGTCCGCTTTTGTAAACGATGTTTATGTTGTATTCTTGTAGTTTGAGGGCCCAACGGGCTAAGCGGCCGGATGGATCTTTCAAGCCTACCAGCCAACATAGCGAGTGATGGTCGGTAACCACAGTAAAGGGTCTGCCATATGGGTACGGGCGGAATTTACCAGGGCCCAAACAACTGCAAGGCATTCCTTTTCTGTAGTGGAATAATTCTTTTCCGCTTTGGTTAGTGTTCGCGAGGCATAGGCTATAGGTCTCTCCGCGTCATTCTGGATTTGAACAAGAACTGCCCCTAAACCATAACCGCTTGCATCAGTATGGACATGAGTTTCCGCACCTTCTACGAAATGTCCTAACACAGGCGAAGATCCCAATTCCTGTTTGAGAATCCGGAAAGATTCATCTTGTTCTTCGCCCCAAATTAATTTTTCGTCTTGCTTTAAAAGGCTATTCAAGGGTCGATACTTGTTAGCATAACTTTTGATGAAGCGTCTATAGTACGAACTTAACCCAAGAAAACTTCTGGTCTCACTGATATTACGGGGTTTTGGAAAGTGGACAATGGTTTTCACTTTTTCTGGGTCTGGCTGCGTTCCAAATTCATTAAAGACGTGCCCGAGGATAGTTATTTGTCTCGAGGCGAAATGACACTTTTTATAATTCAGGCACAGCCCGGCCTGCTGAATGCATTTCAAAACTTCGTATAGACGTGTTAAATGCTCTTTAAAGGTCGATCCATAGACTACAATGTCGTCTAAGTAGCATAAACACATGTCCCATTTCAATCCCCGTAGGACGTTGTCTATCATTCGCTCGAAAGTTGCTGGTGCGTTGCATAGACCGAATGGCATTACATTAAATTCATAAAGCCCATCTGGAGTGATAAATGCCGTTTTCTCCCGGTCCTTATCGTCTACTTCAATTTGCCAGTAACCCGATCTCATATCCATAGTGGAGAAGTACCTGGATCCAGAGAGGGTGTCCAGCGCGTCATCGATACGAGGGAGAGGGTAAACATCTTTCTTTGTAATTTTGTTTAGACGACGATAGTCGACACAGAATCTCAACGAGCCGTCCTTCTTTCTCACTAATATAACGGGAGAGGCCCATGGACTTGATGATGGCCGGATGATTTTAGTCTCCATCATTATCTCTACCTAACTCTGAATGACACGTCTTTCGGCGGGAGACACTCTATAAGGACGCTGTCTGACAGGTGGATAATCACTCGTATCGATTTTATGTTTTATTTCGCCAGAGACAGGGAAGCTCTTTTTCTCAAAGTCGAATATATCAGCAAACTCATTTAGGCACGTTAGTAATCTGTTTTTCTTTGTTTCCTCCAAATCAGTAGAAATCATTGAAATTAAACATTCTCTCACATCTGGGGAAGTTACTTCGTCTTTTCCAGCTATTTCAGAACAAGTGTCAAGATTAGATATGCTCCCTACTTCTAGATCTTGCATTGTTCCTACCTTCATGTCCGAAGGTATCACTTGAGACAGGTGAGTACTGTTAGTCACCCATAACACCGCTCTTCCATGTAAGAACCTAACGAGGGAAGAGGGAATAAAAAGTCATTTTTCCAACTGCAGGCGTTTGGAACCTGTAACGACTACATCTCTGCTGCCAAATACATCTTGGTTGGTGACAACTATCTTGCCAAAATATTTCGGCGGTAGGACACAGTCCATAGCAGCACAAAGTTTCAGGTCTTTCCATTCGTAGGATTTTTCAGCTTCGCTTAAATACAATTTGTTTTTCCCACAATCTATAATGGCATCTGTGGCTCTGAAGAAATCCCAGCCCAGTATAACATCGTGGCTACATTCAGCGGCTACTACAAAATAAAAAATAATATCGAGTCCTTTGATTTGAACTTCTAAAGAGCACTTACCAAGGGTCACGATAGGCTTCTTGTCCGCGGCTCTTAGAAGTGGTCCATTTTCTTTAAAAACTGGAGCCTTTATAGAACGTCTGAAAGCTTCAGAAATTACTAAGTAATCAGCGCCGTAGTCCACAAGAGCTTGTACATTTCGTCCTTGTATGTTGACAGATATCCAGTTCTTTTCCATTGTAGCGGCTATACGGCAGGGAGGATTTTCGTCTGTGGCGACCACACCTCCAGAGGGCGCGCCATCTAGTTTTCCTCACTGCGGCGACTGGGAGAGCGGCTGGGACGGCGAGCAGGGGATTGTGAGGTTCTTCTGGGAGCTTGGAATCTTCCGCGGTGGGGATATGACGACGGTTTGCTAAATATTCCTTGGGATAGTTCGCTTCCTTATTCGCCCATGGTGTAATTTTCCGTTATTGGTCTTCCGAAATCGACTGTTTCTCTTCCAAGTCTGGCATCCGCAAAAGCTTGGCGTCTGTCTCTGCAATAACGTGCAACGTGGCCAGGGCGCCCACAGTGGAAGCAGATCGGTCTGTCATCTTCAGTACGCCACTGAGTCCTTTGATTATTTGGTGGCCCTTCGGTTCTTCGTCGGTAACCTTGATCGTTCTGGGGGAGGTATTGTGGCCGAGGGCGGAAGCTCTCGGGCTGACGAGGGGCAGAGATAGGAGCCAATGTTTGCTGGATTTCACTACGGATACATCCCGTAGGTCGGGAGGTGGAGTGTCGATATCCTGGGCGACAAATGTAGAAGGAGGAGCCATAAACTTCTGAACCTCCTCTCTTACTATTCTTCTAATCAGGGCTTCTAGGTTCTCAGGTTCAGCGGTCGAGATGGTGGTCACATTGGGCAGCCGGTTGAACTTGGGCGGTTTAACACGCATCCTCTTAAATGCCTCGAATCGGCGGCAGAACGCAACAAATTGGTCCACCGTGCTGATGTCCTTTCCATTAAGTGCCTGATACACTTCCTCCGCTACGCCTTTAATCAGGTGGCTCACCTTTTCTCCTTCCGACATTCTGGGGTTGCTCTGTTTACAAAGAAGAAGGACTTCTGGTATGTAGCTCTCGACGTTTTCCCCACTCGTCTGCGCTCTAGTTCGAAGAATGTTCTCGGCTTTTCTAGCCGTGTCTTCCTTGTTCCCAAATATTTCACAAAACTTTATCTTAAATTCCTCCCACGAATTCAAGATATCCTCGAAGTTTTGGAACCAGCACTTCGCTGTGCCAGTGAGGTAGAAGATGACGTTGGCCAGACACATGGAGTCATCCCACTTGTTGTAACGTGCCACACGCTGGAAGTCGCTCAGCTAACGCTGCGAATCTTCCCCACGATCCCCGAGAGAACAGTGGGATCTCTCCACCGATGGCAGAATGGTCGGTTTTCTTCTCTCTCCATTTTCTTCCGAGCAGGAAAGACAAACACTGTAGATAGCTCTGGTTGCAATCCTTGAAGGCGACGACTTCGTCTGGTGACTGTCTCGTTACCCGGCGTTACCTAATTGTCGCGATGAAAAATAATTAACTAGGCCTTCGAATTACTTTAAATATTTATTTAATTAGATATATGCGAGATTTTAAAAATAAAATAAGAGTTACTATTTACATGAGCCAAATCGACCCAGCCGTTAGAGCCAGAGGGGGGAACTGAGATATTTCCTCCTTTTTCGTGGTGCCCCTGTTTACCCCGACCGGTCGGTCCAGATAAGAGGGAATACCAGGAAACTCTGTCCTCCTGACAATTTTTCCATTTTAAAATTCCAATCTTTACCTTTGATTTATGATAATATATTTTGAAGTTGCTCTCTAGCATATCCACCGACCCACACCATCTAGCCACTGGTGTGTTCGTCACAGGATGCAGATTGACTAACTTTGTTCGCACTTGAACAATCTGCATCGAGCGGCACAGTTCGCTCCTTCCCCTCGCGCCACACAGGCCCTGTCTTCAAATATATGTCTGTCCCTTGTCCATGCCGGCACGATATAACCTTCGTCCGACATTTCCCACGGAGGTACGCTAAACATCTTCGCTGATCTTGTCCGGTCCGTCATCATTTCGCACAGACATGGGTTTTACCTTCAACCCCTCGCGAAATCATCTCCTCGCAAAGCTCCCACGATGGGTCAAACACCTCGTATACGAGAAAATTGTCAATTGTACAGGACAACACCGTGCTCGTCTCAATTTTTGGCACTGTGTGCGCAGACTTTGCTCCAATTAGTTGAAACTACTAGAGTCTCTTAGTTTCGAAATAATTAAGGTAGAAAGGCCCAAAGCAAGTTTTCCCTCGCTCTTTCACCTATTTACTACCTTTGCATCTCGAACTATTTTATCTTCTCAAATTAACTATAAGTCCATACGACTTCCTCACATACAGACGGGACTTTCCCTCTGACTCGTTACAAGAGTAACTGCATACATAAGGTAGAATGGCCCATGCCAAGTTTCCCCTTGCTCTGTTCGCCAAATTTCTAACATTGTATGTAGTCTTATGTTTACCTCAGTTCTGAGCTTACGCAATTTCCACCCTCAACCTCATTTCTCGTACTCTACACCTATAGCATAGAAAGCTCATACCAATTTTCCCCTTGCCATGTCCGCCTGAAAAAGATATCTTAAAATGTAGAGTTCCCCAGTCTTAATGACCTTAAGATTTCCATCATGTGTATGTGACTCCCCTTCTCCTTGTTCACACCTCTCAATAGCATTTCCCTTACAATACTTAGATGTTATTGTATATAGCCTTTTATGAATTTTATATTTTCAACAATCCCTAAAATTTTTAAACACTTCTTAGATTTTAAAATGCTCATAAATAATATTTACTTTTGTACTATACAATATTTTATTCACATAAACCTTTGTCACCATGATTTTATTTAATTTCAACTATAAAATTATTTTCTTTATTCCTGGCTTCTCCAGATTTAAGTATACTCAAACCATGTTCAGCCTTCTTCAACGGGGGCCATATGTCATAATATATACCCTTCCAGGAATAATAAAGCCAAGCTACAGACAGCCCAGAGAGAGACGGGAGGGTGACTTAAGATACCAGCGACATTGCAAGGGGCGACCCCTGGGGCCCGTCAGTTAAAACCTCGGGACTTTTAGGACAGTTGGGGATTGTGTACGACACGAATAGCCGGCCGGCTGAGCCGGGCCTGTCTCTCTCTCTCTCTGGTTGCCTGGGTCCCTCTTTCAAATTGTGGTGTGTTTCTTTCCTTTCTCCACCTTTTATACCACCTATATTTATAAGTAGAATCAAATATAATTTATATGAAAGATAGTTGTAAATTAGTGATAATTAAAAATAAATTATAAAATATCACTATTTGGGTATCAAAAAAGTTTTTTTTTAAGTAACAACATAGGATTAGGAAAGAAATTGGTCCCGGGACGGGACTTGTCAAAGGTAAACCCCGCGGGAGTTTCATCCCTCTTACCTGATCCCCTACCAATCTCTTCAACCAATGAATATATGAATTAAAATGAAGAGTAGAATTATATTTTAAAATTAATACAATTTTTCCCTTGTTTTTGTTGTGAGTGGTTGGAATTATGACACTGTGTGTATGTTATTTTTAATATGTGTGTGTTGTATGTGTTTTTGTCTGTGTGTATGTGTATTTTCTAGAGAGTATGTGTGTAAATATTCTTGTTTGTGGGACTTTTCCCTCACTGTAATCATAATAAAGGGCTTTTCTTAAAAGGAGAAACCGTGTGTTAATACTCCATGTGTACTCTTAAACATTAGTATATATGTCCAATGACAAGCAGTTCGAATTACAATCAACATATAGTAACATGGTGTATATTTATAATAAAACCTACCAATTTGTGCCTTTTTAAAAATATATTATGAGTAAATTAAAAAACCCATGCATTTATCATGTCTATTATAATATTTCTACATTGGTCGACCAATCAAAAACAGTAATAACATTGTTATCCAAATTTCACATTTCATCAATTACCTTTATATGTATTCATAAATAACTGCAACATTGGGTCAATTGATTGGAGAAGTCTATATCTTTCATTTGTTAATCATGCCTCTTAGGAACAAATTATTTGAATTAAAGAAAACCAAGAAAGTTCAAATTTTCACCGTTAACAGAGGAGAAGAGAAGAAAAAAAAAAGAAAAGGGAATATTTTAAACTGTAGCACTGAACAAAGAAAAAGTATCAATTGGATTATAGACATGAATTATAAGGCAGTATGAATAAATCCAATTAAAATTTTGTGTGCGACCCTTTGGCGCTAGTGCCGATAGAATAAGGCGAAAGATCAGCTTTTAGCTGGTTGACAAAGATGGTAATTAAATTGTCATAGAAATTCATATCAACATACTTATCTCTAGGGTTAAGTATGAAATGAATTAAAAGTGAGATTAGGAGAAAGAATAAAGAAAATATTAAAAAATTGTTGTTGTTGTTGTGGGAGGAGGCATGTAGGACATAGAGTGTGTGTATGTTCGTATGCACATGTGTGTATATTGTCCATTACAATCTTTCAATCAATATTATATTATTGAAAATAAGAGAAAATTTTAAAAAGAGGCTTTTTTTTTCACCTGTTACAAATTCACAAGAATTTACAAATTATACCACTGAACTATGAAAAGTCTCCATTTGGAGTATAGACATGGATCACATGGTAATAGGGTTAAATTTGACTAAATTAATTATTTGTGACTCTTCAGTAAACAAGGTTGTCTGCACCAATAGACAAGCGACCCATGTACTTTAGTCTTCTGATTAATGATGATGATGATGTAAATACCCAAATTTTACATATCCTAATATTTAAAATAAAGAAGGCATATCCTGACCACAAGCACATGTGCTTTTTAGATGGCAGAGCGCCATCTAGTGGAGTAAAAATAAACTAAACGTTTATTTAGCTTACTCCGAGATATTTGGCCAACCCAATTTCTTGATAAATCAAGAAAATCCATCCACGAACGCGTTTCGCGCTGTTGGCGCTCGTCAGCGTGGAGAAGGCTGAAACCATTGCGACCAAAAAGACTTATCTTTTATTTTTTTCTATTATTTTTTCATGTGTTAAGCGTCTTTACGCAAATTTGGCCTTAAATACCCATTTCTTGATTTCTCGGGAAGCCATTGGGTCCAAAAAATATTTTTGGTCGCAATGGTTACAGCCTTCTCCACGCTGACGAGCGCCAACAGCGCGAAACGCGTTCGTGGATGGCTTTTCTTGATTTATCATGAAATTGGGTTGGCCAAATATCTCGGAGTAAGCTAAATAAACGTTTAGTTTATTTTTACTCCACTAGATGGCGCTCTGCCATCTAAAAAGCACATGTGCTTGTGGTCAGGAGATGCCTTCTTTATTTTAAATATCAACACCTGACCCACTTATCTTTTTTATTTTTTTTTCTATTATTTTTTCATATCCTAATATATATTCTTTTTTTTTCTTAAATAATTGATATATTGAATTAATTAGTTATAGAAGGTATCAACATCAATCAACCATTGTTCCTCTTAGTGTCGAATTATTTAAACCCTAGTAACGAAAAGCGAAGAAAATATTTTTTTTTCTAAATTGCAATACTGAATAAAGAAAACGTATTATTTGTATTATAGACTAGAACTATAATGCAGTATAAATAAATCTAAACAAATTATCTGTGTGTGATTCTGTGACAATAGTACCGAAAGTGACAAACAGGTGTAATATTGAAATACTTTAGTCGGTTTATCGCCGAAGGCTAAAACAATTGTCATAGAAAAATTTCTTATATCTATTCAATTTTTTATTTTAGTAAGAAAAAAAAACAATAAACAATAAAATTCACTAATTATAATACTGAATTAAGAAAGGTGTTAGTAGTATTCCAGCCATGAAAAACAAGGTGGTGATACCAAATTTAGTCAAATTATCTGTGTGGTGTTACAGTACATTGTGCAGATAGACATTATAGATAAAAATACCTATATTTTAGTCTTGTGATCTTTGACGGTGACAATATTGTTTTATATACATTATAAAATAAAAGTATATTTTATATTTTTAGTCGTTTGATTGAAGATTGTAGAATCATTGTACCAGAAAAATTTATTTCAATCAATTACCATGGATCTATTTCTACCACTTATTAAAATCATTTTAATGATGAATGAAAGTAATATCGAAAATTGAAATTATACCGCGAATGTTTCTTTTATAAAAATCGAAATTTATTTTCAAAGAGAAATAGCGACATTTCTAACTTTGAGGATGAGGTATGGAAAGGTGAAACATGAAGAGTAATGGCGAACGGAAAAATAAAAAGTGTCCAGGGGCGGGAATCGAACCCACACCCTTCTGCTTACCGGGCAGGTGCCTTGTCCACTCGGCTACCCTGGACGTATTTTTCCGTTCGTAACTAATACTTAAAGTAACATTTAAAATACAATATAACGCGGCTGATGATTGTAAAACGAAAATTGAAATTATACCGCGAATGTTTCTTTTATAAAAATCGAAATTTATTTTCAAAGAGAAATAGCGACATTTCTAACTTTGAGGATGAGGTATGGAAAGGTGAAACATGAAGAGTAATGGCGAACGGAAAAATAAAAAGTGTTAAGGGGCGGGAAGGGGTGTTACAGTACATTGTGCAGATAGACATTATAGATAAAAATACCTATATTTTAGTCTTATGATCTTTGACGGTGACAATATTGTTTTATATACATTATAAAATAAAAGTATATTTTATATTTTTAGTCGTTTGATTGAAGATTGTAAAATCATTGTACCAGAAAAATTTATTTCAATCAATTACCATGGATCTATTTATACCACTTATTAAAATCATTTTAATGATGAATGAAAGTAATATTATTCATTTAACTAAAAAGTTCAACTAAAATATGGATATATGTGGTAATGTATAGTTGTTGTATCTGTTGGATGAATGTAGTGTGGCATGTTGGTTGCAGTCGTGGTGGCCACAATGATTAGAGTGGTTTCAGGCGTGATTGGAATTACACAAAAGGACGAGGCATGTGTTGGATGTCACAATAGAGATGGCGAGCGAGTAAGTTTAGCCGACACTGGTCAGGGGAGCTCTGTCATTCCTGTCTCAAAGCGGACTAATCTGTTTGCATAAGAAGGGGGCATACCCGACTTGTTTTTCGGACCCTTTTCCTGCTTTCCGGCGTCGACTGTCACTCACTCGAAATTTTATTTGTCACTTTGGCAATTACATTATAACTACAATACACGGAGACATAGATATATATTGGAATATATTACAACAGTTTATGCCCCGGTTGATGAAAATTATCTTATGGTGATTATAGATGAAATCATAAGATAATTATAATGGGGGGAAATAAATTGTATACATATTTGTTTGATATATATATAATGGGGTTGTAGAATTATAACATTGGGTATGTTTTCCTTAATTAAAATGATTAATAATAAAAGAGAAATGTTAACAAATAATAATGTTAAGCCCAATGTATAAAAATATATGAAAAAAAAAAAGATTTTAGAAAAATGTAAAGATATAAATTTAAATTTGGGTGATTATATACAGCATTGAATTCATGGTAAACGGTTTGCGGATTTCGACAATTTAGAAAGAGGGAATCATATATCGCCGCAACTCTTTTTATTAACGCGATTAAGGAAGCTTTCGGGCAAGCCCTTCTTCAGCTAACTATAGTGTACAAACAAGGATAGATTATATATTGTTTTTAATATAAAATGAAATAAAAAAAAAACTCTAAACTTCTAAACAGCATTGAATGTTGAAATTAATAATTGAAAGTGCATTGAATTATAGGGTGAGCTAATTTAAAAAGTATAGATAGGTGGACATAGAATAGATTCTGGTACTGCGATGCAATGCGACATTATGGGATTGTAGGCATTGGTCCATCTACAGTATGCTGAAGGTATTTGATATAGGCTGTTCTATCAGACGGATTTGGGAATAGGTGGTGGAAGCTTTGGTCGAGAAAAAGAGTGATAGAGAGTGTGGCAGAGAGAGAGAGAGTCGTTCTGTCGCATAAAAAAAAACGATTTGGCCGCGGTAAGGCAGTGAAAGTGAGGTGATTGAAAAAAAAAAAAAAAAAAGAATTGCCCGAATGTGAGAAAAAAAAAAGAAAAAGGGGCGATAATGCTCGAACCGGGCCGTGAATGAAAAAAAAAAAACTCATCTAACTAGCTGCTCAAGTTCGACTGTTGGGAAGGTTACAGCGAAGAAGCGTTTGTAGTTAAGTTGGAATAAATGTGAGAAATAAAAGTTTTAGCGGATAGTAACGATCTCTCTGATAAGGTATGGGCTGAGATGCCATGAGAATTTGGTGGGTAATGATGTCGATGCATTTTCTAAAATTTTAACTTAAAAATCTGAAAATAGGATTTAAAAATTGAAGTTGAGAAAAGAAAATTAAAATTGTGTGTGATGAATGTTGGTACAAGAGTATAAAAAGTAAAAATGATTATAAACATTGAAGATTAAAAATATAAGTTATCATCTCGATTGTTCATATACAAATAAAAAGACAAAAGTTAAAACAAAAAAAAACTCGAAATATAATTGAAATAAATAATTAATAAATATGCGAAATATTAAAAAGAGGTATACGAGGTGTGTTCAAAAAGTATCGCGAATTTTGAATTTTCGCGGGTTACGTATATTCGAATTTCGATCTTTTGGTGGCTTTATGTTGGTACTCAGGTCTCTCACTTATGCCGACACGCTCGGCCATTTTGAATGTTCACTTAATTGTTTACAGCTGCTTTGCTTGCAGGTGTTTTTGGATCGTCTTCGATTTTAACCTATTAAAAAAAATGGATCAAAGAACCTGTATCAAATTTTGTGTGAAAAACGAAATTAAGTGTGCGGATGCATTCCGAATATTGACTGTGGCATACGGAGAAGCTACCTTGGACCGAAGCAACGTTTATCGGTGATACAAAATGTTCTCAGAAGGCCGAGAAGATGTGAACGACGAAGAGCGTGCCGGACGCCCGAGCACTTCAACAACAGACGAAAAAATTAATGAAGTGGAGAAAATGATATTGGCCAATCGTCGAATCACCGTTAGAGAAGTTGCTGAGGACCTAAACATATCTATTGGCTCGTGCCATTCGATTTTTATCAATGATTTGGGCATGAGACGGGTCGCCGCGAAATTCGTACCAAAATTGCTCAATTGCGACCAAAAAACAGCATCGCATGAACATTGCTAATGAGATGTTGGACTCTGTCCGCGACGACCCAAATTTTCTCCAGAGGGTCATAACTGGTAACGAAGCGAGGGTTTATGGTTATGACGTGGAAACCAAAGCTCAATCATCTCAATGGAAGCTGCCGCACGAACCAAGACCGAAAAAAGCGCGCCAAGTTCGGTCGAATGTGAAAGTTTTGCTGACAGTTTTCTTCGATTGCAGGGGCGTGGTGCATCATGGGTTCTTGCCACAGGGTAGAACGGTCAATAAGGAATATTACCTGCCCCTTATGCGCAATTTGCGCGAAGCAATCCGCCAGAAACGCCCGGATTTGTGGAAGAACAAAAATTGGCTTTTGCACCACGATAACGCCCCTGCTCACACATCGTTGCTTGTGCGCAACTTCTTGGCCAAAAACAACACACTAATGATGCCGCAGCCACCGTATTACCCAGATCTGGCCCCCTGTGACTTTTTCTAGTTCCCTAAACTGAAGAGGCCCATGAAAGGACGACGTTACGCTACGCTTGACGAGATAAAGACGGCATCGAAGGAGGAGCTGAAAAAGATTTTTAAAAATTATTTTTTGAAGTGCTTCGAAGATTGGAAAAACCGTTGGCACAAGTGTATAATATCTCAAGGGGATTACTTTAAAGGGGACAAAATAGGTATTCATGAATAAATAAATAATTTTTGAAAAAAAACACAAAAGTCGCGATACTTTTTGAACACACCTCGTAGTATTTGAAATGATTAAAGATAGAAAAGTAATATTATATTAAAAGAAAGTAGCAATACTAAACATATTTTAAAGTAGGAAATATATATAACAGTTGGTGTTCAAGCCAAGACAATCTTAAAGTATACAGGGATTGACATTGATGTAGTTGATAGAACCTATGGTGATGTGTTAGTTGTGATGTGCTATATGTTTATGGCATAGGGAATTTAGTTATCTCGGTGTTCATACGACGATGTATTTCGACATAAGTTTTGCCTTAGTAAAAGTATTGTTCACGAAGTGTTAGGTTAAGATATGTTCTTGATGAGACTTGCGACGCGGACACGCTTTCGAGAGAGATAAAGAATAAAAAAAGATAAAAGTGTCACAGGAAAATGAAGGCATAATGTAGCCTGGTAAAAGTGAAAAAAAAAGTGTTGTCGAGTCGCTGTGACACGTGCGAAAAAAAATTGTAAATGGAAAGGAGTCACGTGAAATCGTTTTTTGGGTAAATAATCTAGCCTAATTCATCATGAACAACAAGTTTACTGAAATCATAGGTGGTGGTTGTACGAACATACAACGAGATTTTGTGAATGTTGGTGTTTAATTGTGACCGAGAGAGAAAAATTTCGCTAAGTGGGAAGCGAGTGTAAATTTTACGTTTGAAATACATTGGTATAGAGGACGTGTAGAAGTTGGCTGGCGGTGACCTAGCTTTTGAGGGAATTGAACGGTCCCGCGTTATATTTAACCTTTGTTGTTGAAGGAAAGATGGTTGATTAGTGATGATTTTGAAATTTTGTTAATTTATATTGGAAAATGGATTTTGAAAAAGTAGTGTTGATAAGGTAGCGAAAATCATCAATGGAATAAGGACATGGAAATATAGCAAAACCTTTTTTTTTTGAGACGTTTACACGTAATGGTGTAGATGGAATAAAAAACAATTTTGCGAAATTTAATCATAAAATGGGTGTAGGTAAAGGTGAAAGAGATGGAGGAAAATGTGAGGGTGATATATTTGCAATTTATGTTTGAAATTCAAGAGTTTTCTTTTTAAAATAGCGTTGTTATCATTAGTTGGTTTGTGGAATTGAATGTTCTTATAGAAGGAACAATGGTGAAAATGGCATTACACTTGGTGAGGTGACTTGGTATTTGTGAATGTAGTTGTGATCAAGACATGGGGAAACTTTCTAATTGCTGGCTATATATTGTTTTAGTTGATAGCAGGCGTACATTTAAAAATAACAAAAACTTAAAATTTTTCTTTAAATTAGAATTTTGAGTTATAGAAGGTTTTATTTTGAAAATAACATTATTCAAAATCAATATGTAAAAAGGGGTTTAAAGTATAAAGGTTGGTTGAGAACACAATAGCAGAAAATATTAAGGTTAAAATTATCATGAAAAATGTGTAAAATGAAGTGTTGTTTTTTTTTGTCGTTAAATGAAATTATAGTTTTTATGATATGAAGATTTAAAAGTAAATGGAAACTGAAACGGTTAAATTACTATAGGTTAACTGGCATATAATGAAGCATTATAGGCGATTGATAGACTTAGCATTTTGTAGGATGGGTATAAAATTGAATTGAGGAAACTTTGATTAAAATATAAGCAAAGAAAAAAATGATGGTTATAAATTAAATGCGATATGGTTATCTAATTGCAGGGGCTAAACGTAAAATAAAATAAACGAAATAAAAATCTACTTAACAAACAATTGGATATTTAAGTTCAAAATGAGTTATACTTACAGTACAAAAGTGTCAATTGTAGTGTAGTTTGAAAGTTTGCACTGGTTGATGTAGCTATGGTCACGTTCTTGGTGATGGTTGAAGAAGGCGTGAGGGAGGAGAAGTTCTCGTCGTCAGGTGGATTGTGGATGTTTGCAGTGAGCACATTGGATTTTTAATGGCGAGTAGAATGCAAGTTTTGTGGCAATTGAAGATTGGCTATCTACCTAAGGCTTGGAAGCGGCGATGTCTTGGATGGTTTCCGCGAGTTGTGCCACGATGTCCGTGGCTGTGGGTGACATGGTGGTGATCTTCGGCGTTGATCTGTTCTCCAGGCTCCATCCTCTTTGCGTTGTCCTCGGTAAATCCTGTCGACTTTCTGTAGTAATGTATAGTTGTTGTATCTGTTGGATGAATGTAGTGTGGCATGTTGGTTGCAGTCGTGGTGGCCACAATGATTAGAGTGGTTTCAGGCGTGATTGGAATTACACAAAAGGACGAGGCATGTTGGATGTCACCATAGAGATGGCGAGCGAGTGAGTTTAGCCGACACTGGTCAGGGGAGCTCTGTCATTCCTGTCTCAAAGCGGACTAATCTGTTTGCATAAGAAGGGGGCATACCCGACTTGTTTTTCGGACCCTTTTCCTGCTTTCCGGCGTCGACTGTCACTCACTCGAAATTTTATTTGTCACTTTGGCAATTACATTATAACTACAATACATGGAGACATAGATATATATTAGAATATATTACAACATATATATATGTATAAATATATCTCCATATTTTGGTTGAATACCTTAACTAGGAATTAATTTTATATCCCGGGTATCTAAGCAGAATAGCCCAATACAAATGCATGCATGCCATCTCATGCTGTATACTTGAATATATTGCCGAAACCACTGGGAGAGTTCACTAATAATGAGTCAGGCCCTCCCATTGCAGTAAGGACAGTAGTAAACGTTTTAATTGTATATAAAAGAAAATGTCGTGCTACATATCTTCATTTCTTGACTAATATTTTGTCTTGATAAAGGTTCACTGAAATATTGAAATATTTTCGTTTAAGACCTAAGATACGCGCACCTCTCCTTTTGAAAGTATACTCTGTGGATTTTGATAAGCTGCATTTAAAAGCGACATACACTAGTGAAGAACTCAACATTTGTCGCTAAACATTTTGAATTTCAATAAATGGCAAATTTCTTTCTCTCATTATCACACAGCCACCACATATTTAATCTTTTTTGAATTTAATTATTCTGCTATATTTTGGATATGTTCGTTTATGGGGTAAGATATGTTTATAAATAGTTTAAAACTACCAATCAATGCTGTTTTTATTGAACGCGTGTTTTAAAATTGAATTATATACGACTATATTTATACGGCTCTATTTTCAGTTCATCTGTTACCATTACCAAACAAGCTTGTTCAAATTGTCTTTATTGAGAATTAAATAACATGCGGGAAAAATACGCATTTATATTAATTATTCCTACTAGATATGCATATGAATACACATTTTTGTATATGAGAACCTTCCTTTCTAGTAATCAAACATGTATGAATAGGCCAATTCATGAATAAGATAATTTTAAAAATATATGAATTGCTCACTTGTGATTTGATTAATTATTTAAAAGGTTATTTAATTTATATGCAGAAACACTCTATTATTAATGAGAACACGCTAAATAAGTGAAATTTGATCTAAATTTTAAATTTTCCTAATTTTCTCTTTTTGAGAAGTTTTAAGAAAAATGTGAGAAAGAGAAAATTATTTTTAGATATGTATTGGGAAAAAAATCTAATGATTAGGGGAGACTACTGCTAATTGGAATTGCTTATTATTGGGATTAGAGTTAATTGTGACTGCTGATATTCAGAATTATTGCGAATTCCATTTATTGTGAGTTGATTGGATTTTAATTCTCTCTTATTTACAGTACGCATTGCTATGTTATATAAATACATTCAGACGAAAAGACGAAATAAAGAAGAAGAGTTTCTTTTATTATAAATATTTCAAAGCAAGCTTTCGGGCAAAAAACCCTTCTACAGGCGTGTTATAATTAGAGATTTTAAGAATTAATATATAAGGAATTTTTTATGCTTGGAGTTTGAAACTATTGAAACATCAAGCATAAAAAATTCCTTATATATTAATTCTTAACATCTCTAATTATAACACGCCTGTAGAAGGGTTTTTTGACCGGAAGCTTGCTTTGAAATATTTATAATAAAAGAAACTCTTCTTCTTTATTTCGTCTTTTCGTCTAAATATTTCCAAGAATAATATTATAATAATCGTTATCGCTAATAAATACATTCACACACTCGAATATGAAATTCTCACTCGATCTCTTTTCTAATACAAAATATACTTAAAATTCACTATAATGACAGCAAACACACATCAAAATTATAAATAAAATAATCATCTCTCTACGCAAACAGCAAATTAATATTTCCTCTATTTTTCTTCAAAATATATGCCAAGTATATATGTTAGCAGTTGTAGACAACATATATATTACAAGCTGCAAATATTCACTTGGTTAAAGAAATCAAATACTCCCGCTAAAAGAAATATGTCTAAGGAACATACTAGTTTGAGGGTTATTATACACTACCAAAAGGTTACTGAATCAGAAGATTAGACTGGCAAATTGCTGGAGGTATCAACACTAAAGAGCAAGCGTAAAGATAGAGGCTGCCTGGCCGGGATTCATATTTATATAAAAAATAGACACTTCGGCCAGTTGGAGTTTTTTATTTTCTCAATTTTCGACAAAAATATTTGTCTTCTTCAGGAGAAGTAAATAAAAATAAAGCATTTGGAAAGACGTTAAAAATTGTTCTGAGGTTTGCAAGGGCGTTCTCACGTGATTTTTCGAATTTAGTACAACATCTAAAGCGCGAGTCAAAAACAAATATTAAACTCGTCAAAGACTATGATCTTGGAAATAAAAATATATAATAATAAAATTATAATAAATTAAGTAAAAATAAATAAATAAAGTAATATAAAATAATAATCACAAAGATTATTATGTAGATTTCTAACTATTATGTCCAATATTTTTATCTAGCTTATTAACAACTTTTTAAATTTAAAAATGAAGCATATTGTTGCGCAATATCTTCAAAAGTATTTATAGTTCTTTTCCCATATTCTCGTTATACCCATCCCTCTAAAAATGATCCAGTTGGCTTCATAAATAAATGGATTAGAAGTAATGAAATAGATAGGCCAAATTCGAATAGAACTACAGAAGGTTACAATAATATAATAATTCCTTATATTAGAGAAGTTGATAATGAAATATCTAGCATTTTGAAAAAAAAATGTAAATATAATATTTGGTACAGTACTGGGACAAAAAGGGAATTTTTAACTAGAAATAACATAATGAAGGATAACATAAGCACATCAAAACCAATTACGTAATTTATGGGATTAAATGCACAGAATGTGACAAAATATATGTAGTAGAAACCGGCCGAAATTTAGAGACCAGAATTAAAGAACACCAACAGGGTTTTTTGGGGAGAAGGGCGTTAAGCAAAATTGGGGAACATGCATTATTTTCAGGACATAGGCCAGATTGGAATGATATTGAGATATTTCACCGGAATATAAAATTTGAAAAGGAAATATTATTTTTAGAGGGATGGGTATCACGAGAATTTGGGAAAATAACTATAAATACTTTTGAAGATATTTCGCAACAATATGCGTCATTTTTAAATTCAAAAAAAGTTAATAAGCTAGATAAAAAAATTGGACATAATAGTTAGAAATCTATATAATAATCTTTGTGATTATTATTATTATATCACTTTATTGATTTATTTTTACTTAATTTATTATAATTTTATTATTATATATTTTTATTTCCAATATTTGTTTTTGACTCGCGCTTTAGATGTTGAACTAAATTTGAAAAATCACGTGAGAACGCCCTTGCAAACCTCAGAACAATATTCAACGCCTTGCTAAATGCTTTATTTTTATTTACTTCTCCTGACGAAGACAAAAGATTTTTGTCGAAACGTTGAGAAAATAAAAAACTCCAACTGGCCGAAGTGTCTTTTTTTTTATATAAATACTAAAGAGCAAGGCCTTCGAAATCATTTTTTTTTAATTACCGTGAAGAGAACAGAATATATTTTCTTTATTATAGATAACTAGACGAATGACCCGGCTTCGCCCGAGAATTCCCCCGAGTTCAATTTTTTCCATACTGAAAATACATCAATAATAAATAGTAGAAGTGCCATAGAATAGCAATACACAAGTAACGCATAAACCACAGGCAAAAAGTGTATTATATTAGTGTTTAGGTATTTGATTTAATTATTTTTTGCAATCCATTTAGTTGTTTCAAAATCAATATAGTTTAAATAGATGGCAGCTTTTCCACCCAACCCCCGAGGTACCCGCCCCAGCACATTAACCCTTGAAATTGCCTGAGTTGGGTGAGTGATTGAAATGGATCTTGACTGCGATGCTATTTTCTCAGTAAGAACAAGAAAAAATAGGTTTATAAATAAATAATCCAAAATACTGGCGCGTAAATATTTTTTTTTTCGTAAAAATAAAAATATGTGTTTTCTAATGACTGCGACTGCATTTTAAACGAAAAAAAAATAGATTAAAAAAAACAAAGGCCAGAACAAAAACTAATCAAAAATACGAAAGCCATTATTTACATACAGTAACACTAATTTTCCAATAGTTTTTTTAATTGCATTGTGTGCACTTACCTTAACTTGGTAAAATAAATTTCTCTCTCAATACTCAATACTTTTGTAAAAAAAGTAACACTCGTATAAAAAGATATTTCCAAAAAAGTACGCAAGCAACTTGAAAAAAAAATGCCGAACGCTCATTGGTCGCTTAATTGGCCTGGTGTTGCTACTTCGCCTCGTATTTACTCCGCGTAAAAAAGGGTATTCAAATGGAAAAAAAAAAGCCAAAAATACTAATCAAAATGCAGACGAAAATATTCTTCAGATTTATAAAAAGCGACATGCAAAATTTGGTATCAATTGGTTCAGTAGTTTTTGAGTGTATCGTGAAACAGACAACAGACATTGACTTTTATATATAAGAGAATATGAAGCAACATTTTACATTATATAGGCACCTAAAAGTTCTATAGTATATTTTATATCATTATATAATATATAATGTGAAAAAATATATAATGAAAAAGGTCAGGTGTTGGTATTAATATCGAAAAAAGGCATATCCTGACCACAAGCACATGAGCTTTTTATATGACATTTTTTCACACGTTCAGCGTTTTCACGCAAGTTTGGCCTTAAATAGCCATTTCTTGATTTCTTAAGAACCCTCAGGGACCGAAACATTTTTGGTCGCAGTGGTACAGCCTGCACCACGCTGAAGAGGGACGACAGCCCGAAACGCGTTCGAATTTGGCTTTTTTTTTTCTGAAATTATCAAGAAAATGGGTTGATTAAATATCAGGCAACAGGCTTAATCAATGTTTAGTTGATTTCTGTTCCACTAGATGGCGCACTAAAGAGCTCATATGCTCGTGGACAGGATATGCATTTTTTGATTAAAATATATATTTATTGATTCATCTTTTCATTATAGAATTATTTTCCTTGGAGGAATTTTTAAGAAGATTCGCAAATATGTTGTTCATTTTGTTATTGTTGTTGTCGAAATCATGTCATTGTTATATTTTTATTTACCAATGACTAGTAACATCTGGGGCAATTATTTTTAGTCCTCATTTCATGCGCGATATGCAATAGCAACGATGAAACAAAAAAAATCTCAGTCATTTCTAAAATAATTCGCCTACTTTTTAATTTTTGAAAATGTTAGAATTTATCTTTTGTCGAGAATATCTGTCGCAAATCCCAGTTTGGGCTGATGTTCTAGTAGGATATAATAGAGAGGGTGGTTTATTAGTGCATACTCTCGAAATGCCGTCAGAGAGCGCATCTGATGGATGCTAAGGGTAACTTTCAACGTCGCTGTCCTCCGGGCCGGGAGGTCGGAGCAGCATTGGGTGCATGAGCTGGAAGCGCCGGTTGTCGCGCACGGCCATCGCCACGACTCCAAGCAGCAAGAGCAAGGCGAGCACGGGCAGCCAGACCGTAACCCAGCTCGCCGTCATCCTGGGCGCCTCCCCCGACTGCAGGCCCCGGTACAGACCTCTCACCAGAGTCCGCAGGCCCGCGTACCGTTCCCCGTCCCCCAATAGCTCGGCGCTGGCATTCCACACTCGACCCAGCTCGGCTTGGTCTAGCTGGCGCAGTGTGGCTGGGCCAAGGACTGCCGTGAGCTGCGCGCACATGTAGCCTCTCGTTGCGTCGGTATACATTTGTATTGATGTATCCATGTTACCAAACATCAAGCATAGGTTCACCTCAACAAAAATTATAACACAACTATGCCAAGTTACGGACTCACACAGACTACATAAAGCTATCCCAAAAGTGAATCCCATTTTCTCCAACTGAAAATATTTCAGACGCCCATCCTCCTAGGAGTCACAACTTAAATTTTGTATGAATATAAAATGTTCCAATAGATAAATAAATATGTTTTTCGTTACCTCATTATTCCCATTTCCTTAAGCCGGAAGGACAACTGCATAGCTGGAACACCTGTACTTGGAACTTGCTGCTCTATTGATTTAAAAAAGCTGTAGCAATGTACAGAACTGGACAAAGAAAAATGGAAATACCTTGATAAAATGGTAAGACAAGGCAGAGACAATCTTAATCTTAAGCGGATGAAATCTCTGAGGACGCAATAATTTGCAGCTTACACACTACTTTTACCTTGGTGATGTTGGTCATCAAAGTAGCAATAGGACTTTCTGATTCGGTGATTTCTGGTTTATTTCTTTGAAAGCACCTTTGATTATGTGTCCTCACACATACATGCCTTTTATGTGTTTTTATTAGGCTGCATGCTATATGAAGTTATATATATATATATTAAAAAACGAAAGAAAAAAATAACAGATAAAAAGATCAGGTGTTGAAATCAATATTAAAAATGGAATATCCTGACCAGGAGCACATGTGCTTTACAGAAGGCAGAGCGCCATCTGGTGGAAAAGAAATCAACTAAACATTGATTTAGCCTGTTCCCTGATATTTGGCCAACCCAATTTCTTGATAAATAAAAAAAAAAGCCATCCACGAACGCGTTTCGCGCTTTTGGCGCTCGTCAGCGTGGAGTAGGCTGAACCACTGAGCCCAAAAAATATTTTTTGGTCCCAATGGCTTCCCGAAAAACCAAGAAATGGGTATTTAAGGCCAAACTTGCGTAAATACGCTTAGCACATTAAAAAACGAAAGAAAAAATAAAATATAATATATATATATATATGTTATATAAAATATTATTTTATTTTAAAATATAATTTCATAGATACAAATATTCTGTTAAATCGACCGCCAGAGGTCACGCTTTGCATATAAAAACTCGTTGTTGTTCTATCCCAATGGTCGGCCCAAAACATTTGTACATTATGTAAATACGCTTTTCATTTTTTTTATTCTTACGCCTTAAGCCAGGCAGTAATTTTACCAAGTTATGTTTATCCTATATAGATCAATTAAAACAATATCTGATCAAAACCCTTTTTGTTATTATACTTTCACAAGATTTTAGCCATGACTGCACCACCATAGCATAATCATTACTATGGTCCTCAAGATGATCAAAATACAACAGAAATATTATCTTTTTTTTATTTAAATATAATATTAGTCGACAGGATATATTTACCTGTTTTTTTTTTTTTCAAAATGGCAAAAGCAAAACTAATATGCAAATCTTCTACAATCAACAATAGCCATCTCTAAACAAACAGTCATCTCCACAAGCAAACATAGCCTCTACAAACAAAAATAGCCATCTCCAAGAAAACATAGTCATCTCCAATCAAACATAGCCATCTTCAAGAAAACATAGCCACTACAATCAAACATAGCCATCTCCAAGAAAACATAGCCATCTACAATCAAAGATAGCCACTACAATCAAACATACCCATTTCCTACCATATCCAGCAAATTCAAGCAGCCTTCTTCCTTTCATCTCCAGCCATCGCATCTTCCGCCCCACACCAGCCATCTCCCGAGGTCTTCAAATCCAGCCCATCTTCCAAGGTACTTTGTAACTACCTTTTACACAATTCACCTAATGTCCACTTTTCTAATTCTCACCCATGCTTCTAAATAGTTTTCAATCGCTTATTTGCTTAAATATACCCCTTTTGTCATATTTTTATATATCAATTTTACCATAGTTGTTTTGACCTTTATATTTCACCACACCTTTAATCCTTGTAAACCTTTATTTTCCTTTGTATAATTAGTTCCCAAAATATCTATTTCCATATTTTTACCTTTAAACCTTTGCATTTTAATCTAAATCAATTTTTAACACTATATTTTTGTAATTCCAAATGTAAAACAGTCGGCCGGGAGGACAACAACAACAACAAATTAACATATTTCTCACATTCAATTTCTTTATTAAAAAATTAACTAAACCTTAATGTTTCTCATATTATCAAATTATTTTTCAATATGTTCCGAATTCCCTATTGCTCATCATATGACCACTATGCCTTATAGCTTCATACACATTTCTATCTTATACTTAAAATCCCTAACTTTAGTAATTTTTATATTTTCTTATTTCATCTCATTTCACGTTGTTATTTTCAAAATTTGCATTTTTGCCCCCATTACTTGTTTCATATGTAATTAATATCTAAAAGCATTTCTGTCAATATGTAAATTTACCGCTACCAACATATGTAAATTTTAGCTTATTTTTATCCACCTTGATTCTTTTTCTTCAAATGACCATTCTTTATTCCTACCATTACTTTTTTTTTAATTTTAACATGTTCATTCCTTATTTTCAAATTTGCCTTTTGTACATAAACTTTATCCACAATTTAACGCTTTTTCACAAATGCCTTTTTTTTCCTACAATCACCCAATGCATTAATGTTGTCACCTATTTTTTACTAATGTAATTTTCATATTGTTTTCAATGTTATTCATCATTTTTCATTAATATTCCTTTTAATAATTCTGCATTTTATTTTTATTCCTCATTAATACTATATGTGTATCATTATCATGTTTTTCCCAATCTATTGGCTCACAACAAGCCAATATGATCAAGGGATATCATCCTTTTATTTCTAACTTGTAATTATAATTCATTTTATTTTTCTTCCTCATTTTTAATATTATTTGTGTATTTTTTGTCAATTTCCAATCTATTGGTTCACAGTAAGCCAATACGATTATGGAACACTTTTTTTTTCTCTTTACATTTTCACTCTTTACCACATTTTCACTCTTTACCATATTTTTATTATTATTCATATAATGTATCATTTTGTATTTCTTGTCTATTGGTTACCATCCAAAAACCAATATGATAAGTGAATATCACCTCACCTTTTCTTTCCATTAATCATTTTATATTTTTTTAAACTATATTCTTTTATCACTTTTCTCTGTACCCATATTATTTTCTTCACAGGGGGGAAATGTTATATAAAATATTATTTTATATTAAAATATAATTTCATAGATACAAATATTCTGTTAAATCGACCGCCAGAGGTCACGCTTTGCATATAAAAACTCGTTGTTGTTCTATTCCAATGGTCGGGTTGTATCGACATGAATCCTGCCAAGAAGAAAAAGAAGGCCTACAAGCCTACAACCCGGATCGTGAACGTCGCCGACCTGGAGAGGGAAGATGAGATGGTGATCTCACGCAACTGCAGCATCCTGAGCTCCATTGGCCATCCTGCCCTGAAATCCCTGCATGAGGACCTGATACGCTACATCGCCTCGCGGACTGAAATGATCAAGGCCCTCGCTACCAATGTAGAGAACCTCACTGACACCCTCGAGTCCTTCGCAGAGTTGGACGAAATTGAGGAGGCCAGCAAGCCCAAGACTGCTTGCCGCGGCACTCAAACCTGCCCTGCTCCTTCCTGCAATGAAACCAGCTCCCAGACTGACCCAATCAAGCCCGCCACTCCTGCTCCTGCTGCTCTCCCTGCCAAGAAGCCTGCCTCCTCCCTGCCTGCTCCTGCTCCAACCAAAAGGAAGCAGTCTGAAGCTCCCAACCCGCCTGCAAAGAGGACAAACCTGAATGGTCCTTCAAAACCTGTGTCTTCCCACGTCTCCAAGCCTGCGGCCGCCCAAGTGATCCTTCATGGAGAAAAATCGGCGGCCCACACAGTGGTCATCTCAGATGACCCACAGGCTGACCCAAGGGAGATGCTGAAAACAGTCCGCGCTGCTCACACTCTCCCCAAGGCGTTTGGGCCTCCCTGCGCACCAAGGGGAAGCTGGTCCTCCATTCCAGCAATCCTGACACCATCCCTGAGGTTACAACCTCCCTGGCCAGCAAGTTGAATGGAATGAAGGTCCGCCAGCAGAAGGAGATCCTGCCACGGATCTGCCTCTTCAAAGTGGATGAGGAGACATCCAACTCCACAATTGAGGAGACCTTCCTGGAAACCGCTGCTGTTAGAAAACTTCCTGGGGACAAGGTGGTGCGCGTGGCGCACCGTTCTGCACCCAGAAACGGGACCTGCACCGCCTTCATCGAGGTGGACCTCAAGACCTTTAGAGCCCTGGGCGTTCGCGGGAGGATCGTGGTGGATGGAGTAATCCTCAATTTCGAGGAGTCCATCCGTGCCCGCGTCTGCTTCCGCTGTTGTGGCTTCGGCCACAACTCTGCCCAATGCACCAGAGCTCCTAAGTGCTTCCACTGCGGTGAAGACGGCCATGAAGGCCGAACCTGCCCATCCATTGCTGACCAGCGCACCTCCAAATGTGCCAACTGCTGCTCCCAGGGCCTTCCTGACAAGCACGAGGCGAGAGCCTCAAGCTGCCCCATCCTGAAGTCTAGGGCCCTCAAGTTCTAGGCTTCAAGGACCTTCTGCCTCCATTATCATCTGCCACTTCTCCTGGATTCCTGGCCTATTCAACGCACCCGCCTCACTGCACCCTGGCGCTATTCCCCTGCTTGCCCAACGTTTCTACCACCCCTGCGAGACATCTCCTGCTTCCACATCCTAGGGTCCCTTGCCACCTGACATCGATTTTGGGCTCAAAAATCATAACTTTTGGTTAGTAGCCCGTAAATAAAGATATTTTCTCTATCCCAATGGTCGGTCCAAAACATTTGTACATTTTGTAAATACGCTTTTCATTTTTTTTTAATTCTTACGCCTTAAGCCAGGCAGTAATTTTACCAAGTTATGTTTATCCTATAGATCAATTAAAACAATATCTGATCAAAACCCTTTTTGTTATTATACTTTCACAAGATTTTAGTCATGACTGCACCACCATAGCATAATCATCAACATGATCAAAAAACAACTGAAATATTTTTTATTTTAAATATAATATATATATTAAGGATGCAATACCCCAGTGGTATAGTGAAAATTATTTCAGTTTGTTTGGGAGCGCATGGGACTCAAAATATGAATAGGAATTGGAGATACTCGTACCTAATGAAATTCGTTTAGAATAGAGGAATTATGAAATTTTTAGGCAAACATATATTATTTTTTTAAATAAATTTTACAGATCTTAAAATTTTAAAAAATTTCAAAAAAATTAAACACAAAACATTCATTCGATTAATAAACAAAAATCCACATGGAAATTCCGGGAATAAATGCAAACTGGTCGATATTAGAAAACATAGATTGGGTAATGCAATAGCTAAAGCAGAAAACGAAGCAGATATTGATCAAGTGAATCAAAATCCAAATTTTCTCACAAACGTGATTACTGGTGAGTGGCTCCCGAAAAATGCACCCAAACCGAAAAAAGCAAGAATGTCAAGTCAAAAACAAAGGTTCTCTTGGTGACTTTTTTCGATCACCAAGGCATTGTGCAAAACGACACTTGAAGTTTCACCGCATGAGTTTATTCTCAACGAAAAATCTAAATATTATTTTAAGGTGAAATATCGACTATTTCTATCCTTTTTTGATGAGGTATGAAAGGGTGAACCATGAAGAGCAATGAAGAACGGAAATACAAAAGTGTCCAGGGATGGGAATCGAACCCACAATGTTCCACCCACCGGGCAGATGCCATGTCCACTAGGCTCCACCATTGACTCATGGATCACTGAAGCAAAACCCAACGAAATATTAATCTGGTCAAGGTACGTCGATGATATCTTTTGCATAATCACAGAAAACAGTGAAAATCACATCCTAGAAACCCTCAATAGCTTTAACTCATCTATTCAATTTACAATAGAAAAATAAACTAAAAGAAGTTTACCATTCCTTGGCATTTTATTTACCAGAAATAGAACCGGTTTTACAACAAAAGTTTATAGAAAACCTACCTCCCCAACGCAGTACCTACATTTTGCCTCCCATTCTCCCATCTCCCACAAAATAACAGTTGTACGTACCTTGACGAAAAGAGCCTTCACCCACTGTTCATCAAAAATAGAATACAACAAATAACTTAATTTTATCGAAAACCAGTTTCTTAAATCTGGATATCCGCTTCCTTTCATTAAAAGAAATAGATATAAAGCAGGGACCCCCAGAAATAACTCCAATCATTACATCTCCACCTGTTACTTACCATATACAGAATTTACAATTACAATAGCCCGCAAACTTAAAAGTTTTGGCATAAAAAACATCTATAGAAGTTCACCTTCCATAGCCTCGATTCTAAGAAACCCAATCACCAAAAGCACCGACCAGAAACAGAAAAAATATTTAGTTTACCAAATTCCCTGACTCAACTGCAATAGTGTCTACATCGGCGAAACATCAAGAGATATTTCAATCAGAATCAAAGAACACCAAAGAAACATTTCCAAACTTAACCCAAACTCTTTAATAGTCGACCACGTCAGAGAAACCGGACATACTCCAGACTTCAATAATAGCAGAATCCTCCATAAAAATGCCAAAACTAAAACCCAATGACTCATTCTTGAAGCAATAGAAACCATGAAGCACCCTAAACCATTAAACAAAAGTATACAGTTGCCATCACAATACGTTCCCCTTCTATCCTAAAAAATCTTCAAAAGCCATATAAAACAATAGCCATTCCATTTTTCTCTCCACTAAAATCCTTTGAACTGTTTATGGTTGATTCTTTATATTCATTCAATTATGTAAATTTCTTTAAGATATTTTGTGCTATATTTACATAGATTCCTCTTTAAAATGATATATAATCTCTCTCTCGCTTGTCTTGTTTGTACACTATAGTTAGCTGAAGAAGGGCTTGCCCGAAAGCTTCCTTTAATCACCTTAATAAAAAAAGAGTTGCGGCGATATATGATCTCCTATTTCTAAATTGTCGAAATCCGCAATCCGTTTACCATGAAGACCTCTTAATGTTCCAAGCTTCCCAGCTGGAAAATTTTGAATTTCCAGCCCAATAAAAAGGAGCATGTCTCAGAAAGCAAGCAATACGCATGACATACTCGGTGATTAAATATGCGATTATTTTATAAGGTTGTGTGTGTGCTCCCAAAAGTTTGTGTTTCTCTTAAAACTTGGCGAATAATATTTTTACGGCGAATGCACAATACAATTACTTTAAATATAATACAAATACATTATACATAACGGCGAATAATATTGGTATTTCAATTTTTTTTACAAGTGTTTACGAACCTTTTGGGCAACCTTGTAGAAGGACAACTGAACACATTGAAAATTTTCGAAATAAGAATAATGACCAAAATCAATGGTAGAAAGGTACAGTAAAGCCTCTCATGAGAGACCACAGCACAAAAACATGACTACCTCTTTTCGTTACTGAAGGTAATTTCTCATTGTAGGTTGTGTTAGATCTAGTTGTTTTTTTTTAAACTACGTTGATGTGGTTTTAAAGATGGGAAGAAGTCCCTTCATAATATGGTTCTATCGATAAAAGTCTACTATTTTCAATTACGCCCATGTCAGGAAGTTCACCTGGAAGTCGTGTGTCGCCAACAAGATGATGATGTCGTCCCCGCACCTCCCCAGCGACCAGCGTCTCCGCAGGACTGTTGCGAACAGTCGCGCCACGTTGTCCACCGGTTGTCTGTGACACCAAGATCTGTGGTATATGGCATAAAATTTACTGCAACATTGTTTGCAATTATATGGTTTGTCTAAAGGGTTTACAAACGAAAACTATCATGTATTTTGAAACTACATTAATCATCACAAAATATTTTCACCATTATAGCCGCACATTTATTCTACGTTCTGGCTAGAGAGAGCGAAAACATATTTTTACGTAGAATAATAAGTTTATTCCAGAATAGAATGTTTCGGAACGTTCACGAATAATGTAGAAAAATCGGAGAACAACTGATTGGCCAATCTAAAGCGAATGCACAAGGCTTTGTACTGGCGGCTTTCTGATTGGCTGACCAACCATGACCGTTCTGGAAAGATCTACTCGGGGATATATATGGAAGAGGAACTCATACCGGCAATTAGAAGAACGAAGCTATGTGGTGTACCCCAAGCAAACGCGAGCTGCTGTCTCAAGAGGTCGGACTGCTGCTTACCGCCGATGCCGCTGTACTTCGTGGAAGACTAGAAAGTTCTACCAACTTCTACCTCCTGTTCTGCTCCTGCTTTCTGTGCTGCATTTGGGGAGTTTATAACTCCTATTTTCTTTTGTTGTTTGTTTTATTTCACATTCTTCGGTAATATATTTTTATATTGACTAGGCTTAAATAAATTCCTAGAGATCCTTTGTACCCACAGAAGTTATTCTTTAAAAACCAACAACGAAACAATATTCATCAGGTCTGACTAAACATGAAACTAGATAGTTTTTCCACATTTATTATATTTAATCAAATTTATTTCCTTTTGGATGTCCTTTAAGTCTGTTAAAAATAAATTAAAAGCAAACAAAAAACAGTAGATAGAGGTCAGGCGATTGGAGAGTATGGTGTCAAGGTAGTGTGTAAGTAACCTCACGTGTGGCCAACAAAACAAAATACAGTAGGTCGTGCATGATAAGTGCATAATTTAGAAATCTTTTGAGGCATGCATTTAGAGTTTTTTTTTTCTTGAAAACAATATCGTTACAATAAATTCCTAAAAAAATGTTCAATAAGAAACCTTAGTGTTTCTGAGATTTTATAGACCTTAATAAATGAAATTTATATAAGCTAATTATTTTATTTTTACTTTTGATTCAAGGAGGAACCTTTGGAAAATTTTAATTTATCTGCTCTCATTGTACCAGATTATACTATTAAGTAATTCAAGTTTAAGAGAGAGTATATATGTTGGTATCTACATAGGTTTATTCAGATGAGTATTTGATACATACCGGTTCCGGACGTAATCCCGACTGACCAAAATATCAATATGCCCAAAAATAAAAAATAAAACATCTGGATAATTTGAAGTTTTTGAAAAAAAATTCTATGTAGTTTTGTCCATGTCGGGACTTTTATCCGGACCCGAAATACATATTGTATAATTCTAAACTAAAATTAATCATACTATATTTGTAAGAGAAATTATCTTCTTGCATGCAGTTAATGGATTAGGAATTAGTTTATTGTATGTTCGTGTATGTTCGAATATATATATGGAAAATTTGCCAGGAGGAAATTGATCCATAGAGGCATAGGGCATCTCTCCCGTCAAAACCTGACGGCATCTATTGACCGTCGCCGCAAACTAGCGGCCTCGGGTCGGTGACAAAGCCAACAACACCGGCTTTGGCAAACTGAGAAGCGCCCATCTAGAGATCATGATTTTGGGCTGATGGCCCTCGTCAGCCTAGGGCGGATTTTATTCCAAGAGATCGACACGGGATATAATGGGATCTTCACAATCTACTTAAGAGGTGCTTAGCTGGCAAAGTGGCTGGGCCAAATCTATGGCCAGAATATAGATGGAATATTTTCCGGGAGGAAATTGATCCATAGAAGCATAGGGCGCCTCTCCCGTCAACATAAACCTCAATCGACGGTCAATAGATTGAGTCAGGTTTTGACGGGAGAGGCGCACTATGCTTATATATATATATATATATATATAATTATAATAATAAATAGTTATTTAATTTTATAGTCCATTTTTGTATTAAGATTATCTTCACTATTATGATCATTTAAATTCAAATTATAAAATTTGTAAAATGTTATTAATTTGTAGATAGAGAGAGAAAAAATAAAATCCTTTACTTCTACTACATCCTCAAGTTAATTATATATTTATAATTAATAACAATAATCAAATCTAACTGATATAAGTCATCATTATTATCAGTTTGCTCCTTAAGTTTTAAAATTAGAATCACTGTTATAATTTTGTTATATAGTTTCTACACTATATATATATATATATATATATATGGTAATTTGAACCAACAACCCTATATTATATAATACTTATAACAAGATTGTCATGTTGTATATAGAAACACATCTATAAATAATTATACGCATGATTGACATGTGTCATTGCATCACTATATGTAATGTACTTTGTACAAACTGAGGATGAATAAATAAAACTATATAATAGATTAAAAGCTGAGTTAAAGCAAGATTGAGAAGTAAATCACAGAGCAACTTCTAAAAATAGATTGGAAGCCGACAGGTCGGCGCCAGTGTCCAGTAGCGACACGTACCGTAATGCAATACTTCTTTGTCCGAGGAGTTATATAAAAAGGCCTCCCCCGGCTTAGCAACAATCAGTCTTTACCGTCGGCGTCACCCCTTGTCATTTGTGCCAGGACCACCTCATCGCAATGTAAAACAGTAAGATCTACTCTATCTCCATTATCTGTTCATGGAACTTTCCTTCTACGACTGTGTCTCTTCGTTTTTTGGTGTGTGAACATTCCCAGGCTTTCCACTCTGCCTCGACCACGACTGCCTGTACTCTGTGAGAACTGTTAAAGGTCCTACAAGGTACAGAGAGGTACTGGAAAACTCTCCACGCCCTGACTGTCCCTCTTGGTTACTACAGGTTTGACCCTCGGTCAACACAGTATAGCGAAAGTCGACAGGATTCTACAAGAGCTACCAGAACTTCACCTTATTACACATATATATATATATATAAATGAATGTTTGTATGTTTTCTGTTGGTCTGTATGCACGGTATACAAATTCGCAGTAGTTCACTAATTCAAACCAAAATTTCCATACATAGGTAAAAAATAACGGGGATGACGATAGGCTATTTTAAAAAATATATAAATCAATTATTAAAACTATATATTCAAATTATTCTACTTAGCTCACGAGCAGCGCCCTCTAGAACGCAGGCGATCTAACGGCGGCGCGCGCCCATTGGATGCCGGCGAGCACGTGACTTCCCTGCCCCCAGCACCCCCCCCCCCCACCCCCCCCCCCCCCCTCCGAGAAAGTGTAATCGTCCGGCTGCCGGCAGGTTGGACAGTCCAAGTTCCCACCGACCAATCAGAGGGATAAAGAGGTCCTGGCGCGCGGGGGCAGAGTTGGTGACACAGAAAAAAGCCTCGCGGGTGACCTCCGGGAACTACGTCCATCTTCCATATGTAATATACATTTAATCGTGTAAACCCGGGCGTAGCCCGGGTCATTCGGGTTTGTTACGCCGTGTCTATGCCATAAGTGAGGGAGAGAAAAGACAAGTTGTGATCCCAGACTTCTTCAAGAAAATGTAATTACTTTTTAATTAATAAATTATAAATTAATTATTTCTATTTGTCATATTAATTAATTAATGCTGGTTTTGCATTCTATATATTGACTTAGAGTATTAATTGTTATTAGTTTTGTTATAAATAATTTATTGTATCTTTAAATTTCACATTTTAAACGTGTTCGATACAACGCCACCCTCGCCTTACGCCGCTTTTTTGCAAAATCCGGATGGTGGCGTTATAACGAGAGTAGACTGTATATATTTACATGTCTCTTATTAATTGAATGTGGGTTGCTGAAAAATTACTTCCATTGGTTCTATTCGGGTTTGTAGAGATCTTTAAGTTTCTCCTATGTACAATATATATTTTGTAGGTAAGGCTTTTTGTTTATTTTATGTAGGTTTTGTCATTAGAGTCCTAATAATTGTCGATATAAGAAGTAACCACTTGAAAATTATCTGTATTTCAGGTTTTTCCAAATTAAAAATGAAACAATTAGCATATTAATGCCTTCTATTAATATCTTTAAATATATACTGTTGATTATATTATTTATTTAAGTAACCCAGGTTCCTGGAGCGTACAGAAGTCGCCAACTACCCGGGTGTTGAATATATTAATTTGATTTTGATGCACAAAAATTATTATTTATTTAATATCAAAAAAGCTTATCAGCATAGACCTCAGTTTGTATTTAGATATTTGCGCAATTTACTTTGTGTTGGAGAATTCCATTCACGCCACTTCATACACGTCTTCTTACCTCAGGATCACAATCAACCACCAAGTTTCAAGTAAATTTAAAATATGCTGAATGTAAATATGTAAAATAGTTTTAAAATGGAAACATATAAATATAGTTAAGGATATGCATGGTAATTAAGAAAAAACCTCTCTCTCTCTCTGGCAGGCAATCGCGTGAAAAGGCATCAAGTGTTTTTGTTCAAAACATTTCAAAATAAACGAAGTATATATTCATCAGAAGAGGTTGTTTTTAATCTTAGCTTGGAGGCGTTAAGGGAAGTGATCGTACGCTCGCAAACCTACAATAATATTTCACAAAAAAAAAAAAAATGCTCCGCATTACTAACTATACAAAAATTATATTAAAAGTAAAAGAGAACAAAATAGTATATATTATTCTTCAAAATTAAAAGCTGAACGTGAAATTTAAAAATTTTCAATGGATAAAACATTCTAAATCTACTATGCATTTATGTTCTTTTAAAAAACAGGGGCTATTTATTCATTGTTCCTTTCATCACATTTCAACACGGAGGCATCACGGAATATGGCCGTTAATACCATCGTCTGATATAGTTTAATTGGAGGGTGGGTGATGTTTGGGGATGATAATTTAGGCCTAAGACGTCGGTGTTGCTGCAGCATGTGTTCGTTTTTTTTTTCACTTTCAGAAATTGGCCAATTTTATAGCGATACTAAATAAGAAAGAAGAGAAAATAATTTATTTTAACGAGAGAGCAAAATATACCGGTGGTTCGTTAAAATATATTTGTTATAAGATCTAAGCCTTTCATGTGAGCGATATACAGTATGAATATATAGCAAAATAAAAGAGCTAAAGATACATAATTGCTTTAAAAAAAAATTGTATTTTGAAAGTAGATACCCTCCGATGGTAAGGATATAGATTAGGTGTGTAAAGAATTGTGCATTTTGTAGAAAAATAAATGTTCCTTTGGAGATATAAAGATTTTCAGCTAAAATGAAATGAAGATTTAACCTGTTTACTAATTAGAGAACTAATGCTTTTCGGTAATAATTTGGCAAATGAATTCCTATAAGGGTATATTTTTATTTATTACAAGATACCCTACCTATTATAGGGCATGAAAATATAATGATAGCTAGAGGACTATAGATTTTGTTACTCTATGCCAACCACATATCTCCACACATAGAAGCAGCTGAACTTGAAAGTTGCAAAGTAATTTTCTGGCTACTTGCACTCACTGGGTAAGTCGGAAGAGCTATGGATGAACTTTTATTTTTTTTTTTAGGTTGAGATATACTTGTATATACTTTTTCAATGTATAAATAAATATATATACTGGTGAAAAAATAAGTTTAAAATTTGAAAAATGGTCTGGCGTTGATATTAAAAGCAAAAAGAGCATATCCTGAACGCTCACATGAGCATCCTTTAGATGGCAGAGCGCCATCTAGTGGAGCAAAAATCAACTACACGTTTAGTTGATTCAACTTGTTCCATGGTATTTGCAAACCCATTTTCTTGATAAAACAAGTAAAGCCAACCGTGAACGCGTTTTGGGCTGTTGGCCTTCTTCAGCGTTGCTCAGTCTGTACCTCAATTTCTGGTCTTTGAGGTACAACCTGCACCACGCTGACGAGGGCCAACAGTCCGTAACGCGTTCGTGGTAGGCTTTACTTGATTTATCAAGAAAATGGGTTTGCCAAATATCATGGAACAAGTTGAATCAACTAAAGGTTGATATTAATATTTTCATAATAAATGAGAAACTCACTCATATATATATAGTATCAGGTTGTCCCATAAATAATGGCCGTTTTTTGAAACATTTTTGAAATTAAAGAAATATTGCATAAATAATTCAGCAACACATGCATATTATATATTGTTCTAAAATTTACAGAACGCGCATTCATTTTTTCGAAAATATCACGAATGATAAAAAATCTATAATTTAAAATATTGCCACGTGGAAAATTAGGAAAGACAAACTTCGGGGTGGCACAGCAATATATTTCAGGCAAGAAAAAACTGAGTGATAAACAAAAGATAAGCCATGAGGGAAATTTACAGAATAGCAAAATATAAACATAAAAATGACCACTATGTTATAAAAATAATTAAATAAATAAATATTTTTTTACATAGCTTCTTTCCTATGGGAGCTGTGACTCACAGCTAGCAATTATTGTAGATACTGACATGGATCTGACGTGCTTCTGCCAAGGATTCCATCGAAGTATTGAAACTTTGTTCCTAGTACTTTTGCGTCCTTTTTCTTGCGGCGTGAAGAGCGGCTTTGTCGTCGTATCGTCTATAGAGACATCGTCATCTTGGAGAGAAGTCTTGGCTTTGACACGTCGGTGGAATCCTGGAGCCAGTCTCCAAAAATGTAGATAACAGCACCCATGGCCTCTAGGTCTTTTCGGCGATCTTCAGTTTGTCTTCCCTAATTTACCCAGCATCTCCACCAAAATGCCACGTGGAAAATTAGGGAAGACAAAATTAGGGGTGGCACAGCAATTTATTTCAGGCAAAAACACACTATGAATGATAAACAAAAGATAAGTCACGAGGGAAATTTACAAGGTAGCAAATTATAAACATAAAAAAATGACCACTCTGTTAATAATAATAATAAAATTAATAAATACTTTATTAAAATATTGAGCAATGGAAACCTAGGAATTCACGCTTCATTTTGCTTCACGAATTTAAACTTGGACGTTCGGTCACCCAGTCAACCAAAAACATTATTGAGGCCTGGCGAGAAGCTTCTTCTATTCTATTCTAAATTCTATAAAACTTTTACCATATCAAAATAAGGCCAAAATAGGATCAGAGGTTACACCAATTATTAAAAAAATGGAACTACAAAATAATACTAATTTAAATCAAAAAGAAAGACAGGCTATCAAATCACTAAAACATAATAAATATATTATTATAACACCTTCAGATAAAGGAAGAAACACAGTAATTATGGACACAACCGATTACAACACTAAAATTTGTCAATTACTTCAAGAAAGAGAAACTTATGAACATCTCTAACCAAAAATCCATTATCTAATCTCACTAAGGAATTTAATAAAAAGCTCAACAAATTATACGTGTACACAAACTAGAGAAAAAAACTTTCGAAAATTTAAAAGCACAAGACACTATTATATGTGGCGACCGCACTTTGCTTCAGCGAGCGCGAACTGGAAAAAAGCTCCAATACACACACGGGCAGTGGACGGCCTCGGCAACCGCGAGCGTCAACCTGACTACGCATGCGCGTGGGGCGTCTGCACGCACGGTAAACAACAAGGCTAGCTATAACGGCCGTTACTTCAACCGTTACATCTTTTCTCTTTATATATTTCTGGCTTTAAATAAATTAATTTTAATTATAATTTTATCAGCGGCCTTTCCACAAGCCACACCAACACATCACGCAGCCATCTCCACAATTTTGGTGAGCCGGACGACTCGAAAGAAGAATTAACGGCCAACGTCAAGGGCAAATCATGGAAGCTCAAACATTCACGATGGAACTCACCCCATCTCAAATATCAAGATTGAATTTTCGAGCTCCACCCTTCTTGTCAAACGACATTCCATTGTGGCTCAGCCAACTGGAAGCTGCCTTTATTTCGCAAACATCGCCAGCGACGACGATTTCAAGTATAACTCAACGATCGTTAATTTAGATAGACTAGCTCTTATTTGCGTCTATGACATTGTAGAGAACCCACCAGTTTCAAGAGAATATGCGGCGCTCAAAGAACGGCTTCTCCAGCGATTTGGCCAGTCACGCCAGGTACGAACAGCTCAAGTCTCAGAAACTAAGCCCATTGCTGATCAGAGACCCTCGATTATCCTGGTTGAATTGTTCAAACCACCTCCATCTCAGCACTGTCTTCCCTGTACTCCCACCTCCAATAGCCTCCAACACCTGGAGCAGACGGCCTTTCTCCGTGAAATGAATGTCACAACAACTGCCCCGGTGACTACAGTCCAGAACGTTGAAGACACCAACTCAAGTTCCATTTTATCTTCTCCCACCTGCTCTCTGAGTAACTCTTCATCCCTGGACTCTTCATCGTTCTGCTCCAACCCACCTTCAAACACCATCTCCCCCCCTGCAACTGTTTTCTCCACCCCAGTGCACAGTGACAATCCCTTGCCCCAGCAGCCGCCGTCTCATGAAGAGCCCTTGCCTCTATCCTGCGAGCAGAAACATCCACTCTTCCTAGAAGAAACCAATAACGCTGCTGCAACGACTCCTCTCCACTTGCAGCCCGCCAAAACTTCGGTACCAACCTCTCCAACCTCAAAACACTCTCCAACAGTCATCACCTTCCATTGAAACAAGAGACACTACTACCCTAATACCAATAGCTCCTCTGGTACTCTCGGCGACTATACCTATCGCTGAGCTACCCCTCGTGTCCCTGCAACCTAACAAGATGGTCGCCACCCATTACATCCGGACAACATTTAAAAAGAACAGGTGTCTCCCTCAAGCCCAAGACCAGATCTCAACCCAACAAGGCACCCTACCAAGAGTTCCCTCTACGACTACATAGGATCTTTAAGGATCCTACTGGAGGGGTGAGTAGTGTGGCGACCGCACTTTGCTTCAGCGAGCGCGAACTGGGACAAAGCTCCAATACACACACGGGCAGTGGACGGCCTCGGCAACCGCGAGCGTCAACCTGACTACGCATGCGCGTGGGGCGTCTTCCGACACTTGATCTGGCACGCGCGGTAAACAACAAGGCTAGCTCTAACGGCCTTTACTTCAGCCGTTACATCTTTTCTCTTTATATATTTCTGGCTTTAAATAAATTAATTTTAATTATAATTATATCAGCGGCCTTTCCACAAGCCACACCAACACATCACGCAACCATCTCCACATATACATCAATTTTATGGGCTTCCAAAAATTCGTAAGCCTAACACACCGTTACGCCCTATTGGTATCATATGCTGGCTTATCACTTTACCCTCTCACAAAATTTATTTCTTCCATTATCTCCTCACTTCATAAATTACTTCCCCACACTGTCCTAATTCAACATTAGCTCTGTTGAGACAATCCAAAACCTTTCAATCTCTAATCAAAGTCGAATGGTATAATTTGACGTCGAATCTTTATACACCTCAATACCACATGCTGAAGCCATTTTAACTCTCAAAAACTTTATTGAAACCCATCAACACTCTGTTCTCAAAGCTTCATCTGAAGCTTTGATTGACTTAATTAAACCTTGCTTAGAATTTAATTATTTCAGCTATAAAGACCAATTCTACAGACGAATTAAAGGCCTACCAATTGGCAACCCTATTTCATCGACTTTAGCAAATATTTTGATGAATCAAATTAATCAAATTGTTACAGAATCAAAACATTTAAAAATAATTTAATGGGAAAGATACATAGATGACATTATTTGTATAACTGAGATTGAGAAATTTCAATCTTTCTAAAAAAATTGAACAATCTAAACAATCTAACACGAAATTGAAAATAACAATTATCTGGCATTTTTAGATATTTAAATTGAAAAACAACGAAATAAAATTCAAACTAGTATTTATAGAAAATCCACCCACACTGTGAACTTGTTGACTTTGCTTAGAATTTTTAATGAAACTGATTCCAAGAATTATTAATTAAACATTATATTCATTGATTTACAAGAGAGAGATCAAAATAAGAAGGGAAACTAATTTTGAACAAAGGAACTTTTTTTTTGTTTCGGTTAGCGCCTATTTACCTGTGAGCTTACACAAACTCTGTTGTAACAATTAATTAATTTATATACAATACACGTTCCCCTGTGTTTAAGCCCTAATCAGCAAGTCCAAGGCTATCTGCACCTTTCCGTAGTTTGTCCTTAGGGAGACTCTTCATTAGTATATCCGCCTCCATGTCTTCACTTTTAGTGTATGCTAGCTTGATTCCATTTTGAATTACTTCTTTCACAAAATAATTCTTTTGGTTTATGTGTTTTATTTTCGTAAAGTAATTTGTCAGATTGTATTCAGTTTATTGCAGCCTGACTGTCACTTTTCAAGGTAATTGGGAAAAAAAAAACATTTTCACAAAGTTATTCTAGTAATCCCTTTAACCATAATACTTATGAAATTCCTTCACATATTGAACACATGTAGACAAGGCTACTAAATTTTGCTTCCTACTTCTCCAGTTTATTAAGTTGTTGCCAAGTTTGACTGCATAGCCTGAGTAGGATTTTACGTCTCGGTTTGTGCGCCAGCTCGCATCAGTAGTTATTGTCTTTTGACTTATATGCCAACATTTTATTTCTTGTCCCCTTCAGAAATATATAAATTATTTTAAATCTAGTTAAGTATATTTCTCTTGGATCATAACTATACTGTGATAAATTGCTGACGTTGAAGGATATGTCTGGTCTAGTACCCGTAGAAAGGTACATAAGTGATCCAATAATTTCCTGGTATAAAATTGTATCTACTGGCTTAGAGTCCAAATACTCATCCAAATTTTGATTTTTATCTCCAGGTGTCTTCACACTGTTGAATATTTCCCGTCCAAATCTGTGAAGAATTGTATCAATATAATGAGTCTGAGATAGATAAAACCCATCTTCTGCCCTTTTAGAGTAACATATTTTTCTATTTCTGAGGCTAGGTTGTAATTAATTTCCTTACTGGTTCCAGCAATTATGAGATCATCTACATATAGACTCAGTATTGCATACTCTTCTCCTCTTTGGGTTTATAGAAAAAGGGAAACTAATATTGAGAAATTTCAATCTTTCTAAAAATATTGAACAATCTAAACAATCTAACACGAAATTGAAAATAACAATTCTCTGGCATTTTTAGATATTTAAATTGAGAAACAACGAAATAAAATTCAAACTAGTATTTATAGAAAATCTACCCACACTGTGAACTTGTTGACTTTGCTTGGAATTTTTAATGAAACTGATTCCAAGAATTATTAATGAAACATTGTGGTAGACCATACAGGATTTTTTCCAATTTACACACTTTGTTTTCTTCTCATTTTTGCATCCCCCCATCTTGTTGCCTCATGTATATTGTCTATTCTAACTCACCATAGAGATAAGCTGTCTTCATATCATAGGTCTTTATGATGAAATCCTGTTGCGTTGCAATAACTACTATTGTTCTCAAACTTTCCCTTTTGGTATTCTGATTGAAGTTCCTGATAACGAGTCCAGAATAAATCTCCTAAAGAACTCATCCAAACTTCGAATGCTCAATATTTTTATGAGCAGGGAATACAGCCTCCAGATTAGAGAGCAGAGAAAAATTTTAATAGAGAAGAGAAAGAAACTTTACAAGAAAGGTATAAGATCGAAGTTGGGGGATAATAAACTTCTCCTAAACGGCATCAACTACATGGTAATGGAGGGACAGGTGGTGAATGCCAAAGGAGAACGAATATAGCTAGAGGCACACCCGCGGATCTCCGTAAATAGATGTAAATATTCAGGTAATAAAATACATACAAATAAAGATGCACAATCTAGAAACAAAACTCAACTCACAGGATCTCCTCATATTTCACATAGCAAGACTCATACCATTAAAGAAAGTCAACTTAAGGGCACACATCTAGGATCTCCTCATATTTCACATAGCAAGACTCATACCATTAAAGAAAGTCAACTTAAGGGCACACATCTGAAACATAATAAAATTAAGATCGAAAAAATAAAACCAATGGTTGACATAGCTAAAAACAAACGATTCATATATTGGAATATAAACGGCTTTTTTAGGATAAATTCTCTCTTCCCATTGTTTGAATATTTGATACAATTTGAGATGTTCGCGCTTACAGAAACTTGGTGCCACTTCAATATCGACTTGAACCTGGCGAACTTCAGAATGTATCAATCACCTGCCGTAAAGTCAACAGATAAAGGGAGAAGCTCTGGAGGTATAATTCTTGGCATAAATAGAAAACTACAGCCCCAAATTAACAATGTTGAAATTGAAACCTCTTGGATTGCAGTCACACTCAATCCAAATTTAGACAATGACTCCCCAGCGATCTGTGTAATATTCGTATATCTACCCCCAAACGATACACATGCTACAAACCTTGGACGACTATTTCATTTGATGGAAAATAAGATATATAACGGGCTTGAAAAATACTGGTCGGCGACCTGAATGTCCGTATTGGCAATCTGGGGGGTTACCATAATTTGATAGATACTTCAAACCTTATATCAACTACCCGAAATTCCTGTGATCTAACAAAATCTGCCAAAGCGGAAATATTTATTGACTTTCTTGACAAAAATTATTTAACCATAATAAATGGTAGATCCATTATTGATAAAAGTGGTAAATTTACATTCATCTCCGGAAGAGGCTCTTCTGTGATAGATTTGGCGATTGTCTCACCTGCGGTGCTTGAACACATAGCAGATTTTGAAATTGGTTGTATGCCATATTCGGATCACTTACCAATAATATTAAAGTTTATCGGCCCAAATAATAAAACTCAAAATTGTTACATGGAGCCTAGTGCTAAGATTAAATTTTCCTGGTCAGTAGATAAAATCCCAACATATATATAAACTTTAAAAGAATTAACTCCCGAACATCCAGCTGACTCCACAATTGATATCCAGACTGATGATTTTAGTAGTTTAATTCAAACAGCAATGTTACACTCGGGGACGCGGATGGAAGCAAAAACAAAAAAAAAAAAATAAAATCTAAGCCATGGTTTGACAAAGACTGTTATTTGGCTAAAAAGGAAATGAAACAAAATCTTAAATTATACGTAAAACATAATATATCGGCTGATAAAATTCCATACTTGTCGAGTAAGAAGAAATATTCAGCTATCCTAAATCTCAAAAAAAGGGAATATACTGACAAAATTCAAGTTATCCTCAGTAATGTAAAAGATTCTTCCCAATTTTGGAAGACTATTAATTCACTTAAATATAGGAATAACCTACCAGGTGAAATTTCTATTGCAGACTGGCAGGTCTTCTATCGGGAGTTACTCTGTTCAAATCCAACAAAAGTTGTACAGCTACCACTTGAGATATTGGACATTGACCCCGAATTAGACTGTGAAATATCTCTAACTGAGGTCACCACGGAAATCTCCAAATTGGGTAAAAATAAGGCTACAGGACTTGATGAAATTCCCAACGAAGCGATTAAATATTTATTAGAAGAACATACAATTTATCTCAGGAACTTATTTAATAAAATCTTAGGGACATCCCAAGTTCCTCAACAATGGACAAAAACGATAATCCGCCCAATATTTAAAAATGGCGATCCGGACAACCCGTCATTTTACAGAGGCCTATCCCTGATTTCTAACCTATCGAAATTATTTACATCTATCTTGAAGACAAGATTGAATGATTGGATGGAGAGAAGGTCAAATTTGGCAGACATTCAGGCTGGTTTTAGAAAAGGCTACTCTTGTCAGGACCACATTTTCACGCTCGTATCATTAATTCAAATGACCCTTAGCCGTAGAAGGGGAAAGTTATATGCCTTCTTCATTGACCTAAGGAAGGCCTTTGATACTGTGCCGCACCATCTACTTTGGAAAAAAATGGCATTTAATGGTCTGAGCTGTCGATTTATTAAACTAATTAAGAACTATAATACCCAAATGACGGCAACAGTTAGATGGCGGGGTTCCTTCACGCAGGCTATCAAAATACAAGCTGGAGTATTGCAGGGGGAACCGTTGTCACCTTATTTATTCATTCTCTTCCTAAACGATCTGGTACCCCTGTTCGATGAATCAGAATTGCCAGGCATAAATCTTGAGAATTATGGAACTATACACCTTTTACTGTATGCAGACGACATAGTGATCCTAGGAGAATCGAAAAAAAAATTGCAACTGAAGATTAACTTACTTAAAAATTACTTAGAAGAGAACTGCCTAATGTTAAACCAAAATAAATCTAAAATAATGGTGTTTAGAAACGGTGGAAGGACAGCTCGTTCCGAGACATGGTTTTGGGGTCAGCAACCCCTGACAATAGTAGCTAAGTATACATATCTGGGTTACCCTCTGACTACAAAAATCTCGACCCAATATGCTTCCCAATACTTTAGAAACAAAGCACTGAATGCAATTAATGCACTTTGGAGAATCCTTACAAAGGCGCGAATAAAGTCCTTCACCTCAGTGATGAAACTTCTTGACACTATTGTTCTTCCTACGTTACTATATGCGGCACCAATGTGGTCAATTAACCAGCTGAAGACAGTCAATAATATCCAAGATGCATTTCTTCGTCGTCTCTTAGACTTACCAAACTTCACACCAGGATATATCCTCAGAAGAGAATGTGGAAGAATATCAACTGAACTTAATGCTGTAAAACTCACATTAAAGTTTTGGGTCAGGATTTTAAAAATGGAGACAAGCAGATTACCACATGCTTGCTTAAACAATCTCTGGAAAGTCACCGCGAAAAATGAAATAGAAAACAGTTTTACTCGAAATTTAATAAATATTTTAGACTCTAAGGGATATTCCTTCCTTAAGGGCTGCGAAGACTACTTAGCCATACAGAAAGAATTGCCAGGCATAATTAGAACCACCACAGACCAAGTAATTCAAAATGATCAGATGAAAATCATTGATTCAACCACTTTGCTCACTACAAATTTTTGAGTGAATCATTCATGACAGAGGAGTACCTACGATTAAATATCTCGCTTCCCAACAAAAGACTAGTTGCACAACATAGAGTTTTATGGCAATTTTTCAGGGAAGAAAGAAAATAAATCTGGAAAGAAAATGGCCGGAACTGTTTACTTTGTAAGGATCTCATGGATGATAATTTGGTTCACTATTTCTTCCAATGCCCTCTCTTAACAGAAAAAAGTACTGAAATTTTCCCAAGCCATAATTTTGGTCAATCTAGATACCATCGCATATGTCAACTTCTCTCTTCAGCTCTGGATGATGAATTACTGATTGTTAGATACTTTAAGTTCTGCACAGAAGCTGGGCGCATGAGAAAGAATGCAGAGCAAAGGATACTGGAGGATGACCTATCTGTAAATAGATAACTGAATGTGAGACAAACTTTATTTTGTTGTAAATGTTTCCTCTTCCCTCTCCTCTTGTTGATGTGTAAATACGGCGAATCATATATGGGGCGGAATGCCCTAAATAAAGGCTTTTGCTGTTTGTTGTTGTTGCTTTCCCTTTTGAGTACAGGTGAAAAATATTCCTTATAGTTCACACCATATCTTTGACTGCATCCAACAGCAACCAGTCTGGCCTTTCTTTTATATATGCCGTCATTTGAATTTTTCTTCTTACTGTACCTCACTTAATATTAATGACTTTCATACCATTTTCCCTTGGTACTAGTGTCAATAAATATGTTTCTCTATCTCACTGAGCTCTTCTTTCATTTCTCTGTGCCATTCATTTCTTTCTCCACTATCCATTGCTTCTTTAAAGTTCCCGGGATATAATGACCTATTTCCATAATTAAGTTTGCATCATTCCTATCCTTTATTCTTTGTGAGCGTCGAACTCCTTCTTCATTCAATTTCCTTTCTTGTTCTTCAAGTCTTGCTTTGTGCCGTTCTTCTAAGATGCTCTTTGTTTCTCCTTTCTTTCTTCCTCCTTTTACGCATCTTTCCTCTATCGGTTCTGTTAAAAATAGTTTTTTTTTTTTTGCTTATCCCTAGTACACGTGGTACAGACCATGATAATCATGGTGGGTAGTTAGCGACTGCTTTTTACTGTAAGCGCACCACATGTCTACACATGTGAAAAGCAGTTCGACTTTGCACTTACAAATGTGCCAGAGCCCCGTTTGGTTACTTGCACTCGCTGGTGGGGTTGGACTTTTGCAAGAATCGGGGGGCCATTGGAGCATTTTTTTTTTTTTTTAAACATAAAAAGTGTCCAATGCGGGAATCGAACCCGGGTCGTAGTGGTCGAAACCAAACGGTTTAACCAGCCTTCCACCTATGTAAATAGTTAATTTACATAGTGTCATTTGCATAAAATAATCCGCAGATCACGTGACAAAGAGAGCCAATCGGGTGAGACTTTGCGAAAGCAAAGCATAGTATAAAAGGCACGGCGGGATGGCCGGTGCGGGGATTAGTAGAGGATAAGGAGTGTAAGAAGATAGCAGTGCCAGATCCTAGGAGATAAAGAACTCGAACTCAGAGGAAACGTTTTTTATTAGTGCCTGAGCCTAGGAGATAAAGAACTCGAGCTCAGAAGAAACGTTTTTTATTAGTTCTCTATTCATGATAAAATTGTGAAAAAGTTTTAAAATTACAAATATATTCTAACAATGAGTATATTTTTATTTAAAAAACGCTAGCTTTCAAGCGTTAATCGCTCTTCAACGGACTTGCTTTAATATCGACTCTATCCCACCAGAAGTTTTTCATTAGTGCCTGAGCCTAGGAGATAAAGAACTCGAGCTCAGATGAAAAGAATAAAAGAATAAAGACGTTTATGAGAAGCCTCCTATAGAAACTGAAGGAGGGAAAATAAGTGATAAAGGGCCCGTGGAAAAAGTCTGTTAAAGAAAGTGAAAACGCAGAAGTTAATAAAAAGCCCACTGTAGAAACTAAAGAAAGTGAAGAGGCTAAAGTTAGCAAAAATATTATTGGAATAAAAGCATGATACTTGCTCCAACTGATATAAAAATTAGTTTATATTTAATGCATAATTTTATCATTATAAAATGTAGCCCATTGTATTTAAACTCATCAGAATTTCTCGCTCATTACCTTCAGAAACCCACATGCCTATCGCTACAGTAGGAACAATAGTTAAACACAAAAATTATTCATGTAAATTTATTCATTTGTTTATTATTTTCTCAATTCTTTCTCTTTTTTATTTCTCTTCTCGCTTATTCCCAACAGGTTCAGTTTGTGTTGAATAATTTTCAGTTTCACCACCTGGTTTTACTGAAATATTATCCTGAGACATATCACTCTCTGTGATAGGATTGTCATCTTACAAGATAATAAAGTCTTTAGCAACTATTTCTTCACAATTTCTTTTATAGGTCAAATTATCACAATAAGTATCTTCATGAATATCATTTGCATAATCAATTCCTCTCTTATCTTCACTAAATTTTACTGATCTGACTTCATAAATTCTTATTGTCATTATATCATATATTCTGTAGGCTTTCCTTTTAATGGAATAACCGATAAATATTCCCTTTCTACCCTTTGGTTAAAAATCGTTTCTTCTTGGTTTGCTCTCAAGCCAATGTGTCAAACATCCAAATATTTGAATATGTTTGACTGATGATTTCCTCTCATTCAATCTCTGTAAAGGGTTTATGGTGCTTAATAGACCGGTGGGGGGTACAATTCTTAATGTATACAGCTGTAGCAATTGCCTCTGCCCAAACTTTCATGGATAATTTTGAGTCAATTAGTAAGGTTCTCGCTGTATCTATAAGAGTCCTATTCACTCTCTCTGCGACTCCATTACTTTGTGGTGAGTATGTGGTGGTAAGATGGTGATGGTTCCTACTTCTTTTGAAAAGTTCTTCAAATCTAGAGTTACAACATTCAGTTCCATTGTTGGTTCTTACATCTTTTATTCTAAGACTTTTTTGGTTTTCGGCTCTTGCTTTAAATTCTTCAAATCTCTCAAATGTCTCATCTTTTGATATCAAGAAATAAACAAATATTATTCTACAGTAATCATCTACTATAACAAGAAAATACTTAGATCCTCCTAAAGACTGACATGGCATTGGTCCACATAAATACATATGAATCACACACACACACACAAGCCTTTTTATTGGGGCATCCAGCCCTATACATGATTCCCCTCTACAGGATTTAGCAAAGGAAGATATTTCAAAAGTAAAAACTAGAATACAAGAAGTAATAAGGAAAAAGAAAAGAGAGAAGAAAGAAAAAACTAACAAAAAGAAATATAACCATATATACAAAAAATAAACATATAGAGCAAAAGGAACTGTACATGAATAAATATTTAAATTAAAGTACCAATGTTTAGGATATGTCAAGGTTAGGCTATCATTGAGAGGGCTAGTGTGGAATCAGCCGCAATCAATCTTCGCCTTCTTCCTCCAAGCAAACCACGACATTCGGCGAATCCATTATTCTCCAACGGACATTGACTGTAGCCTTGTAGAATTTATATAAACCGAGGGAGAGACCCCGATCAACCATCAGTGTGTTCATCCAGCTGCAAATTTGTTGGCAGTCAGGTTGAGACCAGGGTAAGTCACCCAAAATTTCTTTCCTCTGTTTCTCTAAGCAAGAGCATCCAAATATTATATGCATAATTTCGTCTTGGATTCTGTTTTTACACAGATCGCAAGTTAGAGTCAAATCAATCTTCCAGCGCTTTGAACGATTTTCTGGGAAGATCGTCCATAGGAGTCTCAGTTGTGCAAAATAATCTTTTAATTGCTAGAGGAATAGTTGTGAATAAATATCGTTCTGCTGTTATTGAATATTTTAGGTATTTGAAGTGACTGTAATGTGAAGTATTTAGGATTTTCGCCATGTCGTTTTGGATGCTTTGCTCGGTTGCTATTCGAATAATAGCAGGGATTTCAGTCAGTATTGCAGTGTAATCCGGACAACCCTTCAGGAACGAAAAACCATTTGAGTCTAAAATGGTTGAAAGGTTTTCGACAAAGGTTAAACCAGCCCTTTGATTGCTGTGTAATGTCCAGAGGTGTGACAAACATTCCCGGGGCAACCTACTCTCTTCCATTTTCATAATCCTCACCCAAAATCTCAGGACCTGTTTAGTTATGATAACTTCCTGTGATACTCGTCCACACTCCATTCTTAGCATAAAGCCCGGAGTATACTTTGGTAAATTTAGGTAGCGTCTTAGGAAAATATTCTGAACCTGGTCAACTACCTTTACTTGGTTGAGTGCCCAGCAGGGTGCGGCGTATAGCATGTGAGGCAAGACCGTCGAATCAAGTAATCTCATTGCCGCATTTAGAGAGTTCATCTTGGATTTTGTCAGAACTTGCCACACAGCGCCAATTGCTGCCAGGGCTTTGCCCTTGTAGTGTGACGCTACCTTGTTTAGTGAATTTGCACTTGTAAGCGGATATCCCAAGTATAGATATTTCGTAGTAACAGACAGTTGCCGCTCACCCCAAAACCATTTGTCATTTTGTGCTAATCGACCGCCGTTTCTGAAAACTACTATTTTTGACTTATTTTCATTCAGGGTTAATAAATTTGTTTAAAAATATTTTCTTAGCATATTGATTTTTATTTGAAGGTTATTTTTGGATTCTCCAATCAAGACAATATCATCTGCGTATAGTAGAATATGAACATATCCATAATTTGGGAGATATATTCCCGGTAAATCTGAATTATTGTAGAGACCGATTAAATCATTTATAAAAAGTATAAATAGATAAGGTGACATCGGCTCCCCTTGTAAAACTCCCGAACGCACCTTTATTGGCGCAGTGAATGAATTGTTCCATCGCACTACCGCTGTCATATTTGTGTAATAATCTTTAATTAAGTTAACAAAACGGTGGTTGAGACCTGCATCTACCAGTTTTCTCCATAATAATGAGTGGGGCACTGTGTCGAAGGCTTTTTTCAAATCCAAGAAGAACATGTAGCATTTCCTTCTCTTTCGGCTTAGAGTCATTTGAATCAGGGATAATAGAGTGAATATATGGTCTTGACAAGAGTGGCCGGCCCTGAATCCCGCCTGGTTCTCGGGAACTATATTTCTCCTTTCGATCCAACTGCCTAGACGAGATTTGAGTATTGATGTAAATAATTTTGCTATATTGCTTAAGAGCGCTATGCCTCGATAGTTAGAGGGGTCTTCTAGATCACCATTCTTAAAAATTGGTTGAATAACTGATTTCAACCATGTTGTCGGAAATTCAGACGTTCTCAAAATTCTATTGAATATATCCTTTAAGGAAATTAGATAATCTTTTGGAAGGGCCTTTATTGCTTCATTCATTATGTCGTCAAAACCAGCCGCCTTGCCATGCCCTATTCGAGAAATTTCTTTGCTTATTTCATTAAGAGTTATGCATTTAGTTAGCTCATTATCTGTATTTATGAAGGTCATAGTAACGGGTTCGTAATCTGGTATTGATTCTGTATCCACGAGTTTATTGTAAAATTGCTGCCAGTCCGATATTGAGATATTGCCCTGTGTATAGTTTATTTTTCTGAAGCGAGCTATTGTTTTCCAGAATTCACTTGAATCGTATGTATTATTTAATTTTTCTTGTATTTCACGAAAGTATTTTTTCTTTTTATTGTTAATAATCGATGTATATTTGTTCCTTGTTTTAACATATTCCAAACGATCTAGATTCCTATTAGATTTAATATATTTTGTCAGAGTTGCTTTCATAATCTTTTTCGCTATGTAGCACTCATGATCAAACCAAGACTTCGACAGTGAGTTATTCGCTTTTATTTCAATTTGCATACCATTTTGTGCCATTGCGCTTTTGATCTGATTAACCATGTTGTTCATTATATTCTCAATCGAGTTATTCCAAAATCCATAAGCTCCTCCTAAGTCCTCTACAAATAGCGTTACTCTTTCGGAAATACATATGAATCAATTGTAGGGTCTTAACTGTAAAAATTTTCATACTATTATATGGTTTCTGAACCAGTTTTCCCATTATGCATGCTTCGCACTCTGCTAACCTTTCGAATTTTAGATTCAATTATCTTACAATATGTCCTTGAATAATTTTTTCATGTATTCTTCATTTATATGGTTTATTCTTTTATGCCATAAACTTATATTGCTATTTTCATTTGATAAATGTGTATTTATAACCGTGACATTTTCATTTTTTTCTATTTGTACATTTCTTAGTTTTGTTTCCATCATAAACATTCTATCTTTAATATATACTTCAGCAACTAAATAATTCCCTTCATTTTAAATTTTTGCTCCTTCCTTATTGAAAATAACAGAAATTACCTTGTTGACTAATTCATATACTGACAAGAAATTATTTCTTAGATTTGTACATGTAAGATATCTTTGATGCAAATATTTTCTTGGCCTTCACTTTTGCATGTAGAAAGTCTCATATTTCCTTTGGCTATGACTTGGGTAGTTTTGCCCTTCTGAGCCGAGTTGATTTCACTTTTGTCTTCTGTCACATTTTCATCAAAGTAATGTTTAGGGTTAAATGTGCAGTGCATCCTGAATCTATACAGCATATTTGCCTATCATTTTCCCATCTGGCGAATCTTCAAATTCCTTTACATATGTTTCAAATGCTTGCTCATTAATTCCACTTTTCATAGTATCCACTAAGTTATTTTAATGTTCCTTACTGTATTTGTGATTTCTATAATCAGAAGTCTATTTCCTTTGATATCCTTGTTTCTTTTTATCTCGAAACCAGCAAACATTAGCTAGATGTCCCTTTTTATTACAAACAAAACATCTTTTTGGCTGAAATTGTTGAAATTTTCTATCTTTAATTCTGTATGCTTGTTCATGCCCATTCTCAACTGATTGATTTAATCTCTTATTTCTTCTTGACTCTTCTTCTCTTAGAGTTTGTTGAATCTCTTCAAGTGTTGCCTATCTCTTAAGACAATAGCAATGTTTTCATACCATGAATGTATGCCTCTGACAATATGAAATGAAAGTTCTCTTGAGGGAAATTGATGCCCTAATGATGAACTTCTAGCAGCAATATTTTCTGCCCTCGTTATATATTCATCTACAGTTTCATTACCTTTCATTCTGAAGTTCTTTAATTATAAGCCTATATAAATGATTTTATCTTCCGAATTGCTTGTGTATGTTTTTCTTGGTGAGTCCCATACTTTCCTCGCATTTTTTTTCTCCTATGAACTTCCAGCTTGTTCATTTGTCAACGTAATAATGATTATCCCAAATGTCTCATCATTTTTCTCACTTCAAATCTCCCAAAAACTTTTGTCTTCCATATCAGGTTCTATATCGGAAATTACACATTTAAATAATTTTCTTCCTCTCAGAACTGCGCCGATTTTCAGCGCCCATATTTGATAATTAGTTCCTGTTAATGGTTCAATTTTTGTTCGGGATAAAAAATTATATTCAGCCATTTTCACCTTTTGAACTAATATAAACGAACCAACATATTTTAATTTTTGATGTATATTTCGTATGACTAGTCAATATTATATTTAATTTTGAATATTGACCGGTCAAATATAATTATTTGATTTATCATCATCTCCTGATATTTTTATAGTTTTTCTGGCTTGCGGTAAACAAATGACCGCGTTTTTCTTTTGTTAAACTTTTATATAATTAAATTGTTTATTTTTAACTGCTGTATTAAATGTAATACGGTAATAAATAATATATTAATTCTATGAAATGTTTGTCTAAATGAATACAAGAATAGAAGCATAAAGGTGAGTTGAAATAATTTGCTTAAAGAACGACGAGGTAATTTTAAATACACAACAGTAAATTGGCGACGAGCACGGGATATTCCAATTGAAGATAAGTAAACAAATTAGGGATCTTCCAATTAAAGATAAGTAAACAAATTAGGATCTTCCAATTGAAGATAAGTAAACAAATTAGTTCAAAATGTCTCTTTTTACAATTGAAAAATTTGATGAGACTACAGAAAGTTGGGAAAGATACACCGAAAGATTGGAATATTTTTTTGAGGCAAATAACATTGATCAAAATAAAAAGAAAGCTATTTTCTTGACCTTGCTAACACCAACTGTGTACAACCTTTTATATGATCTTTGCATACCAAAAAAATTATCTGATGTAGAAAATACTTACCCAGTTCTAGTGAGCAAATTAAAAAAACATTTCAACCCCACCCCATCTGCTATCGTTGAACGTTCAAAGTTTTCAAATAGAGCAAGGAGGCCAGGTGAAAAAATTTCAATATACATTGCTGAATTAAAGAAGATGGCAGAATATTGCAAATTTGGGTCTACAATAGATGAAGCTATCCGTGATAGACTAATAGCTGGAATCGAGGATGACAACATTCAAAGAAAACTGTTAGGGGAAGGTGATAGTTTGACCTTGCATAGAGCTATAGAAATTGCTCTTGCTTTAGAAGCAGCAGCACAAGATGCAAAAGATTTACAAAGTCAAAGAAATCCAGAGGTTGTTATGAAAATTAAGCAAGGCAATTGGAGATTAAAGCCATCTACTACAGGAAAGTTTACCAGGTCAGAAAGCTATACATGCATAAGATGTGGATCTAAGGATCATAAGCAAGATAAATGCCCTCATCTGAAAGCCAAATGTTTCAACTGTGGTAAAGTTGGACATTTGGGGAGGAGTTGTCTAAAAAGAAAGTCACAACGCAATTATACTGCAAATAAGGATGGAAATAAAGTACACGCCATCGCAGAGACGGAAATCAGCAGTCAAATCTTCAAAATTATAAATTTATGGAGAACAACCGATCCAATTAAGATTGAAGTACAAATCAATGATAAGATACTGTCATTGGAATATGATACCGGTTCTGCCTACAGCCTCATATCCAAATCCACTCGAAGGTTCTTTAAACTACCTAATCCATGTCCTGCCGATCCATTAAGAGTTAAGTTGGTAACCTACAGTGGCCAACCCTTGCCAGTGTTAGGTACATTGGATGTGCCCGTACAATACCAGAATAGTACTCAGACCCTACCACTGATGGTTGTTGGAGGTGAAGGTCCTAGCCTTTGTGGTCGGAATTGGATGGAAGCTATGGGAATACTACCAACCCAGCCATACAAGGTTGACATGATTAAAGTAACTGAAAACAACCTGCCAACACAGCTACATAGATTTAGAGAACTGTTCAGTCCTGGCTACGGTGTGTTCAAGGGCACCTCCAATACAGAAGCTGATGTCTTAAGCCGACTTCCCATGTTCACTCCTGAACCAGATTCAAAGGAACCGGATTCAGAACCTGTGGAATTGGTATTATTGATGGACGCTTTAGACAGTTCACCAGTTACATCTGATGATATTCGGAAAAGCTTACCAGGAGATCCTGTTTTAAGACAAGCCTTGAATTATACTCTTCAAGGTTGGAGTGAAGAGACACCAAAGGAAATAGAACTCATGCCTTACTGGAGCCGTAGATGTGAGCTAGGAGCCTGTGAAGGTCTGCTATTCTGGGGAAATCGTGTCATCGATCCTACAAATTTAAGAGCCAAAATGTTGGATGAATTACATAATAGTCATCAAGGCATTGTTGGTTTAAAAAGTGTCGCCCGAACTTTGTTTTGGTGGCCTGGTTTGGACAAGGATATTGAAGAGACCGTTAGACGGTGTAACTGCTGCCAAAGCCATGCCTGCATGCCACCCCGAACTACACCAGTCAATTGGCCGCCCACCAACCAACCCTGGGATAGAGTTCATATTGATCATCTGGGGCCATTTGAACAAAACCTGTACCTGATTGTAGAGGACGCTTGTACCAAGTGGATAGAAGCCATTCCTGTTCCTAACACTTCCACCAGAGAAACCATCGAACAACTACGCTGTCTATTTGCCAGGTTTGGCATTCCAAGAACACTAGTATCTGATAATGGTACCGGGTTCACTTCCGAAGAATTCAGACAGTTCATGACCAGAAATGGTATCCGTCACCTACGGACTGCACCCTTTCACCCAAGTTCAAATGGTTTAGCTGAACGTGCCGTGCAAACCATTAAAACTGGTCTTAAGAAAGTACAACAAGGAAGCATATCTCAACGCCTAGCTGAGATACTTTTGGGGAATAGAAGGACCCCCATAGCCAGCATCGGAAAGTCTCCTTCCGAAATGATGTTTGGCCGGAACATTCGGAGTCGTTTGGATCTGATTTTACCAAATCCTGGTAAATCGGAGGAACCAGGCTTTAAGGTAGGAGAGTCGGTTTGGTACCGAACCTACAAATCAGAGCCAAAATGGGACCAAGCGAGCATCCAAAACACTACGGGAAACCGTCTAGTGACTTTACAAACAGCCAGAGGACAAGCTAGAAGGCATTGGGACCAAGTGCGTAGATCTCACATTCCTGACAAGAGAGGTGAAGCTACCGAAGACCACGCCGGAGTCTCCGAGCCTGATCTCAACACCGAGTCAGAAGAACTGATTCCTCAACACCAGGAAGTGACATCGGAGCCGCAGTCTTCTACTGAACCAGCCCAGAGTCCCCGGACTAGTACACCACCGGATCCTAAATCCCCTCCAGTGATTCCCCTCCGGAGATCTAGTAGGATCCGAAGACCACCTACGAGATTGAACCTGTGAAGAGTTCCGCTCTTCCGAAGAGGAGAGGAAACGATGTATATTTCGTATGACTAGTCAATATTATATTTAATTTTGAATATTGACCGGTCAAATATAATTATCTCCTGATATTTTTATAATTTTTCTGGCTTGCGGTAAACAAATGACCGCGTTTTTCTTTTGTTAAACCTTTATATAATTAAATTGTTTATTATTAACTGCTGTATTAAATGTAATACGGTAATAAATAATATATTAATCCTATGAAATGTTTGTCTAAATGAATACAAGAATAGAAGCATAAAGGTGAGTTGAAATAATTTGCTTAAAGAACGACGAGGTAATTTTAAATACACAACAATTTTATTTAAATATTGGGTAGTTTTTAACATGCAATATATATATTGTTAGGTTTTTTATTATTATTATTGTATTTTATTAATTAATTATAATTCATATTCATAGAATTTTATTGTTACTTATCATCATTCTTTTTGTTGTTTTTTTTCTTCTTCTTCTGTTTTCTTTTGTGTTAAAAATACAAATAAATCGCATTAAATCGTAGTGTAATTCTCTTTTGTTGTTTGCAATAAATCGAATTGAATCGGATTGAGTCAGCTGGTTCTTTCTAGAAGAAACTTCAAAGAAAACGTGCTAACATTTTTTGGTGACGAGCCCGCGAAAGAAGTAGAAGTAATAGAAAGTTCTTAGAAGCCATAGAAATAAAGAAAGGTAAGGTTTTGAATACTAATCTTTAAAATATGGAAACAGAAATCTTAATTTTTGAATCTCTGATTAAAAGTTTAGGATTGATAAAAGCAGATGTAGAACAATTTAGAAGGCAATGATAAATACGCACTTATGCAAAATAAAGAAGACTTGTTAAATTTAAAAGCTAGCTTTGATAATCAATATGTGAAATTAGTAAAATATAAAGGCATTAATGCTGAAGAAAAATTTAAGGTATTCTTTGAGGCAGTGTCTAAAATCAATTATTTTATGATAAAAATAAATGGATCGCTGAGGAATTTAAATAAAAATACATTTTCTGGTGAAACGCATTTAGAACTTCCCAAATTTCAATTGCCCACCTTTAGTGGTGATATTTAAGATTGGCTGAGTTTTAAGGAAATTTTTATTAGATCTATTGATCAAATTCCAACACTGGGAAATTTTCAAAAACTTCAATATTTAAATTCTGCACTAAAAGGAAATGCCGCTAGACTTATTAGGGCGTTCAATATTTCTGATGAAAATTATCCTATTGCCTAGCAAACCTTGGTCAATAGATTCGACAAAAAAAGTGAATTGGCTTTTAAACAAATTCAAAATTTGTATGATCTAAAAAATATAAAACAAGAATCGACTAAAGATTTACTTGGTCTCCTGGACACTTGTAACGAAAGCATTCAGAATCTCTCTATCCTCGGATTGGAACGTAATAATTTATCGGATATGATTTTAATTCATATAATTCAATCAAAACTTGATCGTTCAATAAGAAAGGAATGGGAGATGAGTTTGCTTGAGAAAGAATATCCATCGTATGAAAATATGATTTCTTTCCTGGAAAGATTTGCTGGAAGGCTCGGGAGTTTTCAGAATAAAGAAAATTCAAAACAATTCTACAAAATGAATAAATCCACTCATTCTCATTCAGCAACATTTGCCTCTGGCTCAATTATAGATAGCAGAGTCAAGTCATGCGTCTTATGTAAAGGTGAACATTTTTGTTAAAATGTCCTAAGTTTAATGGTATGATGTTTCCTGAAAGATGGACATTTGTAAATGATAATCGTCTATGTTACAACTGTCTAAGATCTAACCATAGAGTATCGTCATGCGTCTTCACGCAAAATTGCAAATCATGTAATAAGAGACATCATACTCTTTTGCATCAGTTCAAACCATAAATGTTAAGTCCTGTTGCGGACATATCTCCATTTACTCATGCCAGTGTCTCATGTTTTGCAAACAACAAAAGTTATGATCGGATATTACTCTCTACGGCTTTAATAAAGGTCAAATCGGAAAACGGGGTTTTTCAAACATGTAGAGCCCTCATAGATACAGGCTCTCAAAGGTGTCTTATAACAAATAGTTGTCGAAAGAAATTGAATCTTCTTCTTGCTGAATGTAAAACTACAGTTTTTGATTTGGGAAACAAACTTGTAGAACAATCAATGGGTGAGGTCTCTCTCCAATTTAGCCCACATTTCTCAAACCTAATATTCAACGCCAATCCTATAGTCATTGATAAGATCACATCAGAATTGCCCAATTTCTTTATAGAAAAGAATAATTGGCCTTATTTGAAAAATATTTTGTTGGCTGACCCCAATTTTGACAAATCTAGACAGATTGATTTAGTGATGGGAGCAGAGCTTGCTCCATGCTTTGTTAATTTATCTGGACCCACTGCGTGTGGATCCAAATTAGGATGGTTACTTACAGGTAAAATATTACTGTCAGGTGAAAATTCCAATCAAGATATAACTATGTTCGCGTCGAAGGAACAAGATGATTTTCTCAAAAAATTCTGGGAGTTGAAGTCAGTACCCTCTGCCAAATCTTTAACCAGAGAAGAAATTTCGTGTGAAGAAATATATATTAATAACCTCAAAATTCTGGAAGATGGAAGGTACTCTGTTGGGCTGCCATTTAGAACATTGCCAACTCTTGGCGAATCTAGGATCAATGCTCTGAAACGATTTCTATCACTTGGAAGAAAATTACGAAAATCTCCAAGTATCCTGAAACAATATTGTGAATTCATGGACGAATATCTTTTAATCAATCATATGGAGCTTATTCCCAAGATGAGCTGGATACACCTTCAGGACAATGTTATTTTATACCTCATCATTGTGTTTTAAAGGAGCAAAGCACTACCACTAAATTGAGAGTTTTTTTGATGCATCTTGCAAAACTAGCAATGGCAAATCTCTAAATGACTTTCTTCATGTCGGACCAAAACTACAACAGGATATCTTCAACATTCTGATAAGATTTCGTACACGCCAAGTTGCCTTTTCAGGAGATATAGAGAAAATATATCGCCAAGTAAGAATCGATTCTAGGGATTGTGATTTCCAGATAATTTTATGGAGAAAAAACACATCAGAACCTTTATTGGATTATAGACTACTGACTGTGACATATGGATTGTCTTGTGCGCCATATATCTCCATGCGTACCCTACATTAACTTGCAAGGGACAAGGTGTCAACTTTCCCAGTGGCCTCAAAAATAGTACAAACTGATTTTTATGTTGATGACTTGCTTTATGGTGCAGACACATTTGAAGAAGCTACATGTCATATTCGTGAAGTCAATAATCTTCTTTCTTCAGCCGGATTTTCTCTTAGGAAATGGAGATCAAACGTCCCGGAGGTCCTTTCTGGATTTTCAGAACAGATTGAAGATAGGCATAATCTTCGGGATTTTGAGAGTGATTCATGTGTCAAAATACTTGGTATTTATTGGAATCCTTCCTTGGACATTTTTCAGATTCTTGTTAATGACATTCCAGAACAAACGAATTCTAAAAGACATTTGTTGTCCCACATTTTCAGAATCTTTGATCCTATAGGCTGGCTGTTTCCGGTTATTATTCGTCTTAAAACTTTGCTTCAATCACTTTGGAAACAGAAGTTGAATTGGGATGATCCCTTGCCTGATACTTTGTATTCTCAATGGAAGAAAATCGAAAAGAAATTATCCGTATTAAATAAAATTCAAATTCCTAGATACTTCTCGTGCAGGGGATCTTTACTTTCTGTTGAACTTCTTGGTTTTTGTGACTCTTCAGAAGTTGCATATGCGGCAGTATTTTATATAAGATCACACATTTCATATCGAACCAAGAGAAAGTTTCTCTGATTGCTTCCAAGACGAGGGTAGCTCCTCTGAAAATGATTTCCATACCACGGCTGGAGCTGTGCGCTGCTCTTCTTCTCGCAACTTTATATGATACTATTCACAATTTTTTATGCATACAAATTGATAGAGTATTTTTATGGTTGTGATTCCAAAATTGTTCTCAGCTGGATTAAATCTGAATCTAGACATTGGAAACCATTTGTCGGAAATAGGATTGCTGAAGTTCAAAGATTGACTTTACATTCTTCCTGGCATTATGTCATTCCGAAAGTTAATCCTGCAGACTGCGCTTCTAGAGGTATAACTCCTTCAGAGCTGGTGGATCACTCTCTTTGGTGGCACCTCGCCAACTTGGCTCTTGGATGTGAACTTTGAAGATCCAATTCAAACTCAATATGATTTTCCGAAAGAAATTTCAGGTGAAAGACGAAAAACTTTCTCTGTTTTTCATTCCACTAATCTTCTTGTCCCAGACTTCATTTTCAAATACTCAAATATCAACGAACATGTTAGAATTACAGCACGGATTTATAGATTTGTATTCAATGTCCAATGTTCTTTCAATGAAAGAATAAAAGGACATCTATCTAGTTCAATTCACAATATCATTCGTTTCATTCAAAGTTCTGAATTTCAATCAGAAATTACCTGTTGCAAACAAAATAAATCTTTACCAACTAACTCAGGGCTTCTATCTTTGAATCCTTTCATTGATGAATCTGGACTATTACGGGTTGGAGGAAGATTACGTCATTCAAATCTGCAATTTGATGAAAATCATCAAATAATATTGCCAAGAGATCATTTTATCACGGAATTAATAGTGCGACAGTGTCATCTGGATCATTTACATTCTGGTCTTCAACTGACCATGTCAGCACTACGATTACGATATTGTATTCCTGCAGGCAGAAGTTTGGTCAAAAAAATAGTCCACCAATTCATGGTGTGTTATAGGGCTAAACGCCAATTTACCAAGCAAATCATGGTAAATCTGCCTATGCACCGAATTGTGAAATCAAATCCGTTCACTAAAATTGGAATCGACTTTGCAGAGGACCGTTTTTGATGAAACCAAACATCAAAAGATCCAAAGTTAAATTAAAATCATATGTTGCTTTATTTGTATGTCTCTGCACAAAGGCATTTCATATAGAAATTGTATCAGACCTATCTTCAGCGGTTTTCCTCGCAGTTCTCAAGCGGTTTATTTCTCGTCGAGGAAAACCTTCTGATATATTTAGTGATAACGGGACTAACTTTAGGGGAGCTAACAACATTCTTCAAGAGCAGTTTGGTATATTGAAAGCTTCAACAAATTAAAAATGCATATCTAATGAACGAATCAACTGGCATTTTTTACCTCCTTCCGCCCCAAATTTCGGAGGTATCTGGGAGACTGGAATAAAATCCTTTAAATTTCATCTTCTTAGATGCTTAAAGTCTCAGATACTCACATTTGAAGAGCTGAGTACTCTGACAACTCAAATAGAAGCTTGTTTAAATTCGCGACCTATTTGTCCTCTAAGTTCAGATTCAGACGATTTTAATCCTCTTACACCAGGACACTTCTTAATCGGGAGACCCTTAACTGCCCCTCCAGAATCTAATGATGATGTTCCGATAAACTACCTCGATCGCTGGAGCCTAAATAAAAAAATTCAAAATGTATTTTGGAAACGTTGGAATCGAGAAAACCTCAACAATTTGCAACAACGCCTAAAATGGCAAAGATCCTCACCCAACATTAAGGAAGGTGACCTCATCTTGCTCAAGGATACCATATCACCACCAGCAATGTATTGGAGCCTTGGTCGCATCACCAAAGTCTTTCCGGGAGCGGACGGAAAAGTTCGAGTCGTCGAGGTGAAAACCATGCACCAAGAACGCCTTACTAGAACTGTCTCTAAAATAGTACCATTACCTTTTGCTGAGGACTAAGTTAGTCCACCGGGGTGGAGTTGGTTAGGTTTTTTATTATTATTATTGTATTTTATTAATTAATTATAATTCATATTCATATAATTTTATTGTTACTTATCATCATTCTTTTTGTTGTTTTTGCTTCTTCTGTTTTCTCTTGTGTTATAAATACAACTGAATCGCATTAAATCGTAGTGTAATTCTATTTTGTTGTTTGAAATAAATTGAATTGAATCGAATTGAGTCAGGTCGTTTTTTCTAGAAGAAACTTCAAAGAAAACGTGCTAACAGATATAATTTAACTTAATCCATATAAATACCTTTAATTTTCTCAGAGCTGCTTCATTTTACCGATCCGAATAAACTTCTTGCTTAATCTTCTGATTAAATATTTTAGCTTTTGATCTTTATATAAAAAAAACACGCTTTGCTACCAATTGTTGACTTTGCTTAGATTTTTTATGAAACTGATTCCAAGAATTATTAATTAAACATTATATTTATTGATTTACAAGAGAGAGATCAAAATATAAAAGGAAAACTAATATTGAACAAAGGAACCTTTTTTGTTTCGGTTAACGCCTATTTACCCGTGAGCTTACACATACTCTGTGGTAACAATAAATTAATATATATACAACAGAACTACTTAAATTTAAATTCTTTCGGTTCAATCCATGATAAAATTTCAGTAGTAAACACTCTCTCCAAAAGATTAACAACACATTGCTCAATGAAAAATGATTTTAAAAAATGGAGACAAATAGAATTTTTAGAGACCTGAAAAACAATGATTACCCAAATAAATTTATTAAAAAACTTTTTTAAACCTAAATTTGTACAATCAAGCAACAGTTCTGATCAATCAAAAAAGTATTATTGTGCCCTCCCTTACAGCTAAGGCTCTGAACGCATTACCAGAGTCTTAAAGAGAAACAATATAATTGCTACATAAATACATATATTTAAATATATATATCTTTACATATATACATACAATATTCCATGAGTTCTAACACACACTGTGTGGTAACAATTGATTATTAAAAATGTACAACAAGAGGTCCAACTTTCCAAAAATAATCGGCAATGTTTTTCATTTATGTTCTGGTATAAAATATCCGTTTTATCAAAGTCCGGTGTGTGGTTGTTTCTCAAAGCGTGGTCTACAAGGAGTGATAATGGATTAAAATTTCTCCAACCAGATTTGTGTTGATTAATGTGCTGATAATTCTTACGCCACCCAGACATCAAACAAATTAGCAAATTTGAAAACGAGAACAATGTAATTTACAAAATACCATGTAATGATCGCCCCGCCAAATACATAGAAGAAACAAGCAAGCCTTAAAAGATCGCATTAATCAACACAAATCTGGTTTGATAAATTTTAATCCATTATCACTCCTTGTAGACCACGCTTTGAAAAACAACCACACACCGGACTTTGATAAAACGGATATTTTATACCAGAACATTAATGAAAAACATTGCCGATTATTTTTGGAAAGTTGGACCTCTTGTTGTACATTTTTAATAATTAATTGTTACCACACAGTGTGTGTTAGAACTCATGGAATATTGTATGTATATATGTAAATATTACTACTATTTTCATATTTTTGGTTTTTGCTGTTTCTTCTCCTCTTTTCACACACCGCCCCCCCCCCCTGTCGAAAGAATGTAATCGTCCACCAGCCGGATGGACACTCCAAGTACCTACCGACCAATCGGAGGGGCAGAGGGGTCAAAAAGGTCAGAGCGCGGGGCCAGAGTTGGTGTCACAGCTGTGCCAAGTAGACAAGAAAAAAGCCTCGCGGGGGGCTTGCCCAAGAAGAGCTCTGGGAACTTCGTCCATCTTCCATAAACGGCCATACAAGCGGTCTGAGAAGGGACTGGGTGGCTGACATCTCAAAGAAAGGTGAAGCCGAGACGAATCGTTGAGAGATTCGCATAGTGGTTGGAGTACGTCGAGAGCGACGAATTGTGCTTCATCTGAAGATACCAGGAAGTTCGTCGAGAACGACGAATTGTGCTTCCAAGGCAGGGGGGCTCGGGCAAGCCGACCTAACAACTGAGAGGAACTGGTTTTGGTGAGCACTCTCTCACGCGCTTTTATTTCCTAAATTGATATATTTTTTATGTTAATCTAGCATATTTTTTTTTGTATTTTCTCTTCTTATTTTTACTAAGTTTTTTCTATTTCGTCAATATCATCATTTTATATATTTTCTTTGTTAAAAAACATTTAAGTTGCATGCAAATTTTGGAATACACAAAAATAATACGTTTTTCATATATTTTTTATCCTTTATTTTATAGCTATCAAAAATTAAACATAAGCTTTATATGTGTAGCCTTTGTTGTCTTCCTTTTTTCTTGCTTGAACACCCAAGGCAGCCCAAAACAATATCAAACTTTAGGTTAAAATTTTTGTTTTGTTAAAAAGGGGGTTTGTGGAGCGTTCCGAATTTTTCTTTTCCTCCACGAGATTTTTTAATTACCCCTTTCTTAACATTTTATTTTGGCGTCCCCGGATGGGCTGCATTGGCTGGTCAAATCGAGAAAAAAAAAGAAAGGCTTCTAGAAATATATTATACATTAAATAATGCAGAGTATTGATACATTAAAAAGGGCTACAGCCCTCAAAAGAGCTATTTTTACTCGGCTGTCCACCGAGGTTTGAACTGAAATAGAAAAGCCTGATTTCGATGCAGAAAAATATAGAGCTAAATATAACCGAATTTGTGCTCTCTCTAAGGAAATAAGTGAAATTGATTCAAGGTATCATGGGCTCCTTCTGGAGGATGAAACCATAACGGAGGTCAAAATCGAAGAAGAATTCGAGGGTTGTGAAAACTATGTTCAAGGGATGTTTGACATAGAAAATAAATATTTGTCTCGGTGTGAAACCGCGAGGGTTAGGGTCGACGGCTCATTGGTGGAGTCCGCGGCGAATTCGGTTGTAAATGCCGAATCTAAAAGAACTATTAGGTTGCCAAAAGTAGTTACCAAAATTTAAGGGCAACCTAGAGGATTGGCTCTCATGGTGGGGGCAATTTAGTAAAATTAGTGACGATGAAACTCTTGGGGATGTAGATAAATTTCACTTACTGCTACAAGCGGTAGTCGAGGGATCTCCAGAGCTCAACGTCTTGTGTGCAGTTACCCTATAACTCAGTGTCGGGCAACCGGTGTGCCGTGGCACACTGGTGTGCCGCGAAGAATTCTAGGTGTGCCGCGAAGAATTCTAGGTGTGCCGCGAACATTTTTGAAGGTATTTAGAACTTTTGGTTAAATTTAAAAATAATGTTTCAAAAAATATTTTTTATAATTTTTATTCAATTTTAATAATTATTTTCAAAAATTTTCATATAAAAAATGAAATTGAAAAAAAGCAAATTTCATTTTATATAAAACTTATTTTGGTATTATAATTACAACAGTTTGCATAATTTTATATTTCATATAACGTATGTACATAATCTTGACGTACATAACTGGCACGTGCCATTATTAAAAAATAAAAATGCAAATTGGTACGTACCTATTTAAAATCATAAGTTAAAAAAAAAACAATCCGCGAAAACAACTTTATTTAATAAAGTTGAATACATACTGCGGGAAAATACCTAATTTTTAAAATAATATGACCAAACTTAACCGTCATTTACAATCTTTGTCACAGCTGTTTATTAATAGAGACTCAAAGCTACAAAGCTTAAAAAAAGAAAACAAAAAAAAAATTATAAATTTATTTTAAAAAATTATTCGGAGTTTTCGTCAAAGTATTGCTGTAGTAATTCTTCATTTTTTTTGCATGTTGTAAAACACACACACATTCACACAATAAGTTTTGTACACCGTAAAATCTGTTGGTTAAAAAAGGAAAAAAATATTTTTGTTACGAAATTCTCACTCACTTTTAACTCAAGGTAACTTTATTTAAACATTTTATTATTATATTTGTGTGTTTTCTAAATTCTCTCAAAACTAGATGGAGATATTTCTAATTAGAGAAGGTGCCAGTGATGAACAAAATCAAAACGAAAATAAAGAAGATAAGAAAATAGTAAAATCAACTGGAAATAAGAGGAAATACGTTGAAGATTATCTCAAATATGGATTTATACCATCTGTTAATGATCCATCACTGCCGTTTTGCTTAATTTGCCAAAAAACCCTCAGCAACGAAACAATGGTGCCAAGTAAACTACTTCGACATATTGAGACAAATCATCGGGAGCAGATGAACAATCCAATAAGCTACTTTGAAAATATACGATCAAGTTTTCAAAAGCAATCAAAAAAATTCAAGAAATTTATGACCACCTCAGATGAAGCTCAAACAGCTAGTTACATGATAGCTCAACTCATCGCTGGAAAGAAGAAAGCTCACGCGGAAGCAGAGGAAATTATCTTGCCTGCTTTAAAAATTGTGGCTGGATGTATGTTAACGAATGATGCTATGGAGAAGGTTACGAAAATTCCACTATCATCAAAAACTATTGCGAGAAGAATTGAAGATATGTCAGAAGATATTGAGTTGCAAATAAAACAATCTTTTAATGATTCATCAACAAAATGGGCTATACAGCTTGATGAAACCACAGATATTAGTAATAAAGCTCAATTGCTGGCATTTTTGAGGTTCGTCGATACAGGAAAAATTGTGAATAACTACTTTTTCTGTAAAGAATTAAAACAAAGAACGACTGGTGCGGACATTTTTGAATTAGTTGATGAAAATGTTATGAAGTATAACTTGAGATGGGAAAATTGTGTTAGCGTCTGTACGGATGGAGCTCCAGCTATGAAAGGTTCAAGAAAGGGATTGATAGCACATGTCATAAAAAAAATCCAAATATCAAATTTGTTCACTGTATGATTCATAGAGAAATGTTAGTGTCAAAGTCGGTTCCTCCCATCCTTGTCACAACTCTAGATGAAGTTGTCAAAGTAGTCAATTACATCAAATCAAATGCTCTTCGATCGAGAATTTTTTCAACATTTTGTGAAGCAATGGATTCCGATTATAAAAATTTATTGTTTCATACTGAAGTCAGATGGTTGTCGAAAGGCAAAGTTTTAAATCGATTTATTTCAATGAAAAATGAAATAATGGCATTCATTGATAACGAAGAGATTAATTTTCCTTTCATGATGAGTGATGTTTGGTGGTTACGAGTTTCATTTTTTCAATTTCGACAAATTAAACAGCCTTAATTTAAATTTGCAAGGTGCTCAGGAGAACATTATCACTATATCCACCAAGTTGAAAGCGTTTAAGGAAAAACTCAGTATATGTAATTTAAATATTGCTAAAGAAAACTTTGCATCTTTTCCGATGGTTCAAGAGAATCCATCAAAATCTATTATCAAAAAAGAAGTCGAATAAACTTTGACATTACTATCCGCTTCTTTTGATAAATATTTTCCTTACTTGGACGTTGAAAAGATGGAATGGGTAGTTCTTCTGCCAGAGGGATAATCACCTGAGTAGTAAATGTTTTATTGCTTCGTGTTTTACACTTAGCGAGAGGAATCAAAAGATAAAGGAGGCTAGAGTCTGCTTTAAATGTCTAAAGGGTAATCACCTGAAAAGGGAATGCCGAGCAGACATAAAGTGTAGAAATTGCGGAAAAGATCATCTGGATATCTTTTGCAATAAAATTGCCTTGAAGCAAGGAGGAATCAATAGTTTCAAAGGTGAAAAATCTGAGGTTGCTAATGATGTAAATGCAACATGCACGGGTGTTAATATGTCTGCGCGAACATGCGCCAATGACATCTTACTGATGACTTCCGTGGCGAAGATGAAAGGGGCTAAAGAGACTAAAGAAGTCAAGGTGTTATTTGACACTGGAAGTCACTACTCCTATATAAAGAGATCTATTGTCGAAAAACTGGGTTTTAACAAAATAGGAGAGATAAGCTTGGAAAAATCTATTTTTGGGGGAGGAAATATGAAGGAGGCTTTGCACGGAAAATATGTTTTGAAACTGGGAAGTCTAACCAATAAAATTGATGTAGACATAGTCGCCCTCGATCAACCAGAAATTTGTGCAAGGATACCGCCACTTCCAAGAGGACTTTTATTATACAAATTAAAACGGAAAAAGATCTATATTCACCCGTCAAATTTTAGAAATGAGGAAATATATATTTTAATAGGTAGTGACTACTTTGGACAATTACTGACCGGGAAGGTCGTCCATCTAGGAGAGGACCTAACTGCCGTAGAGACCAAATTAGGATGGACGCTTATGGGGCAATCTCCGGTGGTGTGTAAGGAGGATAAGGTCCAAATTGCATTGAATATGTTGGTTGCAAGAAACAACTTGAAGGATCTTTGGGGGCTAGATGTCTTGGGAATCCAAGATCCCAGCGAAGTTGTCTCAAAAAAGAAAAGGGAAACTGAACTAAGGGAACATTTTATTAAAAATATGAAGAGGGATGAAGATCAACGATATTCAGTCGCACTACCATGGAAATGCGAAAGAAATAATATACCCTCGAATTTAGAAATAACGCAGAGTAGATTGGAAGCATGCACTAGTAAGTTAAGGAAGGAGAAAAGGGTTATTGATTATTCTACTATTCTTCAAGAATGGGAGAGAGAGGGCCTAATTGAGAGGATAGAGGAGAATAGGCCTCAAAAGAAGGGCCATTATTTACCGCATAGGCCGGTGTTCAAGGCTGAAATCAGGACGACGCCTCTTCGTCGTGTTTTCGATGCATCCTGCAGGTCGTACAATGGTCTTTCTCTGAATGACTATCTAGAAAAGGGACCTAACCTTTTGGAAAAAATACCTGAAATATTAATTAGGTTTAGAGAAAAGGGTATTGGTGTTCTAGCCGTTATTCGAAAGGCATTTCAGATGATTACAGTGCAGCCTCAAGACCAGGACTTTCTTCGCTTCGTTTGGTGGGATCAAACTGACCCTATGAAGTTACCCGTTTTTAGACATAAACGTGTGATATTTGGGCTTAACTGTAGTCCATTCATATTGAGTGCAGTTATTGATCATCATCTGAATTCTGTACAAGGTCCGGCAGCTGAAATCGCAAAGACTATGGCGAGATCCTTTTATATGGATAATTTGGTAATATCCCTCTCCTCTCAGGAGGAGGTCCAACAATTCCAGAATACAGCTGTCAATATCATGGAAATCGCAAAAATAGACTTGCGTGAGTGGGAATTTAATTTACCAGTGAGTAATTCAAAGGAGGAAAAAGTTTAATTCGTTTCGCAACCTTGCTCGTATCTTGAATTACTCGTATCTCGAAGCAAATTTCCCCATACAAAACAATTGAACTACCATTAATCCGTTCCAACCTCCAAAATGTCACCCCAGTTATTTTTGTTATGTGGTTTTAAATAATAGAAACGTATTTATAAATATCAAATATTTATTACACAAAAACAAAAAAAGAGAATGTAAAGAAATAAATTAGATATCCTCACTGGTCTTTACCTTTTTCGCTACATTTTTCTCGCTTTCTCGCTTCACCTGTAGGCCGTTTAGAAAAAACATGTCCAAGGAGGTTTGTTTCTTCCTTCCTCTCAGAATGTTCCGGAAATGAGTTAGGCAAGTGTCATTAAAAAGGTCAGATGCACGACCTGTTGCAACTTTTTCTGGGTGTTTTTTTTTCCACGAACTGCGAAACTCTCTCCCACATTCCTAAGATCTCCTTTATCTCACTTGTAGAAATAACCTCCTCCTCTGACTCCTCAAAACCAATTACTTGCATAACCTCAGTATGCTGCTGTGACTGTAACTCTTGTATCTCCTCAGTCGTCAGTTCCTGGCTGTGTGCGTGATGGCGCGACTGCGTGTTACTACCGAACCGAAATCGTATCTCGAATTTCGCTCGTAACTAAAAGCAAAAAATCACTTGCTCGTCGGCTCGTATCTCGAAAAACTCGTATGTTGGGGCGCTCGTATGTCGAGGTACCACTGTACCAAGGTGTTGGGACTTGTGTGGGACAAAGTAGAAGATGTACTCAATTGTGATGTTTCTATTGAAAAGGATCTCCCCCGAAGACTAAGCAAGAGGATTGTCCTTTCTAAAGTTCAGCAAGTTTTTGATTCTTTGTGAGTTTATAGTCCTATATTTTTGCCTCCTAAACTATTATTACAGAGGTCCTGGGAGTTGAAAATTGGATGGGATTCTCAATTACCCGAAGATATAGATCGGGAGTTTAGAACATGGTACTCCCAAATTGGGCTATTAAGTGAAATCAAAATTCCCAGGCATATTTGGTTTGATCAAACTAATAAGAATAAAATACACGTCTTTTGCGATGCAAGTAAATATGCTTATGCAGCAGTGGCATATATGAGAAGTGAAGTGCAGACGGGAGTACATTTCTCTCTGCTTTGGAGCAAGTCTAGGCTTCGCCAACCAAGAGGGTAACCATTCCTCGGTTAGAACTTTTGGCCTGCGTTTTAGGAGCTAGACCTGTTAAATCTATTTCGACTGCCTTAACAAATAGTTGCCCTGTTATTTTATGGACCGATTCCTCAACCGTTATGGCTTGGCTAAAGAGAAAAAATGAGTGGAATGTGTTTGTAAGAAACCGAGTACAGGAAATACGAGACACTCTCAATAATGAGAACTGGAAGTTTGTTTACGGAAAATTAAATCCAGCGGATTTGCCTTCTCGAGGGTGCTCTATCGTACAATTTGTCTCGACCAACTGGTGGGAGGGTCCTGAATGGCTCAAAGGAGAAAAGGAGAGTTGATCTAGTTTTGAACCGACTATTGATGAGGAAGAGATCATCAAAGAAAAAATAAAAACCTTACAGGCCCACACCACTCTCATTGTCGAGGCAAATCGATGGTTCCTAGATAGAAGATACAAGTATAACCTAAACATTAGGAATATGGCTTGGGTTTTAAGATTCTTGGACAATGCGAGAAGAATGCCCACTGAAAGGGGAAATTTGAAAGTAATAGAGTTAGAAAGGGCCGAAAGGAAGCTGTTGAAACAGGCTCCGAAAATGGATTAAAGACTATTAAATCCGTCGAAGGTTTGTGGTGCGTTTAGACGAAACTGCTACATGGACAAGATTCAGAAGTGTTTAAACGACCTATTTTACTACCTCGTAATCATCCTTTGGTGGAACAGATGGTTCGTGAAATACACCAACAAAATGGACATGGTGGGGCCCAATTCATTCTTTCACAATTGAGAGAGAAATTCTCGATCATTGGTGGTCGCAGATTGATTAAACAAATATTTGGAAAATGTGTGATATGTAGGAGTCATAATCAAAAACCTATTCAGACTCCTGGCGCGGATTTGCCGACTAATAGAATAGGGTTAGGCAAACCCTTCGAGGTGACAGGTGTGGATCTGTTGGGACCGCTACATCTAAAAGGCGGCAGCAAGGTTTGGGTGGCCTTGTTCACTTGTGCTGTTTACAGAGCTGTCCACCTAGAGATTGTGAGAACATTAGAGGCAAGCACTTTTTTTAGCTCTAAAAAGATTAATTTGTCGGCGTGGACGTCCCGGAAAAATATATAGTGATAACGGGACAAATTTCTTAAAAACAAACGAATTACTTAAACGGTTGGATTGGGGGGAGATTGAAAGGGAATCGAGTGTAAAAATAATCCAATGGATTTTTATCCCTCCCTCAGCGCCTTGGTGGGGAGGTTTTTGGGAGAGATTGGTAAGGGTTGTTAGGAGTTTATTGGTTCGTATGCTCGGATTTAGTAAATTGAATTATGTGCAACTTGAAACTGCTTTATGTGAGGTAGAGAGTATTATCAACAATAGAGCTCTTTCATATATATCGGAAGATGACCAAGACCTTATTCCCTTGACCCCTCAGATGTTTCTGCAGACTAACGCAAACAATGAGTTTCCGGAGCTAGAAAAATAAGAGTGAATTCTTTCACCAGAAAATACAATGTTTTGAGTAAACTAAATAGGAACTTAAACAGAGATTCCGCAAGGAATATTTGGGGGTACTGATGCAACGGGCCGAAAATAAAAGGGAGCGATGCATAAATGAAGGGGATTTAGTCCTTATAGGCCAGGACAACACTAAAAGAATTATCTGGCCTGTTGGAAAAATAATTAAACTTATTACGAAATTGATTCTAAAGTTCTGGATACGGATTTTAAAAATGGACAGGACAAGATTACCCTATGTTTGCTTGTCCCAGCTCTGGAAAGTTTCAATTGTGGGAAAAGCGGGAAACAACTTTATTCATAACTTGAATAGCATCATTGACTCTAGGGGTTTTTCTTTTCTTAAGAACTGTGAAGATTATATGGTTGTGCGAGGAGAAATCCCTAGAATTATTCAAACCACAGTGGACCAGCTACTCCAATTTGACCGAGCTACGATACAATGCTCAACTCATTTTATTCACTACCAATTTCTAAGTAGCTCCTTTATGACGGAGGACTACTTACTATCAAACCTCCCTTTGAAAATTAAACGATTTATAGCCCGTCAAAGGATTCTATGGCTACTTTTCCGCGAGGATATCACGGGAATTTGGAACAGCGACCCTTTAAATTGCTACTTCTGCAATGTTGGCATCCAAGACAATTTGGTCCACTATCTATTCCATTGCCCATTCCTACATGAAAAGAGAATGGAAATTCGCGAAATTTCGGAGCTGGCTCACTACAATGAACAATATGTATATAAAATCCTTAATGCTCTCCTGCTGGATAAAGCATTTGTTTATAAATATTTTAAATTTTTCAAGGCGATTGATAAAATGAGAGAAGAGGTGCTCAACTCCACAGACAACGGCTGATTGCTCCCCCTCTCCTCTGGATTGCTTTTCCTCCTCACTCATGTACATATATAACCTTCAGGGGAATCCCCTTGTAAGACAATAGTGTCTTAATAAAGGTCTTTTGTTGTTGTTGTTGTAAATAATTAAACTTTAATACAAGTACTGGAATCCCTTCAATAAAGCACGATTAAAATTCAAAAATCAAGGGACGAGTTTCTTTTTTTTGTACGATGATTTATTACACAACGCTCAATCTTTCGGGCTGGCCGGCCCTTCTACAGGAGAAATGTGAAACATGTGGAACATTGAACACTATATAGGGATGAGACTAATTACATATTTAAAAACTATAGGGACTTTGCATATCTATGAAATGTTGAGAGGAATAATTAGCATACCAGGAAATTATGGAAAGGAGAAATTAACATGCATGATAATAGCTATTGAATGTAGTAAAGTTAGGAATATTTTCTAATGTCTATGAGGAAGGAGGGGAGATACGCACAGATGGAGGATACAAGGCTATGGGAACAGGGATTGGTAGGATTCAGGGAGGTCGATGTGTCTATTGATGGCATGGAAGCCCTGGGAAACGAGAGCAATAGAGTCATAGCCAATCTCATTAAATTCCAATACCCGAAGTCTTTCATATTACGCCACTTCCACAACCCCAACCTCACCCCTTCCACCCCCATATATAAATCCATATGTGTCCTCCCATATTCCCCCACTAGCTCCTTCATAGCCTGAGCCCTAAGCAAATTTGGAGTCAGGACCCTGTACTCCAACTCTCCTAACATCAGCTCCCTCATTAGGAACCCAGACACATAAAGCAATTGCCCATATAACCCATCTCTCTTGTCTGGCTGTGTCTACTCCATCCCCTGCGCTGACTGCGACGTTGTCTACGTTGGTGAGACAGGCAGGAGCGTAGGGACAAGACTCGAGGAGCACAGCAAAAACATCTCCAGACAAGATGAGAAATCAGCTATATATCAACACACCCCTCCAACCACTCTTTCGATTTGGCCAATCCATCTGTGCACTATAGCCGAGTATACAACAAGCAGCAGCGCCTCACCTTGGAAGCTCTCGTTTCCCAGGGCTTCCATGCCATCAATAGACACATCGACCTCCCTGAATCTTACCAATCCCTGTTCTCATAGCCTTGTATCCTCCATCTGTGCGTATCCCCCCTCCTCTCTCATAGACATTAGAAAATATTCCTAACTCTACTACATTAAATAGCTATTATCATGCATATTAATTTCTCCTTTCCATAATTTCCCGGTAGGCTAATTATTCCTCTCAACATTTCATAGATATGCAAAGTCCCTATAGTTTTTAAATATGCAAATTGTCTCATCCTTATATAGTGTTCAATGTTCCACATGTTTTCACATTTCTCCTGTAGAAGGGCCGGCCAGCCCGAAAGCTTGAGCGTTGTGTAATAAATCATCGCACAAAAAAAAAGAAACTCGTCCCTTGATTCTTGAATTTTAATAAAACTTTACTTGGGAAAGGATGGGGTGAACAGGGTTGCCAGAGTCAAGACATCAACAGGCGAATGGCTACGCCCTGTACAGAGACTGTTTCCCCTTGAGATTTCCCCTGAGGAAACTCCTGAAAAGGCCTCTGGGGATAAAATACCTCTAACGATCAAAACAAGATCCGGACGTGAAGTCCGCAAACCAATAAGGTTTGCTCCTGATGTTTTGAATCAGTGACAAAAGAAAGGGAGAGCACATTTCCTTGTTTTTTTTTTGTGTGTTTTCACACAAAGAAAAGGTGGGGGTATGTTAGAACTCATGGAATATTGTATGTATATATGTAAATATTACAACTATTTTCATATTTTTGGTTTTTTGTGTGTGACCCCTCAGCGAAGGGGAATCTATTTTTTGCTGTTTCTTCTCCTCTTTTCACACACCGCCCCCCCCTGTCGAGAGAATGTAATCGTCCACCAGCCGGATGGACACTCCAAGTACCCACCGACCAATCGGAGGGGCAGAGGGGTCAAAAAGGTCAGAGCGCGGGGCCAGAGTTGGTGTCACAGCTGTGCCAAGTAGCCAAGAAAAAAGCCTCGCGGGGGGCTTGCCCAAAAAGAGCTCTGGGAACTTCGTCCATCTTCCATAAACGGCCATACAAGCGGTCTGAGAAGGGACTGGGTGGCTGACATCTCAAAGAAAGGTGAAGCCGAGACGAATCGTTGAGAGATTCGCATAGTGGTTGGAGTACGTCGAGAGCGACGAATTGTGCTTCATCTGAAGATACCAGGAAGTTCGTCGAGAACGACGAATTGTGCTTCCAAAGCAGGGGGGCTCGGGCAAGCCGACCTTACAACTGAGAGGAACTGGTTTTGGTGAGCACTCTCTCACGCGCTTTTATTTCCTAAATTGATATATTCTTTATGTTAATCTAGCATATTTTTTTGTATTTTTCTCTTCTTATTTTTACTAAGTTTTTTCTATTTCTTCAATATAATCATTTTATATATTTTCTTTGTTAAAAAACATTTAAGTTGCATGCAAATTTTGGAATACCCAAAAATAATAAGTTTTTCATATATTTTTTATCCTTTATTTTATAGCTATCAAAAATTTAAACATAAGCTTTATATGTATAGCCTTTGTTGTCTTCCTTTTTTCTTGCTTGAACACCCAAGGCAGCCCAAAACAATATCAAACTATAGGTTAAAGTTTTTATTTTGTTGAAAAGGGGGTTTGTGGAGCGTTCCAAATTTTTCTTTTCCTCCACGAGTTTTTTTAATTACCCCTTTCTTAACAGTGTGTGTGTATGCTCAAAGGTAAATAGGCGCTAACAGAAAAAAAGGTTCTTTTGTTTTAATATTAGTTTCCCTTTTATATTTTGTTCTCTCTCTTGTAAATCAATAAATACAGTCTACTCTCGTTATAACGCCACTCGATATAACGCCACCCTCGCCTTACGCCGCTTTTTCGTATTGTCCCAATCGACATCAATGTATTTTTCTCGATATAACGCCACTCCCTCGCTGTTCGCCTTCCGCCGCTGATTTTTCGTATCCCAAGTAGCAAAAACCACTCGTTATAGCGCCGCTCACAACGTCCCTCACCCCCCCCCCGCTCCCCCTTTCTTGTCTGCATTTTTTTACGCCAACGGCGCCGGACTTTGTTTGCTGTTGACACAACAGATAACAGATTGTGTGAACAGCCAGCAGACCCTTTTCATGCTTGTTCCTGGGACATACACAGTCGCTTCATCCTTTGCTAACGTCAACACAACAACTTTATTGTCGTATCATGAGTTCCCAAAAGCGTAAACGTGAGTCGATCACCATTGAAAAGAAGAAGGAGATATGCCAGTTGGCAAGAAATAACCCTACGATGTCGAAGAATGAGATTGGAAAACGTTTCTCAGTTTCTCACTTCCACGAACAACTGTACAGCTGTCCGTGATATTCTCACTCAGGCTGAGAAGTGGGAAAATTATAGTGTTGGTTCTTCAAAGAGACAAAGAGTCGGAAAATTTAGTGACTTGGAAGACGCTCTCTTCAACTGGTTTACCCAAAAGCGTGCCAATAATATTATTATTACTGATGATCTCTTAAGAGAAAAGGCAAAAAAAACTTGGCGAGCATTTGGACGTACCAGAAAATTTCGCGTACAGCAGTGGGTGGCTGCAGCGATTTAAAGGGAGATTCCATATTTCGCAACGACGGCTCTGTGGGGAAGGCGCATCGATTTCTCCAGCTATCATTGATGAACATCTTACAAATTTGAACAGTATTCTGGCGAACTCCGGATATGATCCAGCTAACATATACAATGCAGACGAAACAGGATTATTTTTTCAGCTCATTCCTGACCGAACACTTGCTCACAAAGATGAAAACTGCCGTGGTGTCAAAAGGATGAAGCAACGAATCACTGTTCTACTGTGCTGCAACTCTACTGGAACAGACAAGCGGCGATTGCTGATTATTGGAAAATCGGCAAAGCCTCGATGCTTCAGAAACTTTAGTCCACACTTCAACTGCACTTACACATCTAACAGCAAAGCATGGATGACCTCTAGCATCTTTCAAGAATGGCTACTGCAGTTCAACAAGCAGCTTGTCTCTGAAGGACGTCGTATCTTACTGTTGTTAGATAACGCTATGTCTCACTGCGTCCCTAATGATGGTCTCAGCAACATAAAGATACACTTCCTTCCACCAAATATGACTGCCAGTCTGCAACCACTGGATAGTGGCATCATCAAAAGTTTCAAGGCTCAATATCGCAAGTTTCAACTCCAGAAAATGGTGGAATTGGCGGATGCCCATCTACCCACAGAATTACGTCTGGATTACGCTGTGCGCTATTATAAAATGGCTTGAGTTTCTGTGAGCCCTGATTCCATCAGCAACTGCTGGAATCACACAGGCATTATTCGCTTCACTTCTACTGCTGCAGTTGAGCCTCTTAATTATGGAAATCTGCTTGATCGCATTCGCGACATCTTCGCTATTACACCAGAGAATTTGATGACTGAAAGGGAGTTTCAAATGGTTGATGATTCCCAGGAGGCGGAAATGAAGCTAACAGATGACAATTTTCTGGTGTCCACTGTTACAGCGAAAGAAGAACTTGGCGAGGATGATGATGCAACAGTGACCCAGCGCCTACCATCGTTAAGGGAAGCCAGAACAGCTGCTGAGACAGTTTTGTTGTTTCTTGAGCACTCCAAGAGAGCAACATCTGACGACGTCAATCTATCTGCGGATTTGTTACGCCGTGTCTATGCCATAAGTGAGGGAGAGAAAACACAAGTTGTGATCACAGACTTCTTCAAGAAAATGTAATTACTTTTTAATGAATAAAAATAAATTAATTATTCCAATTTGTCATATTAATTAATTAATGCCGGCATTCTATATATTGACTTAGGGTATAAGTTGTTTTTAGTAATTGTTATAAATAATTTATTATATCTTTAAATTTCACATTTTAAACGTGTTCGATACAACGCCACCCTCGCGTTACGCCGCTTTTTTGCAAAATCCGGATGGTGGCGTTATAACGAGAGTAGACTGTATAATGTTTAATTAATAATTATTGGAATCAGTTTCATTAAAAATTCAAAGCAAAGGTAACAATTGGTAGTAGAGCGTGGTTGTTTGATATAAAGCTCAAAAGAGAAAATATTTAATCTGAAGATTAAGCAAGAAGTTTATTCTGATCGGTAAAATGAAGCACTTCTGAGAAGTTTAAAGAGGTTTATATAGATTAAGTTAAATTATATTTATATTTTGCATGTTTTAAAAGCTACCTAATATTTAAATAAATTTAAAATATATATTTGAATTTGAAATATATTAGATTGTTTATATTGTTCAAAAGGCGAAAATGGCTGAATATAGTTTTTTATCCCAAACAAAAATTGAACCATTAACAGGAACTAATTATCAAATATGGGCGTTGAAAATCGGCGCAGTTCTGAGAGGAAGAAAATTATTTAAATGTGTAATATCCGATAAAGTATGGGACTCACTGAGAAAAACATACACAGGCAATTTGGAAGTCAAAATTATTGATATAGGCTTATGTAAGAGAATCAGAGGCTGGATCTCAAAAGTATTGTTTAATTAACACTAATATTATATTAAGATTACAAGGAACAAAAAGAGTCACAAAAGGCAAGCGCAGTAGCAGGAAGAAAACCAAAACTTAAACTACTGGTAGACAGTGTGGCGCCAGTTCACGTGATGTCTGGTAGGATGGTGTCGTTGCTAGGCAACAGCTGATGTGCGAAGTTACTCTCCAACACTCCCACCTAACAAGCACTTTGTTATTTCAAACAGTACAAGTTGGCTTCTTAGTCTTCTATACCTTTCTGGAGGTAGAGCTTTCGTAAATATGTCTGCAGCTTGATCATTGGAGCAGACATAAAGAAGGTCAATTGGATGTTTTTGAAATTGATCTCTGATAAAGTGATACGAAATATCAATATGTTTAGTTCTTTTGTGGTATTCTGGGAGGTGAACAAGTCTTATGCAGCTTTGATTGTTGCAAAAAATTGTTGTAGGCTTTACTTGTTCTTGATGTAGCTCGCGTAGAAGTTGTCTCAGCCAAATTGCTTCTTTCGTTGCTTTGGAAACCGCAATATATTCATATTCTGTTGTTGACAGAGACACACAATTCTGGTTTTGACTGCACCAAGAAATAGGTCCATTATTCAACATGAACACATATCCGGTGGTTGATTTTCTTGTGTCTAGGTCTCCAGCAAAATCAGCATCGGAAAAACCTATCAGAGATGTAGTGCAGAAACTCCCACCAAAACAAATACCGATGTTTTTCGTAGCTTTTAAGTATCCAAATATTTTCTTTACTGCGGTCCAATGTGAAGGTCCTGGGTTGTTCATAAATTGGCTAACCCCTGCTGACTGCCTAGGCAATATCAGGTCTAGTTCCAGTCATGAGGTACATTAAACTACCAATTGTCTGTCTGTATGGAATCTTGTTCATTTCTTCAATTTCCTGATTATCCTTTGGGCACATCTCTTTTGATAGTTTTGAATAAGGATCAGAAGGTACAGATTGTAACTTGATTTCAAGAAGGTTGTAATGTTCAAGTGTTCTTTCAATGTATGAGGCTTGATGTAGAAATAACATTTTAGTTGTTCTATCTCGATTAGGGCTTCCAATCCCGGTACACATTTTCAATCCCGGGATTCGGGATTGCTTTTTTCTCAATCCCGGGATCCCGGGATATCCCGGGATTGAAAAGTCGATTCCAAACTCCAAGAGTTTAGCACCAATGACATATTTGCATTGTTCAGAGGAAAATACTCCAGATATTCGAGTCAAGCCAAGATTCCACACTTTGGTACAGCTATGAATATTAATATTCAGGTAACGCTTGCTTCTGATTGACGTCTATTCATCCAGCGTAAGGCTGAAAAGTTGCACCTTTTCTTTCTCCATCTGAAGCTCTCGAACGACCTTCTCACGAAATGTGTCCGCATAACGACACACTTTAATCTTAATGGTCTCTGCGGAGAGAGGAATTTCATGTCCAAGAGCATTAAGGCACTTGCGTAGATCCTTAGATGTGACAAAAACGGAGAATGCCAAGTCGTCGAGAGCTATCATTCTAGCTAGCACAGCATCAGTCAATCGAGATCGAGGGAAACAGACGAAAAATGATCGAGAATTGATATCTTGGGGGTCTTTTTTGCAGGGGTCTGTGTATCAACTTCGTCTTTAACTTTTCTCTTCGAAGTTTCGATTCCGTGGACCGCCTTCTGGTGTACATGCAGCACTTTTGTAGACCCACCGACGCATTTCAAAATCCTTTTGCACGCTCTACACTGTGCATTTAAAAGGAATAAACTTCTCCATCACAATCGAGAAGTGATAAGCTTACCAAAAATGTCCGACGCGTTTTCTATTGAGAAATAACAAGGTCCGATAATATTGTTTTAGAGACTTTGTTTTATGTTCGTATAAGTTGAAAACTACTTTAGGCTGATGCTTGATAGTGACGAAGCATTTAATGAGATGACATTAAATGACAAAAAAGCTAGCGAGGGTTTCACAAAATGAACAGCAGAGCAGTGCGTTCATGATGACCCATACATACAGAGTACAGGATGGAGAGTATGAACATAGATTAGAAAAATATTTATATATATATATATATAAATTTGGAGCCCAGATAAGAGGTTAGTGGCGGGTCCATGTTACACGCAGGTCCGCCACAAAAATAAAGGGATGCCACTACTATCTAAGAAGCCACTATTTGCATGTCAACAAAAACTGGGGCCCCCTCCATGTATACTGCTGCATACTCTCATTCTAGAGGCTGCCATTTTGGAAAGATCTTGCAGAATAACCCTCCGTTGTTAGTGCATGAAAATAATTTCAAATCTCTCAAAAAAAAACCCGAAATGCAGCTGTATAAACAAAACGTCAAAAGTGTGCTATTTCATTATTTCATTAGCTGAAGAAGGGCTTGCCCGAAAGCTTCTTTTATCGCGTTAATAAAAAAGAGTTGCGGCGATATATGATTCCTTCTTTCTAATTTCATTATCTGTTTGATTACCAAAATGCTAGATAAGAAAAATATATTTTTGCGCTAATTTTCATGCACAAACCAGTAATCCCGGGATTTTTCGAGCAGAATCCCGGGATTTCGGGATCATTATTTGGCTCCGGGATCCCGGGAAACGGGATCCCGGGATTGGAGGCCCTAATCTCGATATATTTGTAGGCCAAGGAAATAATCGGCAGTAAAAGTTTTTATATCAAAATTGGAATTTAAGTACTGTACTATATCATCTAAATGTTGTTTATTTACACTGCAGATTAAGCAATCATCTACATATATTGCAAGTAATATGTAAGCCTGTTTACATTTCATTGTATAGACACATGAATCTGATATGCTAGGTTTGAGATCAAACTTAATTAAAAACTCATGAAATTTCTTGTTCCACATTCTGGGGGATTGCTTAAGACCATAGATGTTTTTCTGAAAAGAGCAAACATGATTTGTAAAATCTGGGTTTTCATAACCTTGGGGTTGTTCCATGTAAAGTTCTTCTTCCAAATCACCATTCAAGAAGGCAGATTTTACATCTAATTGAATCATTTCCATATCAAGTGATGCACAAAGTGATAAGATTGTTCTAATTGAATCGAATTTTACTACTGGAGAAAAAGTTTCACCATAATCAAGTCCTGATTTTTGTGAATAACCTTTCGCAACTAGTCTAGCCTTAAACATTTTATTTGATCCATCTGCATTTTGCTTTATTTTGTATACCCACTTGCATGCAATAGCTTTTCTGTCTGATGGTAGTGTCACATAAGTCCATGTTTTATTTTTCATCAAGGAATTGAATTCATCGTCCATAGCTAGTTTCCACTTTTTTGAATTTTGTCCTACAATTACATCTTCATAGTTCAATGGTTCTTGGTCATGGACATAACAAGCATATGAAATAGCTCTTGTACAGTTGGTTGATGATTGTTCCTTTTCTCTGATTCTATTCCTGAGAGGGTATCGACATGATTATTCTGGTTTGGAACTGGTATTTGTGCTACAACACTTTCTTCACTATATATAGTTACCCGCTCTTGTTGGTTATCCTGAATATTTTCTGATGTATTAGCTTCAGTAAATATCACATCTCTGCTTATGATAATTTTTCTAGCAATAGGATCCCACATTCTATAATTTTTGTTAGTTTCAGTATATCCAACACAAAATGTACGAATACTATTTTTTTAAAAGAGACTCATCCCTCAAGCTTATTTATTCGAACATAATATTAAGGGATTACCTATTAATTAATACTATTTTTGTCTAATTTCTTTCTGTTATCTTTAGGTATATGCACATAAGCGTTACATCCAAAAGTTTTCAAATGTAAGATGGAGGGTTTTATCTTGTACCATATTTCATAAGGTGTAGAATTTCCCAATACTTTAGTAGTACATCTATTTAAGAGATAGACTGCTGTGTTTACGGCTTCAGCCCACAGTTCAAGCGGCATTTTTCTTCCATGTAACAAGCATCTAGCTGATTCAACTATTGTTCTGTTATTTCTTTCAGAAATTCCATTCTGTTCTGGGGTATATGGAGCAGTGAGTTCATGAACAATTCCTAGATATTTTAGATAATCAGAAAAATTCTTATTTAAGAATTCTGTGCCATTATCTGTTCTGAATCTTTTTATTTTGTTTCCAGTTTCAGTCCTAACTCTTTTTACAAATTCTTTAAATTTCTCAAGTACATCTGATTTATGCCTAATGAAGTAGGCCACTCTAAATCTTGAAAAATCATCCTTGATTGATACAAAATATAATGATCTCCACCTGGTGATCTTTTACTCATTGGTCCACAAACATCTGAATAGATCAGCTCTCCTGGATAGGTCGAATTTGGACTTGTTGACGCGTGAAAAACCTTTCTATTTTGTTTTCCATAGATGCATGCTTCACATAGTAAATAATCAGACTTTTCTCTAATTTTAATGTTTTCTTCAAAAACATTATTTTCAAACATTTGGGTTAATTTTATAGGATTTACATGACCCATTCTTTGATGCCAAAGAATCTAGACTTAACTGAGCAAAATGAGTTTGTGAAGATTGCTTTGCTTTCATAAAAAATCTATAAAGATTTGAATTGTCCTTTATTCCAGTAACTAGCACTTTCGAATTTTTTGTCAATTTTATCTGATTTCCTTTACAAATGAGCGTCAAACCATGTTTTGTTGCAGTAGATATTGAAAAAAGATTGGTCTCCAATTCAGGTATATAGAGAACATCCAAAAGAGTTGCATTAATTTCCTGACTATCAACATAAGAGAGAATATCAATATTTCCCTTACCTTTTGCATAGATCTTCTTTCCATCTCCAAGGCACACAGGATGAACATCTGGTATTTCTTCGAACGTAGAGAACCATTCTCTTCTTAAAGTCATGTGATCCGTTGCTCCAGAATCTGCAATCCAGGAATCCTTTGTTTCAGCGAGGAAGGCACTTGTCTCAGCTGGAAAAGCACAGCTATCATCTCTGGCTGAAGAACCTGGCTGTTGTCCTTTTTGTTCTTCCTTTCTTTTAAAGCATTCTTTCCACCAATGTCCTATCTTCTTGCAATATCCACAGTGTGTGTTCTTCTTTTTATCTTCAATGGATTGTTGATGCTGCTGTTGTTTGTTGGAAGCTGTTGAATTTCTGTTGAACTTTGAAAAAGTCATCAAGGCATTATCTGGTTTAAATTTTCCTGAAGAATCCCAATGATCCTGTAAGCTTTCTTCTTTCAGTAATCTTGCCGTCAAGTTTTCTAGAGTCTTTTCTTCTGATGAAACTGAATCCCACGCTGTTATGAAATTCTTGTATTTATCAGGCAAGCTGCAAATTATCTTTGTAATTAGGGCAACGTCAGAGATTGGCTCACCTAGATCTTTCATTTGTTGTGCCTAAGTTTCAACTTTGGAAATGTGAGAAGCAATTTTATTTATTTATTTATTTATTTATTGTTACAAAAGCACGAAGTCCAAAGGACTATTGTGCTGTGCTAGTATTATTTACATATATATGATTAATTATTTACACGATGGATTAGTATTGTTTTGTAAATTATTGTACAAATAGTTCTAAACTTAACAAAGATCTCATAAGATAGAGTATATACACAAAGAGAATTTGGTAATGTTTCAAAGTATATACATACAATTTGATTAGTCAGAGGGCAAGTTAAAAGAAGATGCTCTGGTGATTCAACATCTAAGCGGCATTCGCATGTTGGATCATTGATAGCATTCAGTTTGAATAGGAAACTTAAGAAGGGTCCTTTGCCAGTTAAGAATAAAGTAGTGAATTTATCAGAAGAAATTAAATTTGGGACAGCAATTGGAAAGAATTTCTTGAACAGTTCATTAGATTGAGAAAGATAAAACTTAAATTTTAGATCCAGATATAGTTTGTTTATTTCTTTTTGAAGGGGTTTTTTGATTGTTCGATCTGTGAGAGAATTTGTCATATTATACTTTGTTTGTAATAATTCAAGATAATCGGACAGTAAAGGAGTTTTCGCTAGTATATGTGTGATGTAAGAAGATGAAGTCCTATAAGCATGAATGAATCTAATAAGAATTTGATATTGTATAGAATTCAACTTGGATCTTTTTGCTGCAGTGATAAAAGGAAACCAAATATTTGATGCATAGCTTATTGTAGAGCTATCATAGCTTTATATAAGATCAATCTACGCCGAGTATCAATGCCCCAAGTACGTGCACATAATGAGAATAATATATTCTTAAGTTTCGTAGCTTTCATAATTATATTGTCAACATGTGTTCCAAAATTAATCTTATTCCTTTGTCTATGATTTTTAAAAATACCTCCCAAAATTTTAACAGTTTCTGATGGTTGAATTATTTTTCCATCAAAATTAATGGGCAATTTTCTATAGTTATGTAGATAGAGTATACCTGTTTTGTTTGGACTTAGTGAAAGTTTCACCTTTTCACACCAGGCTTTGATTTTTATTAAACATTTGGTAATATTGTACTGAAGATCATAGATGTATGAACTCCATACCACAAATGTCACATCATCCGCGAAAGCAATTACTCTAGCAAAACTTTTGTTAAAAGATAAGTTGAAATCATTAAGTTAAATATTCTATAGAATAGGATAAATAATACCACCCTGGGGACATCCCTTATTTATCTTTCTTATACACTTTACATTAGTATATTTGAATTCTACACTCCGGTCTTCAAAGTAAGAATTAATTATTTTTATAAGTACCGCTGGAAAATTTGCCGTGTCCAATTGTTGGAGAAATGCCGGATGCCATGCGTTGTCGAAAGCTCCGCTGATGTCCACTGTTACTATTGCCGTAATGTGAGAAGCAATGTTATCATTTGGATTCATTTTATATTCGAAAAATCTTTGTTGCAGCAAATATTTGTTTGTTTCAGATTTCAGTTAATAAATTGTTGATAATTTCTTCCACATTTCTGCTGAAGTCTGGCAATTAACAATCTGTTGAAGATATTTAAACTCTAGAGCAGTAGTGATCATCATTTTGGATTTTGCATCTTTCTTTTTCCATTCAGAGAATTTTGCAATATCCTCTATTTCAGGTTTTACTTCAGAGCCATCAATTATACTGAGAGGATCTTTTGCTTCTAGAATAATCTTTAATAACGAGTTTACAAAGTGGGAAGAGGAGCTTCTTTTTATTAGCATGCACACAAGCTTTCGGACATATCGTCCTTCATCAGGTAAGAGTAATAAACGCGCTGAGGATCCATATATACACAAAGCTGAAAAGAAAATTTACATAACTGCAAAAGATAAAAGTATTTAAAGATAAAAATAAGAACCAAATATGCTAAAAAGATTATAGGGATTAAATGCTAATGTTGGGGCACGTTTTTGTAACCATACCCCAACAGAAGGCGTATGTATAATCAAATCAAATGGATACATGGCTTCCCTCCCACATAGACTTACAGACCATTTTTTTGCCCAGAAACTTAGACACTTGGTGACACCAGACTTCCATGCTGAAAGCTGATGCCTGGTAAAGAAGAAGACATCCAGAGACATCCGAGCTGGAAACTGTTGTTTCATATGTACATATATTCCCCTCACCAAAAATTTAGGTAAAGGTGACCAGAAAAAAAAAAAAAAAGGAGAAAAATGGAGAAGGAAGATCTCTAAAGACTGAAACTTATAAAATATCCTTCCAGAGAAAGGAAAGCATCACATTACAGTCCAGGTAAAAAGGGCCTGGGTCAATTTTAGCCAAGACGGGGGGGCGATATATATACCATCCCGAGAAAAAGGGAGGGTTGTATTTCAACCCATGTGGAAGGACGGGGGGAGGGAGTCTGAAATCTTACACTACCGCAGGGGTTGTTTTTCTCTTTAGATTTTTTTTGTTTTGGTAATACTATATGTTCTATTTTGAAGGGGAGAGGCCTGGGGCGTCTATGAAATTGATACTGGAGCCGTTGGCCATTTTGATTGGTGTTTCTTTCGGCGAATGAAAATGGAGAATGAGATGATATAAAAGAAGGTTCTTTACCAAAAGGGAAAATTCGATCGGAGTCGCTCAGTGAGAAGGACGATTTTTAGACGGGCCTGAGACGTAGAGGAGACCAGACCTTGCCGCCGCTTTCGAGAGAAGGTAAGCCCCTTGCCATTATGGCCTAGCCCCCCCTTTTATTTTTCGAACAGAAGCTAATCTATTTAGATTCTGAATGGGCCCTAAAGGGCTTTAAGTGACTTAAAAAGGAGTGTTAGAGTTCGTATATTTTGTCCCGCTAGAATAGATGGAGATCTAGGTCCCCCCCCCCCTTTTTTTGTGTAGTAGCCAACCTAGATTTCGCATGGGCCCTAAAGGGCTATAAAGTAACTTCAGGTCACCTCTACCTAAATTTTACTATGTAAATAGCATATCTCGTCAGTTTAGACATGTTCCCAAATTTTAAGATATTTAAATAAATATCTAGAGAAATTTTCTTGTCTCCTCTGTTACCTATTTCATACATAACTTGCCTTATGGTGCTATTCCAATTGTTTAAATGAAATGTTGTATGTTTATCACCTATTTGAAGGGAATGTTACTAATAATCAAGTCTCCCATAAATTACCGGCCACATACATTGCCGCGAGTGTCTGTGTTTCAGTGTTTTATAGATTGCCCAATTTAATAACGATCTCGTGGGTTATCTGATGAAATTGTATAATAGTGTCGCAGCTGTTTCCATCTTTAGACCATTGTACTGACAATATTATATGCTCAATCCTTGCTTTAGCTCAACTCTTAATCAATTACAGAGTTTTTTTTCCCCCTTTTCTTTTTTATTTATTTTTATTTATCCTGTTTGCACAAATTGTATTACATGTGATGATGTAAAGACATATGCCGATAGTGCATCACTGACAACTGTGCTGCTATTATACAACATCAAGGTCTTGCTGCGGGTTATATACATGGGGTTGTTGGCCTAAATTGCTATATATATATATATATACTTAAGTAAGGAAACTTTAATAAGTCACATCGTGTACCCTCCCTTTTCAACTATCCAAACTGGGGAACCCATCAATGGCGCCCAACGTGGGGCTCGAATTTAGTATATGTTTCTTCCCCTATACTTTAGAAATATATACCTAATGAAAAGCCATACTATTTTTAAGTATTGGTGAAGTAGTCCACGCATCCTGAGATTAACAGTCTATTATAAATCGTGAATTTTAATTTACGCTTTCCGTTTCACTGGCATTTTATCAGGCAATGAAAGTTATGTTGAGGCGGTGTATACCGCATCTCTCGCCGCTGTCTTTTACGATTCACATTGTTTGTGGCAAAAACCTTAATATTATCATTGATTTCTGATATCAAAGTAAAACGTCTATGGGGATGAGTATCTTTTATTCTGGTCTTCTCGAGCTTTCGAGCTTGTCCGCCCTTCTACAGGAGAAACATATACAATATATCAAGAAAATATAACGTCGCCTGATGCTAAAACTATTATGATTCTATGTACATATATATATACATTAGGAAGTTTTGCATATTATTTGTTTTCTTAAGACATATTTTTTGATTAAGGTATTACACATATTCTACTATTGTTTGCTATATTCTATGAATTATCTTATAGGTTAGAAATTCTATTATTTAAGTAGTTTTATAATAGTTATTGGCTATTACATATAAGTTACTTAAATTATTGTTGATTTTATTAGCTGGTACTAGGATATATTGTGTTATATGTTTCGGGCAAATCTATTTTCTATTAATGCTATTGTGTTTTCTGAATAATAGAAAATCAATTATAAGCCTTTGATATTTGCTGTTTATGTTATTGTAATGTATTCTAGGTTCTCCTAATGTGAAAGTGTGACCTGTTCCTTTGCAGTATTGGAAAATTAGAGACCTATTGTCTTGACTAATAACGTTGCGTCTATGTTCATATATTCTATTGCTGACTCTCCTTCCTGTCTCCCCTGCGTATTTTGGCTTGGCAGCTGTATACACTCTGACAAGGGAAGGTTATCCTGAATTGACAAATGTATAATTTTTGTCTTTAGTAGAGATTTCCAAGACTCTATTTCTGAAACATTTTTTTTTTTAGATGAAGACAAATAAAACCATCTTGATAGTATTGAATTTTACAGTAAATATTTGCCAGCAGAAGGCATGATGAGATTACATGAAATTTAAACCAGTTATATGTTTAGTATGTTCCTTCAGTTGTAATTTGACACCGTCTTGAAATAAAGAAATTGGACGGTGCGCTATATCTTGATGCTGGATATTTCTGTGTCAGAAAGGTGTAGTTATTCTGTTTAATGAGAATTCCAATAATTATCGAAATTTAGCAGATTATCATTGGGGATTTGAACAACTGTCTTGAAAATTTTTGAACAGCCTGAGTAGATAAAGGAATCCTGGAGTTAGAGTGGAGAATTAGTAGTACAGACTGACCACTCGACGCAGATAACTCTAGAGAACAATTATTGTGTTAATCCGCCGTAGACAAGAAGAACATTGATCCTCAGGATATTCAATAGGCAGAATTTTGAGAATTGATAAGGTCATGGTTAAAGTTAACACAGGCATATGGGAGTAAAGACAGTGATTTAAATAAGATAAGAGGCAGCCTTGTGTCTTAAAAACTTTCAGTGGAAGCAGATGCCACTGCAAATATTCAGGTCTAATAATTTCCAAATTTGAAGTCATGCATGACGGGTTAGCACGGGATTGACGCCTGGACGGGTTTCCACTGGGATTAATCGAGCTTGCGAAAGAACTAGAAGAAGTGTGACATGTCACGCCACTGTACTAAATTAATAATTGAGAAGATTTATGTTGAGCCAACTGAAATTAGTAAAGAATTAAGAGATTAAGGTCTTATTCTTTGAGTTTTACACTAATTTCAATTACGCGATATGGACGGCGTTATAAGTTGGGTGGAAATGATTCGGCCGCAATGGGATGGTCTCCTAGAGATGGTACGATCAAATAATACTTATTGAATGCCGGGCGGGATCGCATAAAGCATTAAACGATATCAAGAAATGCTTAAAGAAACACCCTAGAAGATTGGGGATCGACAAAATGACGACATGGAAAATGCTCAACATTGTACATTGGCAGCAAAATGATATCTTGCTATTGTATGGACGACCACTCCTTCCTGAAATGTGCAGCGGATGTTAGTCCCAGAATTAGGTCCTTTGAGGCGACACTTTCCTTTGCAGATGACATAAAGACGCATGACAGAACAGCACACGAGCATTTAAACTAGCTTCAATTCCTGCCATTAATTAATTTAGTTGACCAATAGCTATAGAACCGCTGGAGACCTCCATACCCTGTGTGAATATTTTAGTGTGAAATGAGCGATTCAATTCCATGAGCCATGAGGTATCCTGTAAGATCAGAGATGTACCCCATTCAATTTTTTTTATAGTAGCCAGTGCGAGATATTTCCAGAATATTTTTTTTTTTAACTGTCATATAATTCGGAAACTAGAAAACTACACTATTTTGATACAGTTTACATCTAGCATCCATGTGAACTCAATATGACTATTGAACGTAGATTGAAGATTAATGAGCGAGCCAACCTAAAGAGAACGAGTTTAATAGGCTTACAATCAGTAGTTGAAACAGACTATTCGCACAATTTTGTTATGTTCTCCCTGTAGCTGATCTATGACATTATAGATTTTTTTTTAACAAGGTGACTACCCCGTCGAGTGTATATGAAGGTATAAAGGTTTAAAGGTCATAGGCTGTTGGAATAATAATACACTAGTAATAATTATAGTTCATTCTGATGTACAGTAGAGGCAGTGAGAACAGCGCCCCTACCATCATGGCTAGTTAGTTTCAATACACCCAGAAAGAGCATTGATCTAAGATTACTATCCACCCACATGGATGAACATGTACCCCTCCCATTTCCTTTCCCTTTTGGGCCATGAACCCATCTTTCACCCCTCGGTTCCCTGCCCCCATTAATACATGAGATTCTCTTCTCCAATCCCCACTACTAATCTGGAATATTTCAGACAGCAGACTGAGAGAGAACCATGCACCCTGGAGATGACCCCTCACCCAGCCAGACGCCGTTGCCGTCTGCGCTATACCATTTGGAGAAGTTTGAGGGAAATGGGCTCATACCATTCGACAAGTTCATCCGGGACTTCGAATTGGTCTACGATGTGAAAGCCCTGGATGATTCTAGGAGGAGGATCCTCCTGGACAATCACCTTCGAGGAGCTGCGAGAGAGTTCGCCCTCCAGGCCTCCCAGATCAAACTGGGATACAACGAATTAAAGGAAAACCTGGAACAGAGATTCTCCAGGAGGGCCCCCAAGAGAGAAGCCAGGAAGAAGTTCTTCTCCTGTAGACAAAGGCCCGGAGAAAAGGTTAAGGAATACGCGAACAGAGTGCGGAGCCTTGCCTCAGAAGCCGAGTCAGATGGCCTGAGGATCGACATCACTGAGGTCGCTGATATCTTCCTCACTGGACTCTGTCCAAACCTGTGGCAGAGAGCCCACCAACTCCAGAATGAGTCATGGGAGGTAATTGTGAGCAGTCTCCACCAGATCGAAGAAAGGGATGACGAGTACTCCAGATGCCAAATGGAAGATGAAGAGGGGAGTGCCAGGAAGTTGAGGGAGTTGACGAGCCAGATGGCCCGGCTGGAATCCAAGTTAAAGAACCTGGAGACGGAAAACCAGGACCTGAGGAGGACCCACAGGGAGCAACCCAGGATGAATATGGGAAACAGGTGGGACACCAACCAGGCCAGAGGTTTCCAGCGGAGAGGAGGTTCCGCTCAGAACAACCAGCCCACTATACAAGGGACCAGGCAGGAGAGACCCCAACAGAACCCCAACGGTAGAGCCCCACAAGAACAGCGCAAGGAAGGCCCTCCAGCAACAACCAAGGGAGGAGCGCCAAGGGGGTATGAGGGCCCCGAAGCAACGCGGACACCCATCAGGTGCTTCAGATGCGGGGAGACAGGCCACATGGCAAGAATTTGCACAGCCATGACAAAAAAATAGGTCCGGCTTGCCTCAAAGCAGGGAATGGGGGAACTCTAGCCGGCCTACCTGTAATCACTTGTACATTTGTAGATAAAGGTTGGTCTCTGAGTAATAGGACTATCAGACTAATTATCGATACAGGCTCAGAGGCCAACATTGTAAATATAGATTCCTTGGATATTAGCGCTGAAGGTTTGGGTAAACCCACCTTCCTTAAGGGGATTAGTGGGAGTGAGTTAAGGTCACTGGGGAGTGAGTTAATAGAGGTTAGGGCCTATATCAGGGGAAAACCCATCAGGGAAGTAAAAACAACATTTGAATACTGCCATCTAGGTGGGCTAGGCTTTGATGGAATCCTAGGTATGCCAGGATTCAAGGCTCTAAAACTCACTCTCAACCATGATGGAAGCGTCAGATCAGACTTTGAGCAGGACGAAGAACCGACTAAGTCGGCCTTCCTGTCCTCGTTACAGGCCAGTGAGGTGCCTGTCAGACCACCCAGTATACCTCTACATAAAATCAGGACAGGGGAAGACGTCCTTAGGGCATATAGTCACTGTTTCTGTGACGACATCTCCGATATGGGCGATGGGTCAACCATCATTGCCCCTAAGTTAAAGATACTGACTGGAAAGCCAGTCTATAGACGTCAGTATCCGATCCCAAATAAGCTGGTCTCAAAGGTGAAGGCCTTAGTAGACGAATTGGAAGAAGCTGGAATTATCGAGGGGAGTACATCCTTATGGAATTCTCCCCTATTCCCTGTTGCTAAAACAGACGGCAGCGTCCGCATTACAATGGACCTGCGATTAATTAATGAGGTGACAGAATTCTTCCCGTTCCCAATACCTCGCGTTGAAGACAACCTGCGTGCTTTTGCAGGCGCAAAGGTCTTCAGCACATTAGACTTGACCTCTGGATTTTTCCAGATTCGCATCCCGGAGGGTGATAGAGATTATTTCACTTTCTCTCTGCCCTGGGGGAGATATCGTTTCACACGTCTACCACAAGGAGCGAAGAACTCAGCTCAGATCTTCCAATGGGCCATGAATTTGGTCCTAGGGGATTTGTTGTATAAATGCGTTCGTTTGTACATCGATGATGTCATCGTCTACAGCGACTCTCATGAGCAGCATGTAGCGGACCTTGCCGCTGTACTCGAACGCCTGAGTCGCTTTAATCTAAAGGCTAGGCGTGGGAAGAGTTATTTCTTCAAGGGCTCTGTAGATTACCTCGGTCATGTAATTGATCAGGATGGGATAAAACCCATGTGGGATAATGTCGCGGCTCTCAGGGATTTGAAACGTCCCCACAACATCAGGGGGGTCAGAAGTCTTTTGGGTACTGTAAACTACTACAGGCGCTTCATACCCAACGCAGGTGAACTCCTAGCTCCACTAAGTAACTTATTGAGAAAGGGGCGAAGATTCACTTGGGGTACAATAGAGCAGACAGCCTTTGAGACCATAAAACAAGTACTAACCAGTGAGCCTTTACTGGCTCATCCAATGATAGGGCGACCATTTATCCTCAATACAGACGCCAGTGGAATAGCGGTTGGCGCTTGTCTCCAACAGGAGATAGACGGGGTTGTCAAGCCAATAGCTTACTATAGCAAACGGTTGATAGGCCCCGAAACTCGCTATTCCACAATCGAAAAGGAGGCTTATGCCGTAGTGTTGTCTCTGCAGCACTTTAAACACCTCCTGGCGGGCAGTAAGGTTGAGGTGCATACCGATCACAAACCGATCACTTATAACAAGGGGACTGATTATAAGAACGCTCGATTGTCTAGATGGGCAGAGATCATCCAAGACTTCAATGTGACATTTGTGTATGTCCCGGGGAAAGAAAACACGGTAGCCGACTTCCTCAGTAGGTTCCCGTGTGAGGATGATCCTGAACCATCACGAGATAAGAGAGTTGTGGCCGCAGTAATTAAAAATCGTGGACCCCCCTTGATAGATAGTGATCGGACGTGGGAAGGTTTGCTTAAGGACAAGAAATGGGCCCCCTTATTGAAACTAATAGGTGACAGACGGTCTACCGAGACTGTAACTTATAAAAATAAGGATTATAAAATGCACGAGGGTTACCTCGTGTCTAAGAACAGTGGGGGTATCTGGGTGAAGGTGGTTCCGTCAGACATTAGGGAGATGGTGATTAAATATCACCACGACGTTCCGACGGGAGGTCATTTTGGGGTCAAGAAGGTAATGAGAAGGCTGAAGGACGATTATTATTGGCCGGGTATGAGGACACAGGTCCGAAACTATATATACAGATGCGAGGGTTGCCAGCTCTCAAATCAAGGTGTAACCAAGGCTGGTAATGCTCCCCACTTCAGGCCTGGAAAACCATTTGAGCATCTTGCTCTAGACTTCATAGGACCCTTAGAGAAGACTTCCAAAGGACATTCTAGCATCCTGACCATAGTCGATTTATTTACCAAATTCCCTATTTTAATACCTACAAGAGACCAGTGTGCCAGTACAGTGGTTAAAGCGCTGTTGGAAAGCGTAATTACTATCTTTGGAGTACCGAAAACTATACTTTCGGACCGGGGTTCGGCATTCATTAGCTGTATTTTCAAAGGGATTTGCAAGGCCATGGGGGTAAGTGCAGTGAACACCACTGCTTGGAGACCTCAAAGTAATGGCGCTGTAGAAAGGCTCAACAGAACAGTAATTGAATCTTTGCGTAGGTGTGAGGCAGGATCTAATTGGGATGACATCTTACCCATGGTAGCTTTAGCTATCAGAACCACTGAACATTCTAGTACAGGATTTACGCCAGCGAAACTCGTCTTCGGACATGAGCTGAGGCTCCCGCAACCCTTTCAGGAAGCGGGACAAAGTCCTGTAAGCGAAGATTTGATTGCTCAAACGGCAGCCTTCTACGAGCGGGAACTAACAGAGGAGGTCGAGAAGATAAGAGAGGTAGTAAGGCAAACCTACTTGAATGAACAGGAAGAAGCTAGGATTAAGTTCGAAAACAAAAGGCTGAGAACTTTCAATAACGGGGACTTAGCCCTAGTGGAGAGAATGCATGAGACGAAGGGGCGTCACAAATTTGAGCCAAGGTATGGGGGTCCATATGAGGTACTAAAAAGAGCTGGTGATACTGTATATCTCTTGAAGAATCTAGAAACTGGGAATTTGGATAAATACCATATAGATAGGTTAAAACAATACCATATACCAATTAGGATTTTCCCCACAGAGGAGGAGGAGACTAGTGATGGTAATTCAAGTCAAAGTTCCAGTGATGAAGATCATTGGATTCATCTTACAGGTCCAGCTTATCTCCCTAATAGGTCTGTTAATGTAGTGGTTCCACAAGGGGTGACAACCAGAGCGAACTCAGAAGTAATGAGACGAGGGGAAGTTGACAGAGTTAGTGTGAACAGTTTAACTTTACGCAGGTCTACAAGGGTGAAAAGGCCCACACAGTGTAAATTCTGCTTAGACTGTCGCCTCTAACTAGGATTTTGGAGTGTGTACGGAGAATCAGCTCGATAGAATGAGAAGTTTAGAGATTTCAACCTTTTTTTTTTTAACCTTTTTTTTTTTTTAAAGTAGAACTTCATTAGGATTCCTTTTTTTTTTTTTTTTTTTTTTTTTTAAACTATTTCTTGTTAAAACCCGAGTTTCGAAGACCAATGAGAATAATGTATACCATTGTGAATTAACTATTTAGTGTAAATCTGAAATTTTAGTTATTATCAGGAGTAATAGGTGAAGGAAGGTGTAGGAAATCACAACTTAGAGGGGGGCTATGTCTAAAACAACAAACCTAATAGGCATCCTATGGCTTGTGTTGGGTAATTCAGAAACCCTATAATCCCTGGCCTTCAGGTAGTAGCTTTGAAATAGGTTTCTAATGAGGACATGAAAGGTCAATCTTTCAGAGTAAAGTTGTGAAGTATAGGGACCCTAAGCCAGGGGTAGAAGTTAAGTAGGCCCAGACCGTAGTCGATCCTCGGAAAGCACTTGAGAATGTTAGTGTTGGGTAGTGAATCGTAAACCCTATAAATCCATCTTTCAATAGAGTGTTGAGGTCGGACTACTGCAAAGGGGGCAGACGCACGAGGAAGTAAGAAGAAAGTGACTTCACCCACGGTGGCTAGGGGAATGACTCAATTCCGCTTTTATGAGGTGTCACGTTTAATGGTCCTTTATTCACCATTATAATTTGTGTGTGTCTTTATAGAATTGTCGTGAAAAGTCGCTTAGTGTCAAGGCAAGGGCAGTTTTTGAAGTTACACTGATTCTTTTTTTTTGGTAGGTTAGCTTCCAGATTATTTAGAATTGTTAACAATTATTGTTAACAATCATTTATCGAGTATAAAGTGTTAGTATATATAGAGCTTGTACAGAGGCATTTTCTTTGAGTAACCTAGGGCTTTAGTTCCCAATTTGTTTTAATTAGAAAACTTTATTTGATTTCACATTAGTCCTGGAATTTAGAAATTGTTAGGGTTTATTTGATAGAGATTATTAAGTGTTTTGGCATTTATAGCAATTTTTAACTTTAGTTTGTATGCAAGCCGTGAATGAAGGGGGGGAGGGTGTATGAATGGATTGGCTTAATGAATGTGTAAGAAGGTTAAAAACTAGTATACTGTTAGACCAAAATTATTTTAGAGTAGTGTTAGGGAATTTAATAGGTTCAATTTTCAATTTTGATTTCTTTATTTGTTAAGAACGATAGCCTCACAGGACTGTAAAAACTCTATTGTTAGGAAAATATTCGCTCCAATTTTGTTAGGTCTCCTTTTGGAGGAGTATAATTTTTTTTAATTTCTATTACTAGGGTAATAAAGTACTCTTTGTTATTTATATCAACTTGAATTTTAAGAGTCGTAGATAATGATCATATCTCGATTCCCAGACTGGAAGGTTGTGGGAGGTTATGATCAGACCAGAAAACCCACAAAACTTCTCCTCATTAGAGGAAACGAAGAGGTATAGATTGAAAATTTATGCAGGATGGGGGATTTGTTTTAGCCATGCCGTATAACCTGGGGTATAACGGCGCGACCTTGGGTAACCGATCTGACACCGTAGTTTCGACGCTTTTAGCGTGGCTGGAGTGAGGGTGTTCTAGACGGGAGGTCCTGTAAGATTGGCATGTAGGCAGAGATTGCCCAGTTATTCTAGACGAAGTATTCCGTCTATTGAATTTTTTTTGGTACCAGTTTGATCCCCCATAGCTAGCGGAAGTTTCTTCTAATAAAGGATTCGCCCTGCCATACGTTTTGTTGGAATGAATTCGAGCATAAGACCGATTCGAGAGGCAGAATAAGTAATTATTAGGACCTTCAACGAGTTTAAACTCGTTTCATGATAGGATAAGATTTTAAAGTATTAGTTAACTATAAGGACCGCGAACGAGACGCCAGAACGAGCCAATGAGTAAAAAAAATTTTAGAAGTGTTGTATTGAGGACAGTAGAATTAAGAGCAGTTATACAGGGAGTAGAATTCTGAAGGAATTTGTAAAAGAACCAAAATTTCAGATTGATAAAATTCAAATTTATAAGATGTAGATTTGTAGGATTCAGGTCAATGAATAGAGGGTATATTAGTAGATGAAAGTAATATGAATTTCTTGGAAGGGGGAGGTAGCTGAACTGTACACACCCCAGAGACAAGGTAAACGGAGTCACAAACAAAATAGTAGAAATTGATTAGTCGCTCTGCCAAAACAGAAAAATTCTCTTCATACGGTTGTCACCCTAGATTTAAATGGACTGTGTAGTTTAATAGAGGTCTGGGCTATGCTCCATTTGACCAAGATTCTAAATGACGTTCCCATCTGGGTTGAGAGAGTATTGGAATTTGAGGAATCTAACACACAAGAGAGAACCCACCCTCCAGTAGGATCGGGATAGACGAATATTACCCAGTGACCAACTCGTGATTCCAGACTGAATAAGATTGAAACTTAACTGAGATACTAAACCTTGAACCTTCAGCGCACAAATATATATTATGTTTACATTTTCTTTTTCAATATGCTATTATTTTTATATCATATATATTATATTATAGTCATATACTATTCATTTCAACATTTTTATTTTGACATTCATGATATTAATATTTATATTAAATATTTAATTATATATATTTTGTCACCATATATAATCTTGTAGTAGTTTTCTTTTATCATCTATCATGGGATGATTTTTATCATATTTAATCACTATCTGCATGATACGTGTTCTCTTCAATATATATATTATACCCATCATATAACATGGAAGGATTCATTTTATCATTACATATTTCGTGCCTTATTTAATAATTACTTTCACAATTTGTTTTCTGTAACCTTTTTTTTTTTTATTTAGCAAAAGTCATCACGTCATAGGCTAATCATTATGTACCAAGATATTTCTTTCAGCTAACTATAATTATCCTTTCCTTTGATTGTATATATATATAACTATACCACACGAATGTCTTGATTGGTACGAAAATAAAGATGCTGGCATGTTTTAGGAGTTGGACTAGTCAGTTATTTCTAAACGACTTCTTGGCGCCCAATTTTTTATATATAATATGTAATAGGGAAATGTCCTAACTGTATTGTTAGCAGAAAGAAGGTAGCAATGAATCCAGTACCCCAAAAGGCAAGGATGGGGTTGAGAGGACTTACCACTAGGAAGGCCTACTCCTCAAGACCAAAGAAGAAAGTGGAAGGGTGGTATATATACCCATGAATGGTAAGACAGATGACCTTGCTTACTTCCATACATATGATATGACTGTCCCCAATAACCTATTTTGATAACAGTGTTCTGACAGAATAATAGCACATAAAAAAACCCTTTGCCAGGATGCACAATGCCCACTAATGTTCGGAATAATAAACATCTAGAATAGCATACCATCATTTTGATTAGCCTTATCTTCCCTATAGGTTTCGGTACACCTGACTTCACCTAGTAATGGAAAATGCATTTTGCTAGAAATGGGCCTGCTTTCATAGTAACTGATGAAAGGCAGATGAATAATGAATAGCACAAACGCATTTGTCCATTACTTGGCAGGGGGAGGATTGTTGGGGCACGTTTTTGTAACCATACCCCAACAGAAGGCGTATGTATAATCAAATCAAATGGATACATGGCTTCCCTCCCACATAGACTTACAGACCATTTTTTTGCCCAGAAACTTAGACACTTGGTGACACCAGACTTCCATGCTGAAAGCTGATGCCTGGTAAAGAAGAAGACATCCAGAGACATCCGAGCTGGAAACTGTTGTTTCATATGTACATATATTCCCCTCACCAAAAATTTAGGTAAAGGTGACCAGAAAAAAAAAAAAAGGAGAAAAATGGAGAAGGAAGATCTCTAAAGACTGAAACTTATAAAATATCCTTCCAGAGAAAGGAAAGCATCACATTACAGTCCAGGTAAAAAGGGCCTGGGTCAATTTTAGCCAAGACGGGGGGGCGATATATATACCATCCCGAGAAAAAGGGAGGGTTGTATTTCAACCCATGTGGAAGGACGGGGGGAGGGAGTCTGAAATCTTACACTACCGCAGGGGTTGTTTTTCTCTTTAGATTTTTTTTGTTTTGGTAATACTATATGTTCTATTTTGAAGGGGAGAGGCCTGGGGCGTCTATGAAATTGATACTGGAGCCGTTGGCCATTTTGATTGGTGTTTCTTTCGGCGAATGAAAATGGAGAATGAGATGATATAAAAGAAGGTTCTTTACCAAAAGGGAAAATTCGATCGGAGTCGCTCAGTGAGAAGGACGATTTTTAGACGGGCCTGAGACGTAGAGGAGACCAGACCTTGCCGCCGCTTTCGAGAGAAGGTAAGCCCCTTGCCATTATGGCCTAGCCCCCCCTTTTATTTTTCGAACAGAAGCTAATCTATTTAGATTCTGAATGGGCCCTAAAGGGCTTTAAGTGACTTAAAAAGGAGTGTTAGAGTTCGTATATTTTGTCCCGCTAGAATAGATGGAGATCTAGGTCCCCCCCCCCCCCTTTTTTTGTGTAGTAGCCAACCTAGATTTCGCATGGGCCCTAAAGGGCTATAAAGTAACTTCAGGTCACCTCTACCTAAATTTTACTATGTAAATAGCATATCTCGTCAGTTTAGACATGTTCCCAAATTTTAAGATATTTAAATAAATATCTAGAGAAATTTTCTTGTCTCCTCTGTTACCTATTTCATACATAACTTGCCTTATGGTGCTATTCCAATTGTTTAAATGAAATGTTGTATGTTTATCACCTATTTGAAGGGAATGTTACTAATAATCAAGTCTCCCATAAATTACCGGCCACATACATTGCCGCGAGTGTCTGTGTTTCAGTGTTTTATAGATTGCCCAATTTAATAACGATCTCGTGGGTTATCTGATGAAATTGTATAATAGTGTCGCAGCTGTTTCCATCTTTAGACCATTGTACTGACAATATTATATGCTCAATCCTTGCTTTAGCTCAACTCTTAATCAATTACAGAGTTTTTTTTCCCCCTTTTCTTTTTTATTTATTTTTATTTATCCTGTTTGCACAAATTGTATTACATGTGATGATGTAAAGACATATGCCGATAGTGCATCACTGACAACTGTGCTGCTATTATACAACATCAAGGTCTTGCTGCGGGTTATATACATGGGGTTGTTGGCCTAAATTGCTATATATATATATATATACTTAAGTAAGGAAACTTTAATAAGTCACATCGTGTACCCTCCCTTTTCAACTATCCAAACTGGGGAACCCATCACTAATAAATCTGGACTAAGTACATATGCACTATGAATGGTGTTAATCAAGGGCAGGTAAATGCAACCTATGGCTATTCACATAACATATGGTATTGTTCTGGTATATCTATATGCCTGTTGATGCTGTTTGTTTTTATTGACACAAATGCCTCTAGTAAAAGTCTTTGGTACTTATTATTGATATTGTTGTATAGAATGGATGGCTTTGTTAGATTGAATGTATGACCGGTTTGCATAGAATGACTGTAAATAGGGGAATTTAGGTTTTTATTAGAGATGTTTCTGGAATGCTCAACCATTCTGATGGCGACGGATCTACCCGTCTCCCCGACATAAGTGGCATTGCATTGGTCGCAAGAGACGGAATAGACAGCACCACCAGAACGGAGAGAACTCGCATGAAGGGAAGATCTGGTAATGGGGTGTCGGATTAGTGTGGCGATGTTAGGTGGGTTCTGGAAGTATGTTGTAATGCCATGTTGCCTTAAAAACCTGGCTATGGTGATAGACTGGGGGCAAAAAGGAAGGGAGCAAATATTTCTGTGTATAGCTGGAGCACTGTTGTGGTGAGGGTCATGCATGTGTTTAAGAATGAAGGGGGTCGGGTAGCCGGATTTGGATAAATATGAAAATATTTTAGCCTTTTCTATTGTTTGGAATAACGGGAGGGAACAATGAGTAAAGATACGTTTAGTGAGAGCTCTAACTGTATTGATTTTGTGTGGTGTTGGGCAATGTGACCGGAAGTTTGTGTGGTGTGGGGGTGTGTTGTTTTTATAGTATACTGTGGTATGGAAACTGCTGGGGGTGCGTATGACTAGTGTATCTAGGAAAGGTAGGACTGAGTGATTTTCTGTTTCATGGGTGAAGGCTATGTCTGGGTGGAAGGAGTTGAGGTCAGATAGGATGTGAGAGGCAGATACCTCACTTACCAAGCAAAAGGTATCATCGATGTACCGCCTCCATAGAAAGATGTCTGAAGAATGGCGTGAAGTGATCCATTGGTCCAGTGACCTCATGACAACCTCAGCCACCACGGTTGAGAGGGGGCTACCCATGGGGGAGCCCTTGGTCTGCTTGAAAAACTGGGTATCAAATGTGAAGGTGGACATGCCTAGGCATATGGAAGTGAGCTCGACAACCGTCTCCGCGGTGAGGGTGTCTAACAGGGGGGCATTTTCGAGGAAAGTGCGTAAACTATTAATGATCAAGGGGTGGGCAAGTGAGAGATATAGAGACGTTACATCGAAAGAAACCATTATGGACCTGGGGGGAGGTGTGAGGCTGGTGATATAGGACACAAACGAGGGGGAGTTTGCAATGGTATATTCCCATGGGGGAGACTGTAGAAGGGGGGTCAAGAAGTTGGACAAAAATTTTGACAGGGTATATGCCGGAGAGAGATGGTAAGATATGATTGGTCGGAGGGGAACATCGGGCTTGTGGATTTTTGGAAGGCCGTAAATGTAGGCTATTTGGGCGAGGTTAGCTGTGAAGTCGTTATATTGCTCTTTAGTGATCTGCTGGGACCTTTTTAATCTTAACAATAGTAAACGGAAATTCTTAACGGATGTTTTATGTTCCTGTTCAGTGATGGCAGAAAAAGTGGAGTGTTGGTCGAGAACGTTTTGCATTTTTTGCTTGTAAACGGTAGTGTTGAGAATTACGGTCTGTTAGCCTTTGTCGGATTTTGTTATGACTATGTCTCTATTGCGTTTAAGACGGGAGATAACCCTATTCATGGCTAGGGACGGTTTAGGGATATTGTAGGGTCGTTGAAGGGTGGAGGTGACAAAATGCCTGATCCTATGGGTGTCTTGGTGGTTAAGGCCTCTGAGAGCGGGTTCCACACCAGCTATGATGCGAGGAATATCAGAAGGCCCAGGCAGTCTGTATTTTAGGCCCAATGACAGAATCTCAGCATCAGCAGATGGCAAGACATAGTCCGAGAGGTTGACCACTCCTTGGGGTGACTGGGGAAGATAGGCTTCTAGTAGATAGGCAGGGAAGTTGTACTTCTTGATCCAGTGATGAAGCTTGGAGTTGTGACGTTGCGTTATATCGTTCTTCTGGTGCCGAATGTCCCTTGTGATGGATTGCAACAGATCGGCCATTTCTGGATTGGTTTGTAGCTGAGAGACCAGAAAGATCAATCTCTTGACGGACTTAGAAATAAATCGGATATTGGAGTGGCAACCTTTAATTCTAGACGATAACAGATGGAGTTGGGCGCGGCGTATGACGACGGATGAAAATGGATTGCGAACAGGATCCCTGATTCGAAGGGATGGAGGTATAAAATCAGCCGTTTCACACAGTTTGTTAAAGTTCAAATGGAGGCGCCATCTTGACAACTGTAACGATTTCTTTCGCAACTGATAGGTATAACGAGGTAGGTCTTCAGCGGAAGGATTCATGATGAATTCCAGGATAAAAAGCGTAAAAATGAGCGAATTAAGTAGAACTGCTCTTCACTGAAGGTTAATAACGAGTTTACAAAGTGGGAAGAGGAGCTTCTTTTTATTAGCATGCACACAAGCTTTCGGACATATCGTCCTTCATCAGGTAAGAGTAATAAACGCGCTGAGGATCCATATATACACAAAGCTGAAAAGAAAATTTACATAACTGCAAAAGATAAAAGTATTTAAACCCAGTTTTTCAAGCAGACCAAGGGCTCCCCCATGGGTAGCCCCCTCTCAACCGTGGTGGCTGAGGTTGTCATGAGGTCACTGGACCAATGGATCACTTCACGCCATTCTTCAGACATCTTTCTATGGAAGCGGTACATCGATGATACCTTTTGCTTGGTAAGTGAGGTATCTGCCTCTCACATCCTATCTGACCTCAACTCCTTCCACCCAGACATAGCCTTCACCCATGAAACAGAAAATCACTCAGTCCTACCTTTCCTAGATACACTAGTCATACGCACCCCCAGCAGTTTCCATACCACAGTATACTATAAAAACAACACACCCCCACACCACACAAACTTCCGGTCACATTGCCCAACACCACACAAAATCAATACAGTTAGAGCTCTCACTAAACGTATCTTTACTCATTGTTCCCTCCCGTTATTCCAAACAATAGAAAAGGCTAAAATATTTTCATATTTATCCAAATCCGGCTACCCGACCCCCTTCATTCTTAAACACATGCATGACCCTCACCACAACAGTGCTCCAGCTATACACAGAAATATTTGCTCCCTTCCTTTTTGCCCCCAGTCTATCACCATAGCCAGGTTTTTAAGGCAACATGGCATTACAACATACTTCCAGAACCCACCTAACATCGCCACACTAATCCGACACCCCATTACCAGATCTTCCCTTCATGCGAGTTCTCTCCGTTCTGGTGGTGCTGTCTATTCCGTCTCTTGCGACCAATGCAATGCCACTTATGTCGGGGAGACGGGTAGATCCGTCGCCATCAGAATGGTTGAGCATTCCAGAAACATCTCTAATAAAAACCTAAATTCCCCTATTTACAGTCATTCTATGCAAACCGGTCATACATTCAATCTAACAAAGCCATCCATTCTATACAACAATATCAATAATAAGTACCAAAGACTTTTACTAGAGGCATTTGTGTCAATAAAAACAAACAGCATCAACAGGCATATAGATATACCAGAACAATACCATATGTTATGTGAATAGCCATAGGTTGCATTTACCTGCCCTTGATTAACACCATTCATAGTGCATATGTACTTAGTCCAGATTTATTAGCATTTAATCCCTATAATCTTTTTAGCATATTTGGTTCTTATTTTTATCTTTAAATACTTTTATCTTTTGCAGTTATGTAAATTTTCTTTTCAGCTTTGTGTATATATGGATCCTCAGCGCGTTTATTACTCTTACCTGATGAAGGACGATATGTCCGAAAGCTTGTGTGCATGCTAATAAAAAGAAGCTCCTCTTCCCACTTTGTAAACTCGTTATTAACCTTCAGTGAAGAGCAGTTCTACTTAGAATAATCTTTATTTGTAATTTCCATAGATGAAAATTATCGCCGTTGAATTTTTGAATTTGTGGAAGTTCAGTTGTCATCTTGAGCAAGCAAACGAATTTCAGCTTAGATAAACAAAAAATATTTGATACCAACCACGCTCTGCTACCATGCAAGAGAATCAGAGGCTGTATCTCAAAAGTATTGTTTTAATCAACACTAATATTATATCAAGATGACAAGGAACAAAAAGAGTCACAAAAGGCAAGCGCAGTAGCAGGAAGAAAACCAAAACTTAAACTACTGGTATAGACAGTGTGGCGCCAGGTCACGTGATGATGGTAGGATGGTGTCGTTGCTAGGCAACAGCTGATGTGCGAAGTTACTCTCCAACAGCTTAGAATTAAAGAACATAAGAATGAAAGATAATTAAACTGTAGATGAATATATAATGAGGGCAAAAAATATTGCTTCTAGAAGTTCATCATTAGGGCATCAATTTCCCTCAAAAGAACTTTCATTTCATATTGTCAGAGGCATACATCCAAGGTATGAATATATTGCTATTGTCTTATGAGGTCTAAGAGAGAGGCAACAGTAGAAGAGATTCAACAAACTCTAAGAGAATAGGAGTCAAGAAGAAATATGATATTAAATGAATCGGTTGAAAATGGGCATGAACAAGTATACAGAATTAAAGATAGAAAAGTTCAACAATTTCAGCCAAAAAGATGTTTTGTTTGTAATAAAAATGGACATCTAGCTAATGATTGCTGGTTTCGAGATAAACAGAAACAAGGATATAAAAATAAATTGGCTCCTGATTATAGAAATCACAAATACAGTAGGGACCATTCTAATAACTTAGTGGTTACTATGAAAAGTGGAATTAAAGAGCAGGCGTTTGAAACATATGTAAAAGAATTTGAAGATTCACCAGATTGGAGAAATGATAGGCAAATATGGTGTATAGATTCAGGATGCACCGCACATTTAACCCCAAACCTATCTTTGATGGAAAATGTGGTAAATTATGAAAGTGAAATCAACATAGCTGAGAAGGCCAAAACTACCCAAGCTACAGCCAAAGGAGATATGAGACTTACTACATGCACAATGGAAGGCCAATAAAAAATTCGCATCAAATATATCTTACATATACCAAATTTTAGAAATAATTTCTTGTCAGGATACGAATTAGTCAACAAAGAAAATGCTGTTATTTTCAATAAGGACATAGCAAAATTTAATAATGAAGGGAATGATTTAGTTGCTGAAACATATATTAAAGATATATTGTTTATGATGGAAACAAAACTAAGAAATGTACCAATAGCGAAAAAATGAAAATGTCATGATTATAAATACACATTTATCAAATAAATATAACAATATAAGTTTATGGCATAAAAGATTAAACCATATAAATGATGAATACATGAAAAGAATGAGTCATGGACATATTGTAAGAGGATTGGATCTAAAGTTTGAAAGCTTACCAGAGTGCGAAGCATGCATAATGGGAAAACTGGTTCAGAAGCCATATAATACCACAGGAAATATACAGTTAAGCCCCTGCAGTTGATTCATATGGATTTATGTGGACAATGCCATGTCAATCTTTAGGAGGTCTAAGTATTTTCTTGTTATAGTATATGACTACAGTAGACGAATCTTTGTATATTTCCTGAGATCAAAATATGACACCTTTGAAAGATTTGAAGAATTTAAAGCAAGAGCCGAAAACAAATTAAGTCTTAGAATAAAAGATGTAAGAACGGACAATGGAACTGAATTTTTTAACTCTAGATTTGAAGGACTTTTCAAGAGAAATGGGATCCATCACCAACTTACTCCACATATTCACCACAAAGTAATGGAGTCGCAGAGAGAGTGAATAGGACTCTTATAGATACAGCGAGAACCTTACTAATTGACTCAAAATTACCCAAGAAGTTTTGGGCAGAAACAATTGCTACAGCTGCATACATTAAGAATTGTACCCCCACAGGTATATCATGCACCATACACCTATGCAGAGATGGAATGGCAGGAAACCATCGGTCAAACACATTCGAATATTTGGATGTTTGACACATTGGCTTTAGAGCAAACCAAGAAGGAACAAGTTTTCACCAAAGGGTAGAAAGGGAATATTTATTGGTTATTCCATCAAAAGAAAAGCTTACATAATATATGGTATAATGACAAAGAGAATTCAAGAAGCCAGGTCAGTAAAATTTAGTGAAGAGAGGAATTAATTATGCAAATGATATTCATGAAGATATTAATTGTGATAATTTGACCTATAAAGGAAATTATGAAGAAATGGTTGCTGAAAACTTTCTTATCTTGAAAAAGGACATTTCTATCACAAAGAGTGAAATGAAGTCTCAGGAGGATACTTTAGTAAAACCAGGTAGTAACTGCCAAAATGACTCATCACAAACTGAACCGATAGAGGAAAGATGCGTAAAAGGAAAAGAAAGAAAGGAGAAACAAAGAGGATCTTAGAAGAACGGCACAAAGCCAGACTTGAAGAACAAGAAAGGAAATTAATTGAAGAAGGAGTTCGATGCTCACAAAGAATAAAGGATAGGATTGATGCAAACTTAATCATGGAAATATATCATTTAATTGCGGAGAACTTCAAAGAAGCAATGGATAGTGGAGAAAGAAATGAATGGCACAAAGCAATGGACGAAGAGCTCAGTGAGATAAAGAAACATAAAGTATGGACACCAGTACCAAGGGAAAACGGTATGAAAGTCATCAATAGTAAATGGGTCTACAGTACGAAGAAAACATCAAATGACGGCATATACGAGATATAAAAGAAAGACGGCATATAAAAGAAAGGCCAGGCTGGTTGCTGTTGGACGCAATCAAAGATATGGTGTGGACTATAAGGACAAACTACGGAAATGTGCAGATAGCCTTGGACTTGCTGATTATGGCTTACACACAGGGGAGCGTGTGTTGTACATATATAATAATTAATTGTCACCACAGAGTGTGTGTGTAAGCTCACAGGTAAATAGGCGCTAACAGAAAAAAAGTTCCTTTGTTTTAATATTAGTTTCCCTTTTATATTTTTTTCTCTCTCTTGTAAATCAATAAATATAATAAAACGAAAATTATACCGCGAATGTTTCTTTTATAAAAATCGAAATTTATTTTCAAAGAGAAATAGCGACATTTCTAACTTTGAGGAAGAGGTATGGAAAGGTGAAACATGAAGAGTAATGGCGAACGGAAAAATAAAAAGTGTCCAGGGGCGGGAATCGAACCCACACCCTTCTGCTTACCGGGCAGGTGCCTTGTCCACTCGGCTACCCTGGACGTATTTTTCCGTTCGTAACTAAAACTTAAAGTAACATTTAAAATACAATATAACGCGGCTGATGATTGTAAAACGAAAATTGAAAATTATACCGCGAATGTTTCTTTTATAAAAATCGAAATTTATTTTCAAAGAGAAATAGCGACATTTCTAACTTTAATAAATATAATGTTTAATTAATAATTATTGGAATCAGTTTCATTAAAAATTCGAAACAAAGTCAACACCTCTGCAGAAGACAAAGTTAGTATAAATAGGAAAATTGAACTACCAGAGATATATTAACAATTTAGATCATCATAAAATATTTACAGTTTAATTTTTCATATTGATATTTCAAATTCCCAATATTTTAGATCTATATTCAATTTAATTTTATAGGGAGAGATACACATTCAGAAGCACGTAAAATGTTTTAATACTTAAAACGCATTTTTACTTTTATGTCTTTTTAAAAATGTATGTAACATCGTTTAAGTTTATTTAAAAGTCAATCACGCTTATTTCATATTTATGTATATATATATTATATAATATAAAATACAAATATTTTATTATTTTTTAAAAACATTTATTTCATTTTCATTCATTGACTGTTATACAGGGTCCATTATGAAAGTAATGAGCATAATGTTATTGTGACGCGACGATAGATGGCAGCACGGTAAAACCGTGGAAAATGTGGTGGAGGGATATACCCTTTCAATCCATCCGGTCGTCAATTGGGTTCGAGCAGTGTGAGGGGAGATACATGCCTCCGCTTGAAGTGTGTTTTCAACTTTTGAAACATAGCGCGATGGAGCGTTCGCTTGAACAACGGTACGCAATAAAGTTTTGCGTGAGGCTTGGATAAAATGCAACCGAAACATTCCAGATGCTGCAAAAAGCCTTCAAAGACGATTGCATTTCAAGATCACAGTCTGGGAAGTGGCACAAGGCGTTCAAGGAGGGCCGGGAGTAGGTCGCCGACGAACCCCGTTCAGGACGCCCAACAACGGCCAGAACTGACAAGAACGTGGATCGTGTACACGATTTTTTGCGCACCGACCGTCGATTAAGCATCCAGCAAATTGCTGACACATTACACATGTCCACATTTGTGGTACATGGGATAGTGACCGAGGATCTGCAAATGCGTAAGGTCTGTGCGAAGCTTGTGCCGAAAGTGTTGACGCAAGACCAGAAAAAACTTAGAGTTTTGCGCTGTCAAGAATTGTGGATTTGATTCAGAATGAACCGGACTTTCTGAACTCTGTAGTAACCGGAGACGAATCCTGGATGTTTGAATACCACCCAGAGTCGAAAAGGGACAAACTGTAAACTCAGCCTTTTACCTGGAGGTGCTCAGGAGATTGAAACGCCGGATCGCACGCGTGAGGACTGACATTAAAGACACGGTCAAGCTCCACCATGACAATGCCACCAGCCACACAGCCTTCATCATTACCAACTTCCTGGCCCGGAGCAACACCCCGGTGATCCCTCACCCCCCTTACAGTCCCGACTTACTCCATTTGACTTCTTTTTGTTTCCGCGACTCAAGAGAGAGATGAAAGGAAAACATTGGGAAATCGTGGAAAGCATCCAACACCATGTTACAACGTTCCTGAGAAGCATTTCTGTCGAGGAGTTTCAGGGTGCCTTTCAGGAGTTGCAAACGCGTCTCCGCAAGTGTATTGATGCAGGAGGAATGCATTTTGAAGAATATTGAACATTTGCACAAATTACGATCAATAAATGTATTTTGCCAGTAAATGCTCGTTTCTTTCATAATGGACCCTGTATATTTTATGAACATATAGATTCAAAACATACTTTTTAATTATTATTGTTGTAAATAATGTATATTTAACCCTACCTATATTTTAAAATCACGATTATAGAATTCATTCTATAAATTCTATATTGCAGTGATAAATAATTTTATGTGTAATTTTACTTCAAGTAATTCAAAATAAAATCTACTTGAAAGGTAAATAATTATCGTTACCTTTTTACGACTGCACCTCTCATTTTCAATAACAAAACAAAAAATAATCATAACATATATATATATTGATAGTTCAATGTCTTCAAAGGTTTTATTTGTGATATATCATTTAAAAAAATATATATTTTCCCATTTTCAACTTATAATTTATTTCAAATTTCACAATATTTTAAAATATATTATTAATATTTTAATTTAACCAACTTTGCAAACATTATATGCAGGTTGTGTTTTCGATTAAAAAAACTTAGTTCACCTTACCCTATATATAATTTGTTATTTTTCATTTTATTTTTATATAAAAAATCTTTTTACACATAGTACGAATAATTGTAAATATAAAATAGCCGTTATTGTTAATATTAAAAATATTCATACCCTTATTTTACAAAATTTATTTTGTCCATAATATAAATTTATATATCAATTTTTTTTCTCCTTATTGAATATAAGCAAAAATATTTTTAAACTTACTTCTATTGACGGTATGTGGCGGTGAATTTGTTGTTGACACACTTTAAAATGTTATAATACCTTGATAAGGATTGGCGTTTAACCAACTGAAATATTGGTAAAATAAATGATATTTTGATCTAATATATGCCTTTTTTATATTTAAAAAAAATCCTTATATCTATAAAAATGAAATCCAAAATCGATGTTTGTTATCGCGTTGCGCAAAATCTACAGAATCCATCATTATTAAATTTCGCATGTAGGTAGCTGAATATTTCTTTTAGCATAAAGGCTATTAAAAAAACTAAAAAGGTCAATGTGCTTTTTTAAAATTGTAAAACCAAAAAGCGTTAGTTCCAGTCTTTTACCGCTTGGCGGCAGCATTGGTCGCGACGATAAATGAATTTGATTGGTTAATAATTTTACACGTAATTTGTTTACACGATGAATGTTTTTAAAAGGTAAGATTATGTAATCGCCCTGAAACTGTAGCAAGTTATATTTACTATACTACTGGGAAGGTTTCTGGTTTGAATTTGATTCGAAATAAATATTCGTTGCAATTTTATTTGCAAATTTTCTACTTTCACTCGTAAGCAGCGCCTCTCGCGGTATAGTTTGTCGGTTATGCACGCCCTCAATATGTAATTAATCTCGCTGAAATTTGAGCAGGACAGATATTTAAAACTGCAAGAGTTTTTTGTCGCACTTTTAACCAAGAAAAATTATAATTAACCAAATACTGAGCAACAATATATTTATAATCAGAAATTATGATGACAATATTGCTGTATCATGATTGATTGAAAAAAACAAAATTCTTTAGGGGAATATTCACTAAGGCAGACAACGGGCGAAGTCAGATAATAATTTTTAGTAGGCAGGAACAAAATTCTGCCAGCGAAACATTCACTCGAGCAGAAGACACACGAAGCCAGGTTATCTCTATATATAAAATATCGTTTCTCTGTCTTTTGGCTAAGATCATGTAGTATATATCTAGATATTTTTATTTATATATTTCTTTTTAAAAATCTATTCAGTAGAGAGAGTGGATATGTTTGCTCGAAAATATTTTAAATATATTATATAAATATATAATGTAACGAATATTATTATCATTATTATCATAATATTCTGTGTGTTCCGGAATATTATTATCAATAATATTCGTTAGGAAAACTTTCAACCGGATAAAATTCGGCGAAGCCGGGTACACATCCGCTAGTTCTTATATATAATTGATGCCTGTTCGAAATCTGGTATATGGTTATTGTTTAGGGAGTGGTCAACAATGATTTATAGTTTTCTAAATATGCTTTATGCTGATTGATACGATCCTTTGTGATTTACCAATTTCTCCAATGTAGGTAGCTTGACATGTTTGGCAGGGAATTTTGTAATATACATTGGCTGTATTTTCTTGGTTTGAAGTAATTTTTGTATCTGAATGGCGTAAGATTTGTCTTAGATGTTGTGCAGATTGATATGTTGTAATCACATTATATTGTGGCAAAATAATTACTATTTTATTAACAGAGTATCATTTTTGAGTGTCTATATTTTGCTACTTTGTAAAGTTCCCTCATTGCTTATCTTTTTTTATCTTTCATAGTTTGTTCTTGCCTTAAATATTTTTTTGTGTCATCCTGAAGTGTATCTTTCCTAATTTTCCACGTGACATTCGGTGGAGATGCTGAATTAATTAGGGAAGACAAACTGAAGATAACCGCAAAGACCTATTTTCAGAGATTCGCTCCAGGATTTCACCGCCGTGTCAAAGCCAATACTTTCCTAGGTTACTGCTTGTTTCATGCCTTGGCGAGTTTATTGACATATTTGACTTTGGGAGTACTCCTATTAAGCCCACCAGTACTTTGAAGCACAAGTTAAAAACAGGAGACCACTCTACTATTAAACAGCGGCCCTATAGAGTAGCACCAAGTGAACGACGACTAATTCAAGATGAAGTGAACAAGATAATTGAAAATCACATCGTGAAGCCGTCTGAAAGTCCTTGGTCATCTCCAGTTATTCAGTTCAAAAGAAAGATGGGACCTGGGTATTTTGCGTAGATTATCGTCGATTAAATAAGATTAAAAAAAAAAAAAAGATGTTTACCCGCTGCCACGCATTGGCGATGCCTTGGACAGTTTAGCCGGCTCTAATTACTTCTCAATGATGGATCTTCGGTCCGGGAATTTAGCAGATTGAAGTGGACGAAAAAGACAGGGAGAAAACTGCCTTCATCATTCCATATTGGCTATATGAATTCCAAGTAATGCCTTTCGGTCTATGCAACGCTCCAGTAACGTTTGAAAGGATAATATATAGTGTTCTGGGCAGTTTTAAATGGAACATGTGCCTTTGCTACCTGGACGACATCGTAGTTTGTGCACCTACCTTTGAGGAATATCTACGTCGTCTACAACTTGTATTAAAGTGCATCCAGAAAGTTGGATTAAGCTTGAACCACAAAAAGTGTATTTTTGGATCAAGGAGGATAAAGATTTTAGGACACCTTGTTGACATCAATGGAATTCATCCAGATTCAGATAAAGTTGAAGCCGTCTCTGAATTTCCGAGGCCAAGGAATATCTCTGAACTGAGGATCTTTCTTGGATTATGTTCCTATTGCCAAATATTTAATTAAAACATTGCCGACAAAGCTAGATCTTTGCATGACCTACTGAAGACTGAAAACCAATTCTATTGGGATGCAACTCAAGAGAAAGCGTTTGAAGACCTCAAAACAGCTCTAATTTCAAAGCCTGTCTTGGGACACTTCGATGAATCCGCTGATATCCATCTACACACGGATGCAAGCGGACATGGTATTGGAGCTGTTCTTCTACAAATACAAGGTGGAAAGGAGCGGCCTTTAGTTTATGCATCTAGAAGCTTGACAAAGGCTGAAAATAACTATTCTACAACAGAAAAAGAATGCCATTGCTGTAGTCTGGTCTATTAGCAAATTCCGTCCATATTTGTTTGGTCGACCATTCACGGTTGTCACTGACCATCACTCTCTATTTTGGTTGGTAGGGAAGAAATATCCTTTTGCCCGTTTGGCAAGATGGGCGCTGAAGTTGCAAAAATTTGACGTGACCGTTATCTACAAGAGCGGGCTCAAACATAAGGATGCCGATTGTCTGTCAAGGAGCCCGCTTGAGAACGATCAACCAAGTGCTGTGATGTCGCTAACCAACGTCGATATAGAACAAACTATAGACCCGGATTTAGCTAAAATAAACGATAATTTAAACTCGGGCTACACCAGAAAGGAATTCAGCATTATCGACACACGGCATCTTATACAAGAAAAACTATACCACAACAGGAAGACCCTGGATTCCTCAGCACTTAAGATCGAAAGTTATGGCAGATTCACATGATGATTCTATATCTGGGCATTTGGGTTTCGTCCGAACGTATGACAAAGTGAAGAAACGGTTCTATTGGCCTGGCCTTTATAGAACTGTTTACCAATAGGTAAGCCAAGGTCGGGAGTGTCAACGGAGGAAGAAATTACCTCGACGTCCGGCTGGACAACTAGTATCCATACCGCCTGTAGAAAAGCCATTCTATAAGGTCGGGGTTGATCTCCTTGGTTGATTTCCAGTTTCTAAAGATGAAATCCGTCGGATCATTGTGTGCACCGATTATATGGCAATGTATGCCATAACGAAAACGATCCCAGATGGAGGATCAATCGGAACAGCTAAGTTCCTGGTTGAAGATGTTATCTTGAAGCATGGAGCTTCTAGAGAAATGATAACAGATCGCGGAAGAAATTTCATTTCTCAAGTAATTAAATAGATCAATGCTCTGTGCGGAATTGTGCACAGATTTACAACGGCCTACCATCCCCAGACCAACGGCCTGACTGAAAGGTTCAACAAAACTCTGGGAGACATGTTGTCCATGTACACAGGTGTTGAGCAGAAGGACTGGGACCATTTTTTACCCTACGTAACTTTCGCTTACAACACTGCTAAACAGGAGGCGACAGGCTACACTCCGTTCTTTCTTGTCCACGCCCGCGAGGTCGTGACCTACACCGATGCCGTACTACCTTACCTTCTAGATGAGATCTCTGACGACTACGTTGGAGAACTTGTGACCAGGGCTGAGGAAGCGCGTCAACTCTCCCGATCACGCCTTCTACAACCACAGGCGAAAGACCGTAGACTTTACAACCAGAAACATACTTCAGTCTATTACCAGAAGGATGATCTTGTGTGGGTTTTTACTCCCATCCGAAAAGTAGGACTCTCATTAAAGCTACTGAAGAGATACTTCGGTCCCTACAAGGTGACCAAGAAGCTTTCAGAAGTTACGTATGAAGTATAGCCCGTGGACCCGTTTCCCCGATCACGGAAAGCCAAGGATACCGTCCATGTCATTCGGATGAAGCCCTACCTGGATCCTGAAGAACAGCATTCCATTCTGCTAGGGAACACCAGCCGCGATAGATTTCCTTCCAGAACAAGGGCTGAGACAAGCTAATCAGCGGGTCGCTGTTTTCTCTAAACAGGGAGTAATGTCAAGAAGCTCCATTCAGATAGGACACCTGTCAATCATCCCTGGACCCCGGAAGGGACCACAGGTGTGAGAGAATCTTATCTTCAAATAACGAAAACGGGACGACTCGGTGGCTGACGACCCTCACTTTTATTATCTTTACCTTGGGATAAGTTGTATTATTATCTGATCCTCTCCCTCCCTATAAATACCTCTTGTAGATAATTTTATTGGAGAACTAGAAGGTAAATACCCTTTATAATAAATTAATTATTCCCAATTTTGCCCTTGCTTCATTTATTTCCCGTCAATATATTTTTAGCATATTTATTTTTATTTGAAGGTTATATTTAGATTCACCAAGCAGGACAATGTCGTCTGCTTATAGCAAAAGATGAATATTTCCATAATTTGGGAGGTATATTCCAGGTAAATCTGAATTACTGAAAAGATCAATAATGCTATTTATCAAAAGTATAAGTAAATATGATGACATCGGTACCCTTTGTAATATTCCTGAGCGCACTTTTATTGGCCCCGGGAATAAGTTGTTCCATCGCACCACCGCCGTCATATTTGCATAATAACTTTTAATTAAGGTAACAAAACAATGGTTAAGGCCTGCATCAATTAGTCTTTTCCATAGTAATGATGGGGCACTTTTTCAAATCCACGAAAAAACATGTAGACTTTTCTTCTCTTTCGGCCTAGGATCATTTGAATCAAGGATAAAGAGTAAATATGTGATCTTGGCAAGAGTGACCGTCTCTGAATCCCGCCGGGGAAATAGGGTGGATGAGAGATCTGTATGGTTGAAAGCTTGGCCAAGAACTGCAAAACAACATGGGCTGTGTGCGGCCTCGCATTATCGACGTGAAGTATCCAGTCATTGTTTTGCCATCTTTCAGGTGTTTTAAGGCGCACTGCCTCCCTTAAGCGCCTCATTATCCCTAAATAAACCTCTTGATTAATTGTACGTCCGAAGGAATAAATTCATGGTGAACCAAACCATTAATATAAAAAAATGTAACAAGCAATGTCTTGACTCTGGATTTTGTAAATCTTGCCTTTTTGGGTTTCGGTTCCCCTCTTTCAATCCATTGGCTGGATTGACGTTTGGTTTCCGGGTCATACTGATACACCCATGTCTCATCCCCGGTAATGATTTTTTGCATCCATTCTGGATCGGTCCGAGTCATTTCAACCATGTTTTTGCGACATCTATTCTAACCTCCTTTTGTTCCTCTGTTAGAATCCGGGGAACAAATTTTGAAGACGTCCGGATCATGTCCAAATCTTTTGTTACTATTTGATGACACGGTCCTACAGATAGTCCAGTCTCTGAAGATAAGTCTTTAATAGAAATTCTTCTGTTAGATTTAATTAATTCCTTTATTTTGAGCTTGTTTTCCTCGCAACGTAATGATCTTGGACGCCCAGTATGCTGATCATCGTTTACCTTTTCCTGACCTTTTTGGAAGCGTGAAAACCATTTAAAAGTTCTTGAACGGGATAAAGCTGCATCGCCAAAAGCTTATTTAATCAATTCATACGTCTCAGTAGTACTTTTTTTCAATTTAAAACAAAACTAAATGCAGATTCTCTGCTCTTCGAAAATGGCCATTTTAAAATTAGAAATGCGAACCTTACAAGGAAGTTGTTTTGTTCTATTTTTAGATCGGCTAGTGCGCCACGAGACTCGTGCTTTCAGTCAGGGGAAGTCGAATGTCCAATATTTAACTCTGTATAAAAAATGTTCTTTAGCTTATTTATTTTTTTTATTTTTCAACCAGTCCTAGAAATTAATGAACGCACCTTGTATATAAAAGAAAGTCGTGAAAAATGTGAAACTATTTATAACTCTAGAACGGCTGAACCGATTTGGATGAAATTTGATGGGGAGGTACCTTAGAACCAGCAGACGGACATAGGATACTTTTGATCCTGTTCGACCGCGTCAAGAACGGTTGAACTGTCAAATACGTTCATTTATACAGTTGTATCAGAGGCGCATGCACACAGGGCGCGCACTCTACGAGGCTTACCCACGAGCTAACAGGTTGCTTGCTAATAAAGTTTAATTTATGTTAGGAATATTTCTCCTTTTTGTAAATAAATACATATTGTATTATTGTTTGAAATATCAGCTTTAAATATATCATAAGAAAACATCTTATTAAAAATTTAATAAATGTTTTCAAAAATATTATGTTTCACAAATAAATTTAAACGTATATAACAATATTTATATACGTTTATAAATCTATATATAGGTTCTTAACTTTTAAATAGGCATTTTAATTTTTTTTTCATTTTAATTTAGACATTTTCATTTTTATTTCGAATTTTCAATTTTAATTTAGACACATGGAAATTTCTATATATTCTTTATTCAAGAGCACTTTGAAACAACTAAAAAATATCGAATAGAGTTTTTATTATATGAAAGAAGCGCTTGAAATGGAAATAGCAATGTTTGACATCATTTTCAAATCAGGTGAATAATTAACCTTTAATTAAACGGCCCGTTTTTAGGACGTAGGTACTTGGCCGAGCTTCCCGAGCTCGAACATTATGATGATAAAAAATGATGAAATTATTTAAAAAAAAAAAAGATATTTGTATTATACCTTAGTAGATAGACAATAAGGATTAAATTGATATCAAAGTTAGAAATTTTATTTTCATAATTAATGAGTCATGCATATAAATATAAAAACATGTGAAAAAGCAGAGATTTTCGCAGGCTTTGCGCAAATTCTTTTATATCTAATAAATCGCCAATATTCACTAGCAATTTTGGCAAATTTGGTTTGAATTTTGTTTGAAATGTTCTTATTGCATTTACAGCAAGTCATTGTTGACATGCGGTTTTTGGCGCAAGGGCAAATATAGTACCGTTTTACTAGCCATTTTCAGAGGAAAAAAGCTCTAAAACTAAACCTATACATTCAAAAATCAATATATTAAAAATAAAAAAATAATATCGATGAATAATTTAAAAACAAGCTTTAGAGGATTCCACAAAAACTTACCAGTGACGAGAGAGAGGCCAGGAAGCAAAGTGAAACCATAACCAAAGGTGTTACGTCAACACTCGCGACGCGCTTTTGAAACACGCTGACAATTTTTTTACACTCTCCTGCTGACATTGAAGTTCAAATAGGGTTTAAAATGTCGATCTGCTGAAAACGCACAGCAATGAAAATTATATATATATTTTTTCATTTATAAAATTATCATTTTATTTTTCACTTAGTTTCATCTCATTTTATGTGAATTAACTCAATTGATGACTTTTTTATAACTATTTTAAACTCTTTTATTTTGCATTGATAATTGTTGTCTGCGACCCTTCTAAATTTAAAATATTTTTCAATCCGTCTCTTAATTTTTAAAAAGTTATACTAGAAATATTTTGTATATACTTTTCAGAGTAAAATCTACATCGCCTAATGAAAATCCTCCTTTCTCTCTTAATTAGCCTTCTTTTTTATAATTTTAATTAGATAATTATAATTGATGTTCAATAACTTATATAGAAGCTTTTGCATAGTTTCGTCTTGTAAGCATAGCAACTTGATAGAAGTTTACTGTTTTCCCTTTGATATTGCTTGATACGAACCTCTAATAATTTTGAAATTAGTAGAAATCAGACGATAACCATAGGTCATAGCCATTCAAAAGTTGGTTTAGGTCGTCATACCTTTCCTCCGCAGATTTTTAAAATGATATCCCGTGTCTTTTTTTAATTTGAGAGCCACCCCTCGCCTGCTGAAAATCCTTTAATTCCAAGAGACTGCGCAAAATATTGGCTTTTTCCTTCAACATGAAACCGCCGACGGGAACGTTTTGTCCTCTACACTGACGAAACCACTTAACCAAGCTCTCATCTCCACCCGTTGGGCGTGGCAATTTTGATCTCTTACTTTGTTTAGTTGTTCGTGGCTGGTCTGGCTTGAGAAAGTCGTCGTCAACATTTTCCTTCATATCTTAATTTTCAGATAGAATTTTACATATCAATAAAATCAAGTAATCACAAAATTCGTGATTTATTATTTTAAATACATCTATTAACAAATGTTCGTTTGTGGCAAGATATATTCCTTCAACTTCAAATTACCGAGGAGACCAATTAATATTGATTTTATTCAACTCTTCGAGTATTTTTCTAGGGGTCGGGAAAAAAATTCAAATTATCGATAGATTCAAATTTACGAATTTCAAATTAGTAGTTAATATAAGTGCATTCCCAATTCACTTTAATTGCCCTACGTCATATATGTGCGTTAAATAGCTGGAAATTTCTTGGCAGTGTCTGAGCGTAAGAGATCTTTCTTTTTGCCATAAATCCTCTGCAGTTGCCATTTTTAGAGCCGCGTCTTGACCTTTGACCTGGCACAATTCGATGGACGTAATAAAAACTTTAAATACCACTTTTTTAATTGCAGCGCGTCGTGTCGTGGTGAGAAGTGGGAGCCGGCCGGCGTGGAATATTCATTGGGCCATCAATTTTAAAGGACCTTGGGAAAGTGTGCCAGGCGACAACATGTCACGTTTCGGAAAAGCAGTTAAACCAGAGTGGAAGTGGGACACAGCACAACTTTCCACTACGTCATAGTTGACCATTCCTTATGGCTAGGTTCGAAGGCCGTAATAATTCACTTTAATTGCCCTACGTCATATTTGACCTTTGACCTGGCCCAATTCAATGGACGTAATAAACTTAAAACAAAAAAAAGTGTGTGCTCATTAAAAAAAATTGTCATATCTTTTACCAACTAATTTAATATTTATGGAAATATGTGTCACAAATATGTTAAAAAAAAAAAGTGCGAGTATAAAAAATCCGCCCACATGCTGACGACAAAAAACTCCTTCCCCTTCCATTATAAAAAGCAGTTTCTCCTTTTGGTTTTTGGAGCAGGTGACGGTGTTAAATTTCTATCAGCTGGACCAAGCAGTTTCGGATTTGAATTTTTCCAACATGAGGTAAGTTTTGTTTCTTGTTTTATTGAATGTGTTTTTCTCATAATCAGAAAAACTTTACTAGGTAATTAAAAAAAAAATATTTCAATGAGATTTGAACCTAGCAAAACAAAAAAATAAAATAAAATAAATAAACATTAGAGCAATGGAGTTAACCAATACGCTAATGTTTTTTTTTTTCATTTGTAATGGAATTAACCTGATATATATATATATATATATATATATTTTTTTTTTAGGTGTCTACGCTTGGAGGCAAGTGCGCTCAATGGCTATCTAGAAAGGTGGTCTTTCCGCTCGACCGAAGGTTTGGAAGATGAACTTCCAGACCTCTCTTGTGAATTGGAAAAAGTTCTCGGACCATCGGGAGATGTCTGTATGGAAGAACTTTCAGCGGACGATTTGATGCATGTTCTCGGATTATCACAGGATGTGTGTATGCCAGACGAACTTTCTCACCTCTCACCACTAGATATAGAGCAAGTGCTTGGAATTCCCGAGCAGGGTGGGCTCGACAACGCTCCCACAGTCGACGACCTCACATTAAGCAGGATTCTAGAGGCGGAATTTCATTTTTCGAGGTAAGAAGAAGGAATATTTATTATAAATTATATACTTAATATATTTATGTTTTCAGCCTAGAGGAAAACCTCGACAGCTTCGAAGCAGATATCATCGACATTCTGCAACAGGCCTTGCAGCGACATAAGACCATCCGATTTTTTCTACAAACGGAAGTGGAACTTATCAAGACAAATGATGCTTCAGGTAGGCGAGCCCATTTTGTTTCCAAGTGTCAGCGTGTGTTTACCCCATCAATGTTGAATAGGTTAGTTAAAGAATCCCTAAGCCAAATTTACAATAGACTATTAACATACAATAAAGAGCGGTCATCTTTTATATTTTCAAACTTATTAGAAATTAATTTAAATATAGGTAGATATACGCCGATGTATGCTGGGTGTCAAGGTGTTAAACCACCGGCTTTTATCGCGAATAGAAGGGCACTACTTAACATAAATGCACCCGATGACATGTGTTTTTATTACTCTATCCTTGCTGCCTTATACCCAGTATCTAGCAATCCTCACCGTTCTAAGCACTACGAACCTTTTCTTTCTAATCTCAAAGGCGTTATACCAGCTCCAATGCCACGCGAACGCATTAAACATTTTGAGGAGCTAAATTCTCTCGCGATCAATGTTTATAGTGTAGAGGAAAAATAAATCTTCCCCCTCCAGCTTTCCGAAAATGTAGATAGCAAAGAAATAAATTTATTTATACATAAAAGCCATTATTTTCTGATTAGGCACTTCAATCGTCTTTTTGACTCAAAATCGCTCTACGTTTGTCACTATTGTCTGTATTCTTTCAAATCAAAATAATTGGTAATGGAGCATGAAAAGACATGTAGGGTTCACGGAGCTCAACGTGTCAAATATCCAAAAGAAGGTTCTAAGCTTTCATTTTCCAAATTTTCTAATAATTTTAAGCAGATCTTCGCTATATACGCAGATTTCGAAGCCATTTTACAGCCCAACCCCGACCCTTCCAAATACTCTGTCCACGTACCGTGTTCGTATTGCTATATCGTGGTAGATCCGGAGTCAAATATCGTCCACAAATAAATTTATCGCGGCGAGAATCCGGCGGAAAAGTTCTTGTTGAGTTTATTCTCAACAGTTTCAAAGCTAAAAGAACGCCTCAGAAATTATCCTTCCGTCGATATGAACGAGCAACAAAAAATTGACTTTCTAAACGAGCAAACTTGCCACATCTGTAAAAAACAATTGGACATTAAGACAAAAGTAATCGATCATTGTCATTGGAGTGGTCGGTATAGAGGGGCCGCCCACAAGATCTGTAATTTAAATTACCACAATAATTCAAAATTTCGATGCTTATTACACGGAGCAAAGAACTACGACAACCATTTTTTAATCAAAGCTCTCCGTCATGTGTGCCTCATAAACATCTTACAATTATTCCTATGAATATAGAAAAATATTCGGTCATTCTGGTAGATGATGTCATATTTTTGGATTAATTCCAATTTCTATCCGCATCGTTAAATACTCTTAGTTCAAATTTACCGCAAGATGGGTTCAAGGTTCTTTCCCAATGTTTTCCGTACCAGACCGATCTGCTTCGTCGTAAAGGTGTCTATCCTTACGAGTACATGACGGATAGTTCAAAATTTTCAGAAACAAGCCTCCCTCCCATTGAATATTTTTCCAGCAAACTTTTAAATGAATCCTGCTCCAACGAATCGTACGCTTTCGCGCAACAAGTATGGGAGGAACTTAACTGTACAACGCTCGGAGACTACCACGATATATATTTAATTGGCGACGTGGCTCTTCTAGCCGATATTTTTCAATATTTCAGAGACCTCTGTCTAAGACACTATTAGCTGGACCCAATTTTAAATTTTTCTTCACCGTCTCTCTCTCTTGACGCAGCACTAAAAATGACAAATGTTTCGTTAGATCTAATCAGTGATCCTGACATGTATCTGACGTGTGAGCAAATTCGCGGAGGGGTCGCCATGATATCAAAGCGATATGCCAAAGCAAACAATCCTTTTATGGGAGATGAATTTGACTCAAGTAAAGATACATCATACCTTTTTTACACAGATTGCAATAATTTATACGGATGGAGTATGTGTCAACCTCTTCCAACTGGTAGGTTTCGGTGGCTGACTTCAGAAGAATGCAACCAAATCGATATTTTAGCTCTCCAGGACGACAGTCCGATCGGCTATATATTTGTCGTTGATCTTTGCTATCCCGAACACCTTCACGATTCGCACAATGATTTTGCCCTCGCTCCAGAACGTTTACAAATAGTAGAATCCATGTTGAGCGATTTTCAAAAGTCTCTTCCACACAGCATCGCTTCCTCGATCAAACTCTGTCCCAATTTTTTCCCCAAATCTTCCTACACGGTTCACTACAGAACTTTGAAATTCTACCTTAGTCAGGGACTTAAACTAACAAAAATTCATAAAATTCTTTCGTTTAATCAGAGTCCCTGGCTGAAACCCTATATAGATTTTAACACAGATCAACGTAAACAAGCCAAGTCCGAATTTGAGAAGAGTTTCTGGAAGTTGCTTAACAATAGTGTCTACGGCAAAACCATAGAAAATCTAAGGAAAAGGATTCGAGTAGAAGTTGTAACAGAGCCGGAAAGAGCCGCAAAACTTACGGCAAAATCCACTCTCGATAGTTTTCATATTATAGAAGAAGATTTGGTTATTCTTAAAATGAAAAAAATAAATCTGACTCTCAACAAGCCAGTCTATCTCGGTTTTACTATATTAGAACTTTCTAAACTAAAAATTTTTCAATTCCATTATTCCACTATGCTTCCTTTATTCAAAGCTCCGATCTTCCAAATAAGTGTATGCTTCACCGATACTGACAGCTTTCTCTATCATATAACTACTCCACCTTCTGCCGACCTTTTTTCTATTCTCGATAAAATCCGAGATCAGTTAGACACTTCAGATTATCCTTTAAGCCACCCACTATATTCGCAAGTAAATAAAAAAGTAATAGGCAAGTGGAAAGACGAATTGTGCGGACAAATTATGACAGAATTTGTTGGACTCAAAGCAAAGATGTATAGTTATAGGGTTTTAGGAGGAGACGAGAAAAACATAGGGAAGGGGGTTAAAAAACATATATTAAAAATGAATTGACATTTTAAAACTATAAGGACACCCTTGAAACACACAAACGGCATTTTTTAAAACAAAATCTAATACAATCCCGTAAACACACGCTGTATACAATAGAACAAACAAAGTTGGGCTTAAACGCCTTCGACGACAAGCGTCATTTGTTAGACGATATCAATAGTTTAGCTCACGGACATTATAAAATTTGTTTGTAAAAAACTAGAAAAAAAATAAATGAAATTATTACAAACATTATCTAAAATTTGATTATTGATATTGTAAATAAATGCACTTTTCAATGTTTGTATTCTTTATTGTAAATAAATGTACTTTTCAATGATTGTATTATTTATTGTAAATAAATGCACTTTTCAATGTTTGTATTCTTTAAAAAAAAAAAAAAAAACATCAAAAATAATGCACAAAAAAAAAAAACTTCACCTAAATTTAACATCCTATTCTGGAAAAAAAAAAGTTGAATTATAAATAAATAAATGCATTTAAAAAATTAATCATTGGGGATCGGTCAGCGAACTAGGTTCAATTGTTGTGTCCTTAATGTGTCTTAAAGGGAAAAAAATGTTATATAAAATAAATGATTCCTTCTCTGGCTTCTTTTCAACATATATTTACAAACCAAGAACTCATAATTTATTATTATTCGATGATCATATGAATGAAATTAAAAAAGAATTGATGACCATAATTGGTCGTCAAAGATGTCGTTTTTTTATTTCAGCAACTTTGGAATTTTATAAAGAAAAAATGGATCTTAGAAGAGTTCATTTCTCATCACGCTGTCAAAGAAACTGGGGCAGCCTTTCTGTTGTCTTAGACAACATTTTAAAACAGATACAAGCCAATATAGAGACATTCCAAAGCAGAGGCTCAGGTTTTGCTTCTTCCAAACTCATAGACATTCAGCTACATATAGGAAAATGTGGTACGGGTTTATGCAACTCAGAGAAAACGAAATAATTGAGATTTCGAAAAATCTTTTCAGATGCGAATGTCAGCTTCCCGAAGACGAAAATGCAATCTATTTCAAGATTGAAGGGGACGCATTAATTCAACTTCCGAGACAGAAAAAAAAAATTTCCGACTATGAACCGACGCTATGGTTTTTTAACAAATGTTCAATATCCCGGTTCAATAAAGATGACTATTGGAGACTTTTCACATTATCTCAAATGTTGTAAGGAATCGCTTTATAAACAAGGAGTCGACATTGTTGGAAGATCTTATGTTAAGACTTATTATTTTGTCATAGATGGTATAAATATAAATTCCGCTTAAGAAATCTCTCAGTCATGTCGTCTCAAGATGATATTCAATTTCGTTTACGACATCCGTTTAACGCGTTGGTTGTGGGTGCCTCTCAATCGGGAAAAACAAGTTTAACAAAACGATTAATTGATTTAATCGAACCCCCTCCCGAGAAAGTTATTTGGTGTTATTCGTCTGTTCAACCGTGGTTTAAGGATTTCCCCTTTGTTTACATAAGCGGCTTACCACCCAATAACTGGGACGTTAGAAAGCGCACTTTATTGATTCTCGATGATTTATTTTTTGATATTAATCAAGACATTGTCAAAATATTTTGCAATTATACTCATCACCGGAATGCTTCTATTATAATTTTAGCGCAAAATTTATTTCCGAAAAATCCGCATTTTAGAACCATTTCGTTAAATAGTCATTACATTTTCTTGTTTCGAAACCCCAGAGATGCCCAGCAGGTATATACGCTTGGGCGACAAATGTATCCCAATAATCCAAAATTTTTAGAAGCGGCTCTAAAAATGGAAACTGCAGAGGAATTATATAAATTTATCTGCATAGATTTGAAACCTCAGACGCCTGAGCAATTGAGGATCCGTTCGCATATATTTCCTGGGGAAGCTAATTTTATTTATTCACCAAAATGAATCGATTATACAAGCATAGATATGCGCTAGAATCTCTAGCAAAGGCGCAAAATGTGCTAGAGAGAAAAAAATTACTAACTCCAGCCCTGACCGATTGTCTCTGCGAAATATGTCTCAACATTTTAAAAGGCAATGTTAACCTTTCATCTAAACGCAAAACAAAACTTCGTCGCTATAAAAAGATGATGAGAACTCTCGCGAACAGAAAGATTTCTCTCGTCAAACGGAGACGTCTACTGACTAATCAGAAGGGAGGTTTTTTGCCCCTTATTTTAGCGCCTATTCTGTCGGCCTTGGGATCCTGGATCGGTAAAAAGTTGTAAAAATGGCCGAAAGATTCGCATTTCCTAATCCGTCATTATATCCAATTTATACACAAACGTTATCTCTCGAACAAGAGATCGACGCATTATTAACAAAGAAGTCTTTGCCGGACGATCAGAAAGTGAAGCTCTTAGCAGAATTAATGCGACGTTATCAACGTTCATTCGACACTCCTCCACCGCCGCCGCAAACCATCGAACCTTTAAATGAACGAAATATAGATGCAGAAATTATCAATTCAGTCCCGATCACTTCAAAAAAGTATGTAGACATGATTATTCAACGTTTAAGATCTACTAACGAAGTGATTTGGAATCAGAATGGTGAAATCATAATCAATAATCAACCTATTCCGCAGTCCAACGTCGTCGATATTTTTACGTTTCTTACGACGCGAAAAAGGAAGAACGTAAATGTACCTGTGGGCTTTCAAGATTTAGCGATAAGTTTAAAGAAAATAAATATTCCACAACAGTGGATTTTTAATTCGACCGCTAAGAATCTCATATTTAAGAAACAAACGCCGAGTGTAAAGCGGGAAGAGCTCTCGCCTTCTTTATCGACTTCAAAAAAAGAAAAAAAATGATTCAATTATTAGCCAAAGTGTATTACAACGCGGAAGAACCGGGAAGTTTTGGCGGAATCGATCAATTGGCTAAGAGCGCTAAAATATCGAAAAAATCTGCGCAGAAATGGTTGGAGACACAGGACGTTTACACCCTTCATAAACCCGTTAAGTAAAATTTCAAACGACGAGAAATTATCGCCTTAGATATCAATGAACTATGGCAAGGCGACTTGGTGGACATGATTAAATTTTCAAAATTTAACAAAGGTTATCGTTACATTCTAACTATTGTCGATGTTTTTCCAAGCGAGCCTACGCCATTCCTATCAAATGAAAAAATTCTACCGAAATTGTAAAGGCCTTCAAAAACCTTTTTTCGAAGGAAAAATTCGTTCCCAAACTCTTGCAAACGGACGAGGGCACCGAATTTTTCAATAAGCCTGTGCAGATATTATTCAAAAAATATAATATCAAACATTATCATTCGTACAGCGATAAGAAAGCCGCTAATGTGGAGAGATTCAATCGAACGCTTAAAGGAAAAATGTGGCGGTTATTTACTCGAAGGGGGATTACAAATATATAGACGCGTTGCCGGATTTAATTAAAAGCTATAATAAAACTGTAAATCGAGTTACAAAGGTCGCCCCCGATGATGTGACTCCTTTCATGAGGGATGAAATATTTAATCGTTTGTATCCGCCTTCTACCGCCAAACGTTTCAAGTTCGAGGTCGGAGATAGAGTAAGGATATCTAAACTTAGAAGAACTTTCCGCAAAAGCTATCTTCCGGGTTGGAGCGACGAGGTTTTCGTCATTTCCGATCGCAAGAATACTGTTCCGGCAACCTATATATTGCGCGATTTGAAAAACGAGTTAATTAAAGGAAGTTTTTACGATTTCGAATTACAACGAGTACATAAGAGAGACGAGGATTTCTGGCCTATAGATCGCATTATCAAAACAAAAGGGAAGGGTAAGACGAAAAAATATTTTGTCAGTTTTAAAGGCTTTTCGGATCGATTCAATTCATGGGTTACAGATCTAAGAAGGAATTCTATGTGACCCTACCTTCGGATTCGAGTTTGGATTATTTTCCAAATAATACGCATTCAAATTATACAACGCGTTTGCCCCATTGTATCAGACTCGAGGGAAACTGGCTCGTCGCCCTTGCCGAATTAAGATTTGATAGAATTGTCAAAGAAAAGGAACATTTTAATTTTTATTACATCGTTTCGAACGACCAGGGTGACACGCTTTTGTCTCATCAATTCGAATATCAAGCGACCGATCCGCTAATCGCCCTCGACAAATTTAACGAGGATATCGTCAAATTATTGTGGAGTCACAACATTAAAAACCACGGACAGTTCGATTTTCGGAATGACATTTCAACTTTGAATTTACCTCCTAATCATAAATTGATCACTTCTAGGAATTTATATAATTATCTCAAATTCCCCGAAGCAACAACTTTATTACCATTAGGGATCTTGATTGAAGAAAAAAAGACAATATCGACCGAGCCGATCATTCGAGAGCGAACGGATAAGAATATACAATCGGTTTTTGTTTACTCCGATATATGTAAGTTTGGTATTGTGGGAGATTCGGCTTCGCCACTTCTTCGGCACGTATTTCTTCCTCGAGACAAAGGTAGCGTAAACTTTGAAACTTTGTTCTATAAACCCGTTAATAAGAGCGAGTTTCAGACGATCGAAATAAATATTAGAGACCGCTACGGCGATTTTGTATTATTCTTAGGCGAGAGCGTCAGCGTGACTTTGCATTTCAAACGAGATGACGATGCATAAACATCGCTCTATCGACCCGCATACATGCTGTCAGTATTACGCGCAGCAACAGGGTGGTAATATTCCATATTATTACGCCACACAGGCCGGAAGGGGATGGTTCGGAAATATTTTTCGAACTGTAACGCCCGTTTTGAAATGCGCGGGGAAATACTTTGGCAAAAAACTTTTATCCACCGCTTCTAAAGTAGCGGGAGATGTCGGCGGCGGAGAAAATTTCAAGCAGAGTATAAAAAAGCGAATATTTGAAACTGGAAGAGATATCAAAGACGACGCTCTCAAACGATTTCAAAGCGGAAAGGGCAAACGTATAAAAACCGTACGTAAACGAAGAAGAAAGCAGAACAGGGACATATTCGCATGATGGAACCTCTGTGTCTTAACTCCGAGCTGGACTTATTTTCGGGTTTACCGATTCAGGTAGCTATAGAAAACTCCGATTTTGAAGAAGTCCATCCTATAGCGACTCTATCGGATGGTCCAATCGAATTCTATATTCCGGGCACGTTTGAGCACTACATCGACCCGTCGTTCATTTTCTTACAACTCGCGGTTAAAATTTCGAAGAGAGATGGAAGCGCCTTAGCCGCCACGGATAAAGTCGGACCTATAAATTATCTCCTGAATACGGCTTTTGAGAATGTAGAAGTTTTTTTAAACGAAAAGCAAATCGTATCGCAAAATAATTACGGGTATAGAAGTATTTAGACGCCTTGCTAAACTTTCCCGAAAATGCACAGAAAACTTTTCTCAAATCTAGCTTATTTGAAAAGGACACGGCGAAATATTTTGACGAAACAGACCCAAACGGTAATAATTTGGGATTGAAAGCTCGACATGCAGTTATGGATTTAAATAAAGAAATAACACTTTTCGGCGCGATGAATTTAGATTTAAGTTTCCAGCACAAACTCTTGCTAAATGGCGTCTCATTAAAAATCCGTTTGCATAGAGCTAAAAATTCCTTTGTTTTGATGTCCAATACTCAAGGTTTCGTTCTGAAGATAACAAAGGCCTCTCTTCTCGTTCGAAAAGTGACTGTTTCACCGTTCGTCGTTCTCGCGCATAATAAAACTTTGGAGAATGGCGTCGCAAAATATCCAATACGTAAAGTAGATGTAAAAACTCTAACGATTCCCAGCGGAACCCATTCGACAATCCTTCCGAACCTATTTTTAGGTCCAATACCAAATCATATTGTGATCGGATTTGTGACGAATGGTGCATATAGTGGAGATTTCACGAAAAACCCGTTCAATTTTCAAAATTTTAACATAAATTATATTTCATTAAAAATCGGACAACGAGTTCTTCCAAACCGTCCGCTTACTCCGCAATTTTCCGAAGGAGAATTTTACAGAAGCTACGTCGATCTCTTTTTCAACATGGGTCGGCATTTAAGTTCCGGAGAATTGAATATAACTCCAGAAGAATTTCAAAACGGATTGACTCTGTTCGCGTTTGATACGACTCCCGATTTGTGCGCTTCGGATCTACATTCTAGCGCTACGCAAAATTCGAATATTTCTTTGGAAGTGAAATTTTCGAGCGCACTAACATCGACAATTAACGTCATCCTTTATTCCGAATTCCAATCCGAAATTCATATCGATAAACTGCGGCAAGTGCGTTTGATCGAGTAATGCAGGATTGTTACATAAACGAGGCGACGTTAGTTCATAGCTGCGATCAAAACGCGTTGATAAAACTAAACGATGGCTTATACGTTCCGAAATCTTTACCTTTAAAACAAAATTCGTATTATGACGTTGAGCAAAGAAAAATGACCAATGTTCCTGAACCAACAGAGGACACAGATGACGTTCCAAAAGGTTTTTTAACCAAGAAAATTAAGCGTTTGAAAAAGCAATTTTTATTGTTAGACGAAGAAAACAAACACTTTGATTGCAACGGTTATAAAGTAACAAATTAAGGTAACGCTGAAAATGACACGGACGCCATCACAGTTTTATATCTCCGTGATTATTTAGGTAAATTAGTTACTAGTACCGAAACCTTAGATTTTCGTTTTATGCTCATGGAAGGAGATTCGATAACGTCAAAATGTGAATTTGCACAACACACATTCTTTCTCGATGGAAAAATGAGGAAGTATCGGCTCAGATATGAAAACGTGCCGACAGATATTAACAACCCCGGGTGTTATATCGTTTTTAGAAATGACGAAGAAGAAGAAGCAGCTCCTGAAATGCAACATTTTTTAAGCGAATCGGTCAGGGATGATGTAAATATCTCATTTAAAAGCGGGGATACGGTATTGGGAAACCTTACTTATACAGATTTTCACGCAAAAAACAATGTAAGAGTGTCGTTAAAATTATACGTCGACTACATTGGCACCTTACGATGAATTCGAAACAACTCTTAAGATTGGCTACGCTCGACCCTATCATTTCTAAAAAAATTGCGGGCGTGTTTCCGTCAGATTCGCTACCGAAATATATCGATGGTCGCTGCTGTAAGTATTTTGTTGTTAATCTAGATCCGTCAACAATGAAGGGAAGTCATTGGGTCGCGATTGCCTTTTTGAATAAACGAACAGTTTTTTATTTCGACCCTTATGGTATTAAACCTTTTATGCCCGCGATCATAAATTTTATGAAACGCAATGCGAAAAGAATATTGCACAATAAGCTTCAGATGCAATCTCGCAATAGTAAAAGATGCGGCGAATATTGTTTGTATTTCCTAAATAGAGTAAGGAGAAATAAAAAAATGACAAGGCTGAATTCCGAGCAGGTTACTCGGTTCGTGCGAAAAAATTTCGCCAGTAGGGGGTGTGTAAGAGATATGGAAGACGCTGTTGACAACATTTGGCAGTTTGTCCCTCCATTAAATATCAATATCTATAAATATAAATTATTCAAGCCTTCTATTTCATGGCATTTAGCGCGTTAAAAAAAGCACAGACGTTGAATTTCTTAGTAAAAGAATCAGTAATATAACTCCTCATCCATTTCATACTATCGAAGTTATTTCCGTAAATATAGGAGAAATTTTTAAATCTTGGAGGCCCCTTCCAATCGGGGTCAATGCCTTCTTGTGCTTAGGCAAAGAAAGATCTCTTACGTTCAGACACCGCCAAGAAAATTCCAGCTATTTAACGCACAAACTAGAATCGGGAAATATAATTATCCTCGAAACTCGTGACGATGCAGAGGTATGTGTCCCTAAAGCGAGTTTCCGCAACGGGTGTTCGAAAATTATTTGGTTTTCTTAAATGGATAATTGTGATAACGCTCCTCCTCTGTGGCATAATAATAATGACAGTATCTCCCATTATGACAATTCCCAGCCCATCTTCTAATAGTACGAAAAGACCTATGGGTTGTGCAATCTCTAATGCGATTTTGAATCCTTGTTTGAACGGTACCCATTTAGGAAGACAGATCTACGCACATTTGTGCAATGACGTCATTGACATAAGACAATTTTATTTGTGGAAGGGACAGTTGAAGCCCGGTGAACGAAGCGTACAGCTGACTATTTCGAAATTCTCCTGCCTGTGTCATGTACGAGATATCTTGTATCGTTGATTTTGAAGCTTTTCCGCTAGAGAGCGGTATGCTACTTCGCCAACTCTCTTGGACGCACCTACACCGCGACCTCGGTGAAAGAATTGAAATATATAATCCTAATTATAGATATTGTCATTTAAGTGAGAGGGACAAAAGAACAGTTAGATATTGCACGAAGAAAATTCACTGACTATTCATGTGTCAAAAACCAAGGAGAGAAGGCAATTGTATTTGCGACGTGGAAAAATATATTTTGGAATTATATTCAAATTTTGGAGGCACTTTCGCATATAAAGGCGGATGTATTGAGAAAAATATATTCGATAAATTAAATATTCCATCGATCGATCTTGAAAAAAGTATAACGTACCCAAATCGAAAACAATAGGCGTGAATTGCAAATTGCACGCCGTATATATCGAACATTGTAGCTTCTGCGATGTGTGTTCGAATAACAGCTTTCTTGAATCCCACTATTTGTGCAATAAAATGAATGAAATGCTTGTGTAGAGCTAAAAAAAAGCTTCGTGCTAATTTTTTTTTTGGCGATGGGGTTGGCATTTCTTTCATGATAAAAAAAAATCAAATTTAAAGCAAAAAAAAAAAAATAAATAAATAAATAAATAAATAAAACCCCAATGAGTAGTTTGGCTTTTTTGCCTCCTGGGTCTACATGGAAATAAAAACCTCAGAGTGCGATATGATGCTGGACAAAACGCTTCTCGCTCTTCCTCTGCTTCGAAATTATAAACTTTTTTTCAAATCTCATCGACGTGTAGAGCTCCGGAAATGCAAATCGAACAGCAAACCCACCCGAGTCGGATTAGTCTTCAACGCTAATGAAATAAAGGATCTATTTTATTATTTAGAATTACCTAAATTGAGAATTTTAAGAAGTGATTTATCATGATGAAGAAGGCTCGTGGAATTTATAAGACTATATTTTTACCTATTGAAGTTGCTGATATATTCTTCAAGTATTTGGATTTAATTATGTTTGTCATTTTTCCTCAAATAACTGCGGAAGAACTTATAAATGCTGCAAATAGCATATTTCCTGACAAGTATATTGATATATGTGTCAAATTATCTAGATTATTCAATTTAAAATTATATTCTAATTATAATATTTAAAAAAAAACGACTTTTATATGATTCCCCATTTATTTGAAATAATAAAAAATCTTTAACTAATCTTCTGTGTTTTTTTTTCTACACTAAAATACATGCATTGACGGTGTTTTTCATACAATTTTCAAATAACCCTAAACAAAATGCGGCATACATTTTTTTTTTTACAAAATAAATAAACAAAATATTATTCAATTTAAAATTATATCCTAATTCTAATATTAAAAAAAAAGACTTTTATATAAATCCCCATTTATTTGAAATAATAAAAAATCTTTACCTAATCTTTTTTTTCTTTCATTATATATTTGAAATAAATAGTTTTTGAAAAAACCTATTAAAATATTAAACTTTGTTTTCTTCTTCTTCCTCTTTAGTGCCAAAGTTAGATGGAAAAGCTTGGCCATTTAAAAATGTACACTTTTTTTTTAAATATATATTTTTGACACACATTTCCATAAATATTATATCATTATATCAGTTGGTGAAAGATATGACAGATTTTTAAAAAAATGAGCACACAAACACTTTTTTTTTTCAACATGAACTTTATTATATTTTAGACTCAAAGAGAAAAAAGTGTGCACACAAACGGAGCATATTTACAAACGTTGGATTTCTAAGTTTGTCGTACTCCCGATGCGTTCCTTGAAAATTAAGCAGCATTCTTCTTTAATGATTTCGTCTATTTGAAATTGCTTTAGCTTTGAATATCTTTTTGGAAGAAATAGTGTCCGCTGAGAATCTTTTACTTCTATAACCGCCTTGAATGATGGACCGAAGCGGGTTTCAACTAGTTTGACTTCTATCAGTTTATAACTACCTAATTCCAGCTCATCAAATTTTATGAGAGGTGGATAAGAAGTAATACTATTGAATGCCTCCATGATCTGACTGCAATTTGAGAAAATATCGGCCTATATATATATATGACCCTGACATTACGTCATATACTTGTAACATGATTCCACGCACGACGCGCTGCAATTTAAAAGTGGTATTTAAAGTTTTTATTACGTCCATCGAATTGTGCCAGGTCAAAGGTCAAATATGACGTAGGGCAATTAAAGTGAATTATTACGGTACTATTGAATGCCTCCATGATCTGACTGCAATTTGAGAAAATATCGGCCTATATATATATGACCCTGACATTAGGTAACATGATTCCACGACACGACGCGCTGCAATTAAAAAAGTGGTATTTAAAGTTTTTATTACGTCCATCGAATTGTGCCAGGTCAAAGGTCAAGAAGCGGCTCTAAAAATGGCAACTGCAGAGGATTTATGGCAAAAAAGAAAGATCTCTTACATTCAGACACCGCCAAGAAATTTCCAGCTATTTAACGCACATATATGACGTAGGGAAATTAAAGTGAATTGGGAATGCACTTATATTAACTACTCAAATTATCAAAATATCTATTATTTTGTACATATGTTATATTCAAATGACATATATGTAGGGATAATTTTATTGTTTATTTTCATTTTGATGTTATGTTTACATTTGATCATTAAAAAATAATGTTTTAGGTATCAAGACTGCCTATTTGTTCAAACACAGCAACGTTTGAACGGGTACAACTAGGAGGAGCAGATAATCAAACATAAAGTTATCTTACGATGTACTAGAGCGCCATCTGTTATCAAATTATAAAACTATTTTAGAGGCGTAATATTCTTTTTAAAATAAAACAATTTCTACTGTCCTTACTGCGATGGAAAAATTAAAGGGAGGGCCTGGCTCATCTAATGAGCCAGGCCCTCCCTTTAATTTTTCCATCGCAGTAAGGACAGTAGAAATTGTTTTATTTTAAAAAGAATATTACGCCTCTAAAATAGTTTTATAATTTAATAAAGTTATCTTGACAAGCATAGATTTAGTAGCGATTGGATGTTTGCTAGAATCGTTTTAACAAATGTTCGTTAGACAAACCTTTACTCGGGTAAAAACCGGGCGAAGCTGGGTACATTCGATATATATCTCTCTTCCTATATATAAAAGTCAATGTGTGTTGTCTGTTTCGCGTTAAACTCGAAGACTAATGAACCAATTGGTACCAAATTTTGCATGTCGCTTTTTATAAACCTGAGGAAATTTTTCTACATCGGCTACATTTTGATCAGTATTTTAGGCTATTTATTTTTTCATTCGAATAACTTTTTTTACGCGGAGTAAATACGAGGCGAAGTAACAACACCAAGATAATTAAGCGACCAATGAACGTTCTGCTTTTTTTTTTCAAATTGCTTGCGTACTTTTTTGAAGTATATTTATATACGAGTGTAACTTTTTTTACAGAGGTATTGAGTATTGAGAGAGAAATATATATTACTAAATAAATTATGGTAAGTGAACACAATGCAATTTAAAAAAAAACATTACAAAATTAGCGTTTCTGTGTGTGTATTTAAAAATGGTGGATTTAATATTTTTATTAATTTTTGTTCTGGCCTTTATTTTTTAAAATCTCTTTCAAAAAATCGATTAAAAAGCAGTCGCAATCATTAGCAAACATATGTTTGCCTAATATTTCCACGTTCTTTTTTATTTTTTACAGAAAAATATTTACCTGCCAGTATTTTGGATTATTATTTTTTTTATAAACCTATTTTTTCTTATTCTTACTGAGAAGATGGGCATCGCAGTCAAGATTCTTCGCAGTCACTCACTCAACTCGGGCAATTTCAAGGGTTAATGGGGGTTGGGTGGAGAAGCTGCCGTCTATTTAAAATATATTGATTTTGAAACAACTAAATGAATTGCAAAAAAATAATTAAATCAAATACCTAAACACTAATATAATACATTTTTTGCCATCGCACACTTTTTGCTTGTGGTTTTTGATGTAAATGGACTTAAGTTACTCAGACGTATGAAAATAATTGAATTGTGTTTATATTTATTTATTGCGTTTTAACTAGAGACTAGAGTAAATACAGGGTGATCCAAAAGTCCCGCACAACTTTAAAAATTAATAACTCCGCGAATATTTGCGCTAGAGCAATGCGGTAAACACCATTGTGTACAGGATGCAATGGGATTTTTTATATAAAATAATGAAAATTCGAAATTGATTTTAGTTACAATTTTATTCGCTAGATGGCGCTCTACCAGAATCAGATATTCAGCGGCTAAATTGTTTGATAAATTGAAAAATATAACTGATCGACACGTATTTTTACTTTTTGAAGACCAGGAAAGAACCCTAATAATATCAAATGATAAATTAATAAAACACCATTTCGCCAAAAGTTTGAAGAAATGGTTAACGATTTTTAAATACAATCTGAGATATGTAAAATAGGTATATGCAAATTTAAACATGTAGCAAAAAAAAAAAAAGATATTTTAGATGCGGTTTGCTGGAATCCTCTCAGCTTTTTAAATTTCGAAAATAATAATTTTCTATTTTTTAAATTCAACTTTCTCTCAGTATCGATTATATTTATTTTAATTCATTTGAAAAATATTTATCTATCTCTGATGATTTATTTTACTCTGGAATGCCGTTGTTGTTTTTGTCGTGTCCAATAAAGAGCCTCAGATTGTCCATGCATCTCTCTATCACTGCAGCAGCAGCATTGTCCACTATCTTGGGTGTGTAAAGCAGCTGCTCTGGGTCTATGTCAATTTTCTGCAAGGCTGCGGGCATGAGAATATGTGGGTAGGTGTTAGTTCCACACCAGGACAGTTGTTGCATGTTCTATAGGTTCATGTGCCATCTGGATGTATTGTCATCCTTTATAATGTTTTGTTCTAAATCTTGTTATAGTTTTGTCATTTTTCTCTCGGGGTTTATTTCACATTTTGATCTTTTCTTATTTTTTGTTTAATTATCTTGTATTTTGCAAAAGCATTAGCGTCAAATAATGACATTTGTTCTTTACTTTGGCTAAACTTTCTGGCTTCTTTTGCAAATTCAACTGCCATTTCATTACCCCCGATCCAAACACTGGCAGGAATCCAGTGTAGAATGCAGTTATTCTCCAATGATATCAGTTGAGTAAGTAACGAGTGTATTTTCTGTGTGATTATAGTATTGCCCTTCTGAATTGCTTCTAGATCGGATATGAAGTCGTTGTACGGTATATTATAATTCCTTCTACTTGATGCAGGGATGGTTGGTTCAGGCATACATCAAGAGCTTTCCAGATAGCTGTCAGTTCACAAGTGAAGTTTGACGAAATCTTTCTTGCTCCTTCTTTAATTTTGATGTATGTTCCATCTTGCAGTATTATGTTAATTCCAGCCCCTCCATTACTTATGGTAAGGTGTGATGATTCATCTGTATATGCTGTTAAATAATTTATCTGATCGCATAAACCAATTGTGTCAAGTCCTTTCTTTTTAAGTAGGTTTTTGTTCTCTTTTTTTTTATTGCAGGGTTCATTCAGGTTAAGATTGATGATTACATTTGATGGCAATGTGGTAGGAAATATTGGTTATTCTCGATTTTGAAATTCATTATGTTTCATTTTTATGCTCTTTCTAATATTGATGTTGTACTGAAGTGTTGAAGATCTTTTGAGCCTTTCTTTTTGTGTCCAGTTTAAATAGGTTCTATGGGATATGTGTTCAGTTTCTTTAGTTTTTAAGCTATTGGTGAATTTTATTGTTTTTAATTGTCTTCTGCTTTCAAGTAGGTCTAGACCACATTCTCTCTGAATTTTCCAATTGTTGGTATTTGAAATAGAACCAGTGATTAATTTGGCCGCTTTTGCTTGAACACCGTCTAGTCTTCATTTTAGTGATGAACTTGAGGGAGATCAAACAGGTGTTGCATATTCCATTATTGGCCTTATTAAGGTGATATATGTTGTTCTGAGAATTTTGGGTTTTGCTCCCCAATTTGTTCCACATAGCCTTCTCAGAATGTTTAGGTTTCTGGTAGCTCTATTTGAGGTGATAATTATGTGTTCTGTAAATCGCAATTCCTCATCTAGTATCACACCTAGGTAATTTGCAGATCAAATTTTATCAATTATATGATTGTTTATTCTTATTTTGGAGTTGAATTCATGCCTTTTTTCCTGTCAGTGAAGGAGACCTATAGGTTTGTGTTTATTGGGTTTATTGTCATTTTGAGTTTCATTGCCCACTTCTCCAGTCCTCTCATTAATGTGTTCAGTATTTTTCTGATATTTCTGTACTGCTACTTGTGTGCCATATGGCTATATAATCTGCATAACAGGCAACTTTTGTGTCTTCAGTGAGGATGGATGTTGTTAAGATTGTGTCGTAATTAGATGTACAACAACTCAAACTTGACCATGACTCTTTTTTTAGCTCTTATTCTTTTCGTTTGGCCAACAACAAATGTCCAATTTATATACACATATATATTTTTTACATAATGAGGCTTTAAATAATACAAATAATATTATTCTATTTACATAAACAACAGTTAATATATAGCGAGATGAGTAGAGGACTGAGCACAAATCCCTGAGGTACACCAGCCCATGTTCTTCGGTCCTTGGAAAATGTTCCATTGACCCGAAACTTTATCCTTCTTCCCCTTAAGAAGTCTGCAATCCAGATTATGGTTTTTCCTCTTACTCCGATGTTGTGCCACACAGCCTTTCAAATAATTTCTACACTCGATAAAAAGCTGAGGTCTTATCCAGGAATACGGCCGTTGTCTTCTTTGGCGGATTTTCCTAGAAATCTATTATTGATTGACAGAAGTAGAACAGTTTATCAGTTGTACAGTGTCTGGATCTTTAGGCAGTTTGGTAGAAGTTTATTTTATTATTGTTAGTGAACCAGACTATGAGCCTAGAGTGGATAATTCATTATGTTATTTTACAAAGTATGCTGGTGAGATCAATTAGCCGATAATTCTTGTATTCCTAGGCATCTTTGTTTGGTTTCAGTATTGGCACTATAATTGATATCTTCCAATTCTTTGGTAGTTTACCAGTTTGCCATGAAATGTTCAGCATTTGTAGGAGTTGATTTTTAGCTTTTTTTTTGTCTCCAAAATGTTTAATAATTTAACCAAAAATTAGATTATCTCCTGGTGATCTCTTGGATTTAACTTTTCTATTGATGAGTTTAGCTCATTCAGTGTGAAGTCTCTCGAGTAAATATCTTGTTGATGGTAATTCCTTGCTTGTTTAACTAACCTGTTTATATTATTTTTAGAGTCCTGCCTTCATTTGTATAGCTGAGTCTGGAAGGGCTTGAAAAATATTCAGCAATTATTTCAGCCATCTGTTTGTTTGTTCTCGCTATTCATATCGGTTACAGTATTGGAGGATCAGTGTTGGTTTTGATTGTTTTATAACACTAATTATATTCCAGTGATGGCTTTCCTTTTTTGGATCCATTTTTTTTTCGCAGAATTCTGCCCATTTTTCTCTCTCTCTCTCTTGTTTGAATATCCAAATTTCTTGTTCTATTTTGTGACTAATTTCAATGAGTTGCTTTATGATTTCTTCTGTTTTATTTGTTTTAAAAGGTTCATTGATATTGTCTCTCTCTGCAATCATTGCCTCGATATTGTGGTCCTTCCAGTAAAGTATTCACAGGTCTTTACGTCTACCTCTAGGTATCGATACTTTTGCAGCTTTGGATATGTTCGAAGAGAATTTTTCCAATTTTTTGTCTATCGTACTGTGATTTAATTCTTCGTTGCACAGTTCTTCAAGCTTTTCTGTGAATTTTTTTCCAGTGTTCTTTTATTCTGTTGGAAATTCTCAATTTTGAATTTTTAGGGTTGTTAAAATTGATCTGTGGTCACTTATTGCACTTTTCAGAATTTTCCATTGTGTTGTGGGTGCGATGTTGTAATTTATCGCTGTGATGTCTATTGCGGATTCCGTGCCTGTGGACATGGATAGATAGGTGTTCTTTTCGTTATTTAACGGTGTAAGGTCCAGGTCGGTTAGCATGTCCTCAACTTGCTGACCTTTGTTATCCTGGACAGGTGATCCCCAAGTTGGTCTTTCGGCGTTAAAATCACCAAGTATGATTGCGATATCCGAAGACGCTTCACCTAATGTCTCTATCAGGCCTGTATTGATGCTAGTATTATCGTGGTGATAAACATTTATGATTGGAATTGTTTTATCTGTAAGATAGATTTCTATTGACTGAGCTTCTGTCGTGATTTCTCTAGGCTTACTCTGATTATAGGCGATTTCCTTAAATTTGATTTCTTAGGTTTTAATCAAAACGGCAAGTCCTCCTCCGAATTTTCCCGGTCTGTCCTTTCGTAGTGTTGTATAATAATTGATATTGAATCTCAGATTCTGATTCAATTTTGTCTCCTGAGGACAAGAAATATGTACATTGTTGTCACAGAGAAGACAAGTCAGCTCTTTATTTTCCTCTGGGTACCATTTATATTGAGTTGTAGTAGATTGAATTGTGTTTACGTAGTAGATTTCTCATCATGAGCTCGAGCTGCAGCTCCTGACGCGGCGGTTACCCCGGACGCGGTAGCATTACTGGAGATATCAGTTTGGTCTTCATTTGAAAATGGGTGCCGTTGCAACGTTAGTCATCTTGGAAACGAACCAGAATTTGGTCAAATATTCCAAGGGTCCAGGGGGGAGCGCAAGGAGGTGTGGTCGGACTTCTCCCCTTCCCCCAGGAATGCCGTCACTACAGGATAAAGCACTCTTCGTGAATTTTTTAAATTGTGATTCAGAATCTGCCACTGAAGCTTTACGAGCGTTTCGTTCCTTTAAAGATATTCGAAGCGGTAAAGGACCCATGAGTTGCTACTCTCTAAAGCGATTGATAAAAAGTTTTAGAAAACTGGATCTCTGGAAGCAAAACCTCGGAGTGGAAGACCATCGACATGCAAGTCAGTGGCTGTTACGGTTTTTCAGAATGCTGAAGCTATTGAAACGTTATCCATGTATGGAGAATTAATTCTAGACAAGTTTCTCGACAAACAGGGATTTCGTATGGAACAGTTTGGAGAGAACACACATTTAGGATTTTTCTATAAAAATACCCTAACAAAATTCAAAGTTTTCACGAGTTGAAAGTGTGCGATTTTGAGAAGCGTCAAGAATTCGCTGCATGGGTTTTCCGGCAAATTGATATTGATGAAAACTGGCTGTCAAATGTTCTAAGAACAGATGATGCTCACTTTTATCTAAAGGAGGAATTTAACATTCAAATCTGCCTCATTTTGGTAACAGAAAACCCTAGGATTTTTACAGAAATACCACTTCATCAGCACAGAGTTACAGTTTTGTGTGGGTTCACTTCTTTTATTATTGGGCCATTTTTCTTTGAAAAAATCAATGGAAGAATTTTAAAAACCGTTTTTCTTACTGGTGAACGTTATGTTCAACTTTTGAGAGAAAAGGGTATTCCCATATTGCAGGACAGAAAAGCACTAAGCGAAATAACATTCATGCAAGATGGAGGACCTCCTCATATCTCCCGCGGTGCCAAACAATTGCTGAAGGATACGTTCGGTGAAATTCGTTGATAAGTCGCCTCTTTATATACCAGTGGCCTCCAATATCACCAGACTTGACGCCTTACAATTTATGTTATGGGGGTACATTAAGTCGCGTTTTTATCGATGCCGGCCTACCACATTGGCCATGTTGAAGGCTTCTATCAGATGGCACGTTTTTTAAATTTCAACTATTTAATTGTGACCATTCTGTCATCTATCGTCTGTAGGCGGTGTTTGAGAATGAAGGGCGCCACATTGAGCAAGGATTGTGACCAAATACAAGAGAGAAGGCAGTTACCTCATGTGTTATATTTTGCAGCTCTTTGTTTTGGGTTATGAAATAATAAATTCTGTCCTCACATCTTGACTCATTTTTTTCTGTGAACAGTAATTTTTGTTTGTCATTTGCCCACATCTTATATTATGTCGTGCAGGCCAAAGTGTTATAACTTCTCGAATAACACTGGTATACACAATTTTATCCCTTATGTTTAATTTATCGCTTTTCGCTCATTAGAAGAAATAGCATAAGGAATATTCTCTGTATCCCCCCCCCCCCAACTTTAGAAATTTTGCGCAAATAAAAAAAAAAAATGATTTTACTACCACGTTTTTCAACGCAAAAGGTCGAATTAAAAATGATTTTTTTTGAGGGGATACATTTTCAAAATTATGTACAGTATAATAAATAATGATAACATTTGACAAACCCATAGGATATTTGGAATAAAGTACGACAAATATATTTTGTCACTCCCCTCTATATTTCATTTTTGAATCATGACAAATATCCAGTTAAATAGTCAAGTGTCGCCAATTAGTCAAGAAACTATACATTCCTTATAGCACGGAATCCTATTAGTAGTGCCATCATAATTTTTGGTACTATATTAACATTTCAAAAATCGTGTATTGATATCAGTAGTTATTTTCAAACATTCAATCTATTTCACAAAACTCCATCTAAAATATAAATATTTTTTGCTACATGTTTTAATTTGCATATACCTATTTTACATATCTCAGATTGTATTTAAAAATCGTCAACCAATTCTTCTAACTTTTGGCGAAATGGTGTTTTATTAATTTATCATTTGATATTATTAGGGTTCTTTCCTGGTATTCAAAAAGGAAAAATACATGTCGTTCAGTTATATTTTTCAATTTTTCAAACAATTTGGCCGCTCAATCTCTGATTCTGGTAGAGCGCCATCTAGCGAGTAAAGTTGTAACTAAAATCAATTTCGAATTTTTCATTATTTGCCATAAAAAATCCCATTGCATCCTGAACACAATGGTGTTTACCGCATTGCTCTAGCGCAAATATTCGCGGAGTTATTAATTTTTAAAGTTGTGCGGGACTTTTGGATCACCCTGTATATTCTGGCGAGAGATATGTAAATCAGTTTTGTTTAATTTTGAGATTAAATTTGTTTTGTTAAATTGCTTCTATGTAAATATTTTTAAAGAAGGAAGATAAACCTTTTTTAAATAAGTTCTGATATTTTTTATAGCTAGAGGGATACATCAACAAGAAAAATAACAATGGCGACGAGGATTTCATTCGAACCATATATAATGAAAAATAACCTTTTGAAAATTATATTCAACGATTCGAACAGTACATCTTTGTGAATGAAATCGAAGGTAAGAAGATTGTTCCCTTATGTCTGTTGGAGCGAATACTTATAGTATTCTGAAAGAATTGATCACACTTAGAGATGTTTGTGCATTAGAATTCGAAGAAATTGTGAGTATTTTAATTGTTCATTTTACACCGAAGCCAAATATCATTTTTGAAAGATATGCATTCAGCCAGTTGGTTCAGGAACATGGCGAAAAAATAGAAGATTATGTCCTTGAATTATAAAAAAAACAGGCTAATAGGTGTAACTTTGGTTTAAATTTTGAAGAACAACTAAGGGATAAGTACGTTTCAGGAGTTTCTATTCAAGTTTTTCTTTTAAATATTACTGCAAGAGCCTGAGCTCACTTTCAATATTTCAGTAAATATGGCTACCACAATAGAAACGGTAGATTGTAATGTGCTGAAAATAAAGTCTTATGCTGAAAATAACGAAACAAACAAATTACATTCTAAGTGCAAACATTCTGGAAAGATGAATCATCATTCGGACAAATGTTTTTTAAATTCTTTCTGCTATTATTGTAAACAATCGGGACATATATCGACTGTATGTCATTCAAAGTCTAAGAATAGATATTTTCAACCAAGAAAGAGAGGTACATCTAGTGAAGCGTCTGCCCACGGAGAATCATTTTCAAGAAAGAATGGTGTGAGTCCATCAATAATATAGAATATTTGACTAATAAATTTGAGAGTATTTTGTATGTCTTCGACATAAAATTCTTAGCAGAAATTTACACTGGTGCGGCTTTAACAACTATGTCAAAAGATCTATTTTAAAAATATTTTGAACATATTAAATTGTTTCCGTCTAAATGTTATTTAACTGATTATCAAAGAAAGGGCATTTCCTCTAATGGAGAATGTAAAGTAGAAGTAAGATTTAAAACTAAAATAGGCCATTTAAACTTAATAGTAACAGATATTAAAAATGATAAATTTCTCATAGGAAAGGACTGGATAGTATTTTTTGATATGGTACAAATTAATGTCCAACAAAGTAATAATTTTGATACTTATTTAATTTTTAATAAATATTATAAACTTTTCGAAGATATAGTCTTGCCAATAAAATATATTTCCTTACACATTAATGTAAAAAAATAAAGTTTCGCCAAAATTTTATAAATTTAGACCTGCTCCCTTTGCTATTAGGAATTTAATTGAAGAACTATTATTTTTATTGGATAATGATATTATTGAAAATGTAGTGGATAGCACAATAGCTTCACCGCTAGTATGCGTCCATAAGAAAAACGGCAAAATTAGAATCTGTGCAGACTTGAAGAGAACCTTAAATCCATTTATCGAAGATGTTAAATATCCGATACCGAACATCGATAATGTTTTACATTCTTTTTTTGGTAAGTATATTTAGTAAAATTGATCTTTCAAGCCCATACCATCATATACTTCTAGACGAGGAATCTCAAAAATTGACAGTTATTTCTACCCATAAAGGCCTTTTTAAATATAAAAGGCTGCCCTTCGGTATCAGTTCAGGAGCGACTATTTTCCAAAGAACTATGGACAATATTTTTTCCGGTCTTTAAAATGTAATAATATATTTAGACGATATTCTTGTAGCATCGTCTGATGTAAATGAGCATAATTCAGATATTGAGACAGAGTCATGAATAAATTATCTAATTTTAATTTTTCAATCAATAAAAAAAAATCTCTGTTTTTTGTTGATGAAATCAAATATTTGGGACACAAAATAAATAAAAATGGAATCTATCCCCTTGAGGATAAATTGGACAGTATAAATAAAATCCCCTAGACCGAATAACATTACAGAATTGAAATCTTTCTTGGGCATGTTGTCATTTTACAGTAAATTCTTTAAACATTTATCCATACATGCAAATCCTTTATTCTCTTTATTGAAAATAAGTTATAATTGGAATCGGAAAAAAGAACATGATCAGGCTTTCGAAAAAAGTAAAAATTTGGTTAATACAAAAACTTGTTTGACGCATTATTCGCAAGATTTACCTCTTTATGTTACTTGTGATGCATCAAACTATGGTATAGGAGGATATATTTCCCATATTGTTAACGGCATTGAGAAAACAATTACTTTTGTTTCGAGAACACTAAATGACACAGAAAAGAAATATTCCCAGATTGAAAAAGAAGGTTTATCAATATTCTTTACCTTAAACAGGCTAAAACAATTTCTTTACGGAAGAGAATTTACTATTAATACAGATCACAAACCATTCCTAGCCATTTTTGGCGATAAAAATAATTCACCAGCCTTAGTGGCAAATAGATTACATAGATGGTCACTCTCAATATTAAATTTTAATTTTAAAATTAAATATACTTAGGGAACTGAAATACCTCTTGCAGATTTTCTTTCAAGATTTCCAAATCCTGAAAAAGGGGAGAAGGAAGAGGAAATGGGAAAAATATTATTAATAGAAAATTCAATATTAGATTACGTCTTGGTATCAGACAAAATTCAAGAAGATCCAACTCTTAGAAAACTATATAAATTAATCAAGTATGATATTGACTCAGATGTAGATATAAAACCTTATCTTAGAATTAAAAACGAGATAACAATAGTAAGAAATTGCCTATTTTTCGGAAATAGAATGATAATACCCGATTCCTTAAGAGAATATGTTTTGAATATCATTCATGAAAATCATATTGGAATAAATAAAATGAAGACTCTGGCCAGAAGTTCTGTCTATTGGCCAGGAATGGATGAGCAATTTGAAAATTGTCTGAAAGCTGTAGCATTTGTATGGAAAACACATCAAAGCTGCCAAACCAGGAATTTACTGAGTGGACTCCACCAAACGAAGTTTGGAAGAGGATTCATCTTGACTATTTCTATTTTGCGGGAAAAACCTTTTTGATTTTAGTGGATGCGCATTCTAATTGGATAGAATGTCAAATGGTTCCAAATACATCGGCGGGATTCTGCATATACTTTTTGAGCGAATGTTTAGCGAGATATGGTATCCCGGAAGTGGCGGTAATGGATTATGGGCCCCCGTTTAGAAGTTATGAAATTAAGACATCTTTCGAAAGAAACGGCATACATGCGATGTTTAGCCCCGCCTACCATCCAGAGAGCAACGGACTAGCGGAAGTGTCTGTAAGAGAGATAAAAAAAGCTATGAGAAGAATAAATCGCGAGATTAGAACGAAGATTTCCATGTTGAGCAAGAAATCAGTTTGAGTAAGGAGATTAAAAAATAAAAAACAGAGCAATAGCTACAAAACAAATGATAGAGTAAGATACAAATGGATGGAAAGAGGAAAGCCGGAATGGATGTTTGGGATTGTAAAGAGAATAGTAGGAAGCAACAGCTGTATGATAGAAACCGATGGAATTGAAAAGAAAGTACATACTAACTATATGAGAAGAAGTATAAAGAGAAAGGACGTTTCGTCATCAGAAGAAGGAATAAGCTACCCAAGGCCTCAGACGTCAAGTCCCCTGACTCCTGCTACAATAGTAGCAGAATCTACACCTGGACCACCGGCTGAATCTACACCTTCCCGGAGATATCCACTACGAGAAAAGAGATCACCGGATAGATATGTACCTCAATAAGTGTTGCTATCTTAAAAAGGGGGGAGTTGATGTAAATGGACTTAGAGTTACGCAGATGTATAAAAATAATTTAATTGTGTATATATTTATTTATTGGGTTTTGACTAGAGACTAGAGTAAATACATTCTGTCGAGAGATATGTAAATCAGCATTGTTTAATTTTGATATTAAATTTGTTTTGTTAAATTGCTTCTATGTAAATATTTTTAAAGATGAAAAATAAGCTTCTTTTTTTTAATAAGTTCTGATAATTTTTATAGCTAGAGGGATACATCATCAAGAAAAATAACATTTTTATGTGTTTATTCTGTATTGCTATTCTATGGCACTTCTACTATTTATTATTGATGTACTTTGAGTATGAAGGAAATTTCACTCGGGGGAATTCTCGGGAGAAGCCGGGTTATTCTTCTAGTATAAAAATAAAAATGTAAATTTTCACAACGATATTTTAAAATTGTATTATTTTGATTTTTATATGAATATATTTTGAATTTTATAGATACATAAAATGATAGCAAGTGATTTCTTGCCCCTACGCCATCATTACGACACTCAATCACTCTCATCCGTCGCCCCACGTGGTCCATCCTTCCTAAACTTTACTTCTCGAAGTTACCGCAGTTAGACGCTGATTACGAGTGAAATAGGGAAATTTGTTAATAATTGTTAATAAATTTAAGGATAGTGTGGTTCCTGGCTTACTTTCGAACACTACACAGGTCCACAACAGGACGTTATGGTCTGGGATGTCATTTCATTTGATAGCAGGACCCCATTGTTAGTCATTCCTGGCACCCTAAGAGCACAACGGTACGTAGACAGGTCTACGGCCTGTTTTGTTGCTGTTCCTCTCACATCATCCCGGGCATGCTTCTCAACCAGATAATGCCTGGCCACAAACAGCTAGTGTTACTATGAATTGTCTTCAATCTTTCTGAAATCATCCGTGGCAAGTAAAGTCGCCTGATCTCTTACCCATAGAGAAAATCTGGGACATGATGGGAAGTCGATTACAACCACCTGAAATCTTGGCTATTAAAGCCAGACAGTTGGAGATGATTTGACAATAAATCACGCCGCACACAATCCGGAACCTTTAACAGTCCATGATACGCCGTGTGGCAGCCTGTATGCAGGCCGAAAGGGGTCCAACGACATATTGACTTTCTCAATTTGTGACGATCAAACTTTGGAATGAAACAATTAATTGTTCTGAAATTTCAATAATTTTTCTCTTATACTCGTACATGTTCTTCACATACACCAATTTTTGTCGCAATCGGACAACACTACCTTGGTGCGTCTATTTTTTTCTAGAGTATATATTGTAACGTTAAATGTTAAAATGTTGTAATGTTGAAATCTATTTTTACAATGCTAATTTAATAAAATGTTGTTTTATAATAATGAAAATGCAAATCACATTGTTGTCGTTATTTATTATCGTTTGTTTATCAAAAATTACATTGTATGTGATGATAACCTAAAATTACATTTTAAATTAATATACATAAGGGCTTTAGTTGTGAAACATGAACTTTAACTAAGGAGGAATCTTCTCTTGACAATTGGCATGTAACATTTGATATCATTTTTGATATTTGAAAAGGACACTCATACTTTGGTAATGTTTTGACCTTGCTTAGTTCATTAAAAGCAATTTTACGAAGGACCAAATCTCCAAATTTGAACGATGTTGATAGATGTCTTGCATCATGACGTGCTTTCCACTTTTCCCTATGCTTTCTGCTATTTTCAATTCCCTTCTTTCTTGATTCTTCTACTGTGCATTGTGGTAAATCAGAAAATTCTGGGATTGAAAAGTCACCGAAAAGTAGAAAGTTTGGTGAAAATCCAGTGACATCATGGGGTGTGCTATTGTAGTCTTTCGCAATTTTTGCAAGTAATGAAGACCATTTTAGTCTTGGATTCTCTTGAAGGTTTGTTCTCAATTTTGTGAGAATAGTGTCGTTTAATTTTTCACATAGTCCATTACTTTGTGGATGATATGGTGTCGAATAGGTGTGTTGAACCTGATGGTCATTCAAAACTTTTCACATTCTTTTGATGTAAGATTCTTTCCATTGTCATTTAAAATACACTTGATTTGTGGTACACTTTTGATGATTTTGTCTAAACATTGAATAAGTGCTTGAGAAGTATTTGTAACTGTAGGGAAAGCCCAAACAAATCTTGTGAGGTGATAAACTACTACTTGAATATATTTGTGCTCTGTTTCATTTGCAGCTGAACCTAGCACAATAGTGTCCATTGATATCAATTCCAGTGGTTTCAGATAAGAGTTTGATGCAACTTATTCTCCAATGAATGGTTTATGACTGCATTCAGTTTTTTGACATATTTTACATGAGCGAACATACTCTTTGATGTATTTGATAGCATTCGGCCATCAATAAAATGGTGTTATCAATCTTACTGTCTTGTTAATTGAGGGATGAGAATGATTATCATGAAATTCCTTGAGAATTTATTCTTGAAATGATTCTGGAACCACTGCTTTTAGAACTCCATTATGTTTCACCATAATAAGATCTTGATGAATATGAGAATTCTTTACAAAAAGCTGATATCCGCATTTTGTTGGTGTAGTCTAAGATTGGGGATTGGTATATGAAATGAGACTGGTGATCTTGACAATGCATCGACATGCGTTTGTTTTGATCCTGATCTGTGAACTATTTTCATTGACTTAGTCGACAATTCAACAATCCATTTTAGAAATTTTACTTTTGGGGTCTTTATGTTGAAGAGCCATTCTAAAGCCGAATGATCTGTAATAACTTCAAATGTGTAGTTCTCAAGATAAACTTTAAAGTATTCCACTGATTGAACTACAGCAAAGCATTCCAACTCAAATGCAGAAGAGTTCTGTTGATGTGATAGAAGTTTTATTGAATAATAAGAAATTACATGTTCTTGATTATCACTTCCAATTTGAGCTAAAATAGAACCAATTCCTTGTTTAGATGCATCTGTGTAAAGCTTACATGGCAATGAAGGATCATATGTAGTAAGAACTGAGTTTGTAGATAAATTTAACTTTAGTTTCTGAAATGATTTGTCAACTTCACTTGTCCATTTGAATAATTTATTTTTTTCTTCTCAGGCTTGTTAAAGGATCTGCAATTTCACTAAACTTAGTAATAAATTTCCTGTAGTAACTTGCTAAACCCAAAGATTGCCTTACTTGCTTCACTATATTTGGCGGAGGAAACTCATTTATTGCCTTTGTTTTTTCAGGGTCAGGTTTGATCTTGTTGTGTCCTATGATATGTCCTGAATATCTTATTTCTTGTTTTGCAAAGGAACATTTTTTCAACTTTAGTTCTTTTTTGTTGTTCAGATGGGAGATGAGTTTCAACAGATATGAAAAACATTCATTTTCTTTAAAATACACAGCTTTGTCTTTTGTATCAATTATTAATCCAATTTTTCCTCCTATGTCAAGTCCAATAAGAAATGGATAGCTAAGGTTTTTCACTACCTAGAGTTTACACTTGATTAGTTTAGAATGGATTTTCAAAGCAACTTCCACTGAACCTAAGGTATAAGTATAACTGTTCACCTGTTTAATTTTAATTATATCATTTCTATTCAATTTTAAATTAAGTTGTTTCGAAAGTGACCAACTGAATAATGAAATAGTGGAGCCAGTATCAATAAATGATGAAATGAGCATATCATTAAGTGAAACTTCAACATCAACAAATTTATATGGATTGGTGATATTAAATATGCAAAATGAATCAGCAGTTGGTTGTCAGTATCTGTGGTAGTTGATTGATGTCTCTGCTGGTTAACTTTAAATTTGGATCAAAATAACTTACAAACATGTATCCAATGTTTGAGTTGCAATCCTTTTTTTTACAAATTGGGCACCAATATAGGCAATTTTTTGAGGTTGTAGATGTAGTCATATTGAAAACTGTTTTTGTTTCTCTGTTGCTTTATTTGACTATTATTTTTCAACCTCCATGGCTATTTGCATCTAATGTGATGAATCTTTAGGCTGGGTTGCCACAAAATGATTCTTCCATTCTAATGGTAATCCATCTGTAAGCATTTATAATTTTTCTATATTATCGAGGCTTGTTTGATTCAATAGTCTAATTTTCTCTCTATAATAATCTTTGACTGTTTCTTCTTTTCTAAGTTTTCTTTTAGATGCTGCTGCTATAGGGTTTTCAACTTTGTAACCGAAACGCTGGATTAATTTAGACTTTAGAGTATCCCATTTTTTAATAGATGAATTGCCTAATATCTCATCAGCGAACCATTCCAAAGCATCTTTTGATAAATAGTGAATTAAACTATTGATTCTTTCACTTTCATCTAGCTTGATAGTTTCTAATTCATATAGTTTAAGCCAAGATTCAGGACGAATCAGGACCTTTCTCACCGCATATTTTTCTAATTTGTTTACGCCTGCCGCCATTTTACCCTTCTTGCGTCGTAGCCTTTTGTAAGGTATCCTTTCGTAGCTGCGTCAAAATTTAATGTAACGTTTTTGTGTTAAATGTTAAAATGCTCTAATGTTAAAATCTATTTTTACATTGCCGATTTAATTTAATGTTGGTTTATAATAATGAAAATGCAAATAAAATTGTTATCGTTAATTATTATCGTTTGTTTATCAAAAATTACATTGTATGTGATGATGATAACAAAAAATGACATTTTAAATTGATATACAAAATCCATCGATAAAAAAGGTAATATTTAATTATATAATTCACAAACGTGACAATATATACACGGTAGGATCAAAAGGTTCCCGAACTTAAAAAAAATATATATATAAAACAACTTTTGAAAAATGTAGAATCAATTTTATTGGGAAGAAAAAGCCTAAACTATAATTTAATTTATCAACGCTAGTAAATGCGCATGCGTAGTTTTCATTTTAGGCATATTTTTGTTATAAGTATTTAGTAGCGTCGGTTTCTGCAATGTCATCATCTGAGCAAAGGGAAAATATTTAATTTTGTGTAAAATTAAAAAAGTCTTTCACAGAGACATTAGCATTAATAAATGAAGCTTATGAAGACGGAAAATTGTCACGAACGCAATTTTATTTCTGGTATAAAGGTTTTAAAGATGGCCGTAAGATCATCGCAGATGATTCAAGGTCAGGTCGGCCTTTGACGTCAACAACGAATTGCAATATTGGACAGGTACGTGATTGATTATTGCTGATAGAAAAATTGCTATTGATAAAATATCAGAAATACTTTGAATTTCGTATTGTAGTTGCCAAAAAAATATTGGTGGACATTTAAACATGAAAAAACTTTGTGGTTATACTCGTATTGTCCCACGAAATTTAACAGATCAACAAAGAGAAACCAGATTATCAATTCGAAAAAAAAAATTTGAAACTACAAATAATGATTCTGATTTAATGAAAACAATAAAAACTGATGATGAAACATGGTGCTTTATTTTTGATCCATAAACCAAAAATAAAATCACTCGAATGGCACGCACCTAGGAAGAAGAAAGTTTGCCATGACATGTCCAAAGGAAAAGAAACGCTTGTAGTGTTTTTCGATTATCAAGTACTTGTCTATTATGAAATTATTAAAGAGGGGGTTACTATTAATAAACAGGAATACAAAGAAATACTTGTGCGCCTTCGTGATGCGATAAGAAGAAAAAGAAACCAACTATTTTAATCAAAAGAGTGGAAATTGCTACACGATAATGCCCCTGCTCATAGAGCTATTATTGTTCAAGACTATTTAGCCAAACACTCTGTATCTGTCTTGCCGCATCCTCCTTACTCTCCTGATATAGCCTCTTGTGATTTCTTCTTCTTTCCAAAACTTAAAATTACGTTAAAATGGAGGCGCTTTTCATCGTCATCAGAAGTAATTGAAAATGCGAAGGTAAAGCTAAACAAATAAAATAAAAGGATTTAAAAGCGCAAATGTTTCTTTTATACATAAAACAAACTTCTACTGTCCTTACTGCGATGAAAAAATATATTGGGAGGGCTTGGCTCATCAGTGGTGAACCCTCCCAGCGGTTTCGCCAATTTAATCCACCAGACCGCTTCTCAGAGCTCTAATATTGTATTGTATCATTCTGCTTTTATATGCTACACTGAAGGATGGAATCTTAGAAATGGTTTTCAAGTAAACTATGGACATAAGCTTATAGGACAGTAGCATTACATTTAAATATTTGCTTCGAGCAATGATCTTCAGCAAACTATAAAGACAAAGCCAGTTAGGCATAAATTAACACTAAGCAATAACGCGCCATCTATACATATAAAATAAAAGGATTTAAAAGCGCGAATGTTTCTTTTATACATAAAACAAACTTCTACTGTCCTTACTGCGATGAAAAAATATATTGGGAGGGCTTGGCTCATCAGTGGTGAACCCTCCCAGCGGTTTCGCCAATTTAATCCACCAGACCGCTTCTCAGAGCTCTAATATTGTATTGTATCATTCTGCTTTTATATGCTACACTGAAGGATGGAATCTTAGAAATGGTTTTCAAGTAAACTATGGACATAAGCTTATAGGACAGTAGCATTACATTTAAATATTTTCTTCGAGCAATGATCTTCAGCAAACTATAAAGACAAAGCCAGTTAGGCATAAATTAACACAAAGCAATAACGCGCCATCTATACATATAAAATAAAAGGATTTAAAAGCGCGAATGTTTCTTTTATACATAAAACAAACTTCTAATGTCCTTACTGCGATGAAAAAGTATATTGGGAGGGCTTGGCTCATCAGTGGTGAACCCTCCCAGCGGTTTCGCCAATTCAATCCACCAGACCGCTTCTCAGAGCTCTAATATTGTATTGTATCATTCTGCTTTTATATGCTACACTGAAGGATGGAATCTTAGAAATGGTTTTCAAGTAAACTATGGACATAAGCTTATAGGACAGTAGCATTACATTTAAATATTTGCTTCGAGCAATGATCTTCAGCAAACTATAAAGACAAAGCCAGTTAGGCATAAATTAACACAAAGCAATAACGCGCCATCTATACATATAAAATAAAAGGATTTAAAAGCGCGAATGTTTCTTTTATACATAAAACAAACTTATACTGTCCTTACTGCGATGAAAAAATATATTGGGAGGGCTTGGCTCATCAGTGGTGAACCCTCCCAGCGGTTTCGCCAATTTAATCCACCAGACCGCTTCTCAGAGCTCTAATATTGTATTGTATCATTCTGCTTTTATATGCTACACTGAAGGATGGAATCTTAGAAATGGTTTTCAAGTAAACTATGGACATAAGCTTATAGGACAGTAGCATTACATTTAAATATTTGCTTCGAGCAATGATGTTCAGCAAACTATAAAGACAAAGCCAGTTAGGCATAAATTAACACTAAGCAATAACGCGCCATCTATACATATAAAATAAAAGGATTTAAAAGCGCGAATGTTTCTTTTATACATAAAACAAACTTCTACTGTCCTTACTGCGATGAAAAAATATATTGGGAGGGCTTGGCTCATCAGTGGTGAACCCTCCCAGCGGTTTCGCCAATTTAATCCACCAGACCGCTTCTCAGAGCTCTAATATTGTATTGTATCATTCTGCTTTTATATGCTACACTGAAGAATGGAATCTTAGAAATGGTTTTCAAGTAAACTATGGACATAAGCTTATAGGACAGTAGCATTACATTTAAATATTTGCTTCGAGCAATGATCTTCAGCAAACTATAAAGACAAAGCCAGTTAGGCATAAATTAACACAAAGCAATAACGCGCCATCTATACATATAAATTAAAAGGATTTAAAAGCGCGAATGTTTCTTTTATACATAAAACAAACTTCTACTGTCCTTACTGCGATGAAAAAATATATTGGGAGGGCTTGGCTCATCAGTGGTGAACCCTCCCAGCGGTTTCGCCAATTTAATCCACCAGACCGCTTCTCAGAGCTCTAATATTGTATTGTATCATTCTGCTTTTATATGCTACACTGAAGGATGGAATCTTAGAAATGGTTTTCAAGTAAACTATGGACATAAGCTTATAGGACAGTAGCATTACATTTAAATATTTGCTTCGAGCAATGATCTTCAGCAAACTATAAAGACAAAGCCAGTTAGGCATAAATTAACACAAAGCAATAACGCGCCATCTATACATATAAAATAAAAGGATTTAAAAGCGCGAATGTTTCTTTTATACATAAAACAAACTTCTACTGTCCTTACTGCGATGAAAAAATATATTGGGAGGGCTTGGCTCATCAGTGGTGAACCCTCCCAGCGGTTTCGCCAATTTAATCCACCAGACCGCTTCTAAGAGCTCTAATATTGTATTGTATCATTCTGCTTTTATATGCTACACTGAAGGATGGAATCTTAGAAATGGTTTTCAAGTAAACTATGGACATAAGCTTATAGGACAGTAGCATTACATTTAAATATTTGCTTCGAGCAATGATCTTCAGCAAACTATAAAGACAAAGCCAGTTAGGCATAAATTAACACAAAGCAATAACGCGCCATCTATACATATAAAATAAAAGGTTTTAAAAGCGCGAATGTTTCTTTTATACATAAAACAAACTTCTACTATCCTTACTGCGATGAAAAAATATATTGGGAGGGCTTGGCTCATCAGTATATTTTTTCATCGCAGTAAGGACAGTAGAAGTTTGTTTTATGTATAAAAGAAACATTCGCGCTTTTAAATCCTTTTATTTTATATGTATAGATGGCGCGTTATTGCTTTGTGTTAATTTATGCCTAACTGGCTTGGTCTTTATAGTTTGCTGAAGATCATTGCTCGAAGCAAATATTTAAATGTAATGCTACTGTCCTATAAGCTTATGTCCATAGTTTACTTGAAAACCATTTCTAAGATTCCATCCTTCAGTGTAGCATATAAAAGCAGAATGATACAATACAATATTAGAGCTCTGAGAAGCGGTCTGGTGGATTAAATTGGCGAAACCGCTGGGAGGGTTCACCACTGATGAGCCAAATCCTCCCAATATATTTTTTCATCGCAGTAAGGACAGTAGAAGTTTGTTTTATGTATAAAAGAAACATTCGCGCTTTTAAATCCTTTTATTTCATATGTATAGATGGCGCGTTATTGCTTTGTGTTAATTTATGCCTAACTGGCTTTGTCTTTATAGTTTGCTGAACATCATTGCTCGAAGCAAATATTTAAATGTAATGCTACTGTCCTATAAGCTTATGTCCATAGTTTACTTGAAAACCATTTCTAAGATTCCATCCTTCAGTGTAGCATATAAAAGCAGAATGATACAATACAATATTAGAGCTCTGAGAAGCGGTCTGGTGGATTAAATTGGCGAAACCGCTGGGAGGGTTCACCACTGATGAGCCAAGCCCTCCCAATATATTTTTTCATCGCAGTAAGGACAGTAGAGTTTGTTTTATGTATAAAAGAAACATTCGCGCTTTTAAATCCTTTTATTTTATATGTATAGATGACGCGTTATTGCTTTGTGTTAATTTATGCCTAACTGGCTTTGTCTTTATAGTTTGCTGAAGATCATTGCTCGAAGCAAATATTTAAATGTAATGCTACTGTCCTATAAGTTTATGTCCATAGTTTACTTGAAAACCATTTCTAATATTCCATCCTTCAGTGTAGCATATAAAAGCAGAATGATACAATACAATATTAGAGCTCTGAGAAGCGGTCTGGTGGATTAAATCGGCGAAACCGCTGGGAGGGTTCACCACTGATGAGCCAAGCCCTCCCAATATATTTTTTCATCGCAGTAAGGACAGTAGAAGTTTGTTTTATGTATAAAAGAAACATTCGCGCTTTTAAATCCTTTTATTTTATATGTATAGATGGCGCGTTATTGCTTTGTGTTAATTTATGCCTAACTGGCTTTGTCTTTATAGTTTGGTGAAGATCATTGCTCGAAGCAAATATTTAAATGTAATGCAACTGCCCTATAAGCTTATGCCCATAGTTTACATGAAAACCATTTCTAAGATTCCATCCTTCAGTGTAGCATATAAAAGCAGAATGATACAATACAATATTAGAGCTCTGAGAAGCGGTCTGGTGGATTAAATTGGCGAAACCGCTGGGAGGGTTCACCACTGATGAGCCAAGCCCTCCCAATATATTTTTTTCATCGCAGTAAGGACAGTAGAAGTTTGTTTTATGTATAAAAGAAACATTCGCGCTTTTAAATCCTTTTATTTTATATGTATAGATGGCGCGTTATTGCTTTGTGTTAATTTATGCCTAACTGGCTTTGTCTTTATAGTTTGGTGAAGATCATTGCTCGAAGCAAATATTTAAATGTAATGCAACTGCCCTATAAGCTTATGCCCATAGTTTACATGAAAACCATTTCTAAGATTCCATCCTTCAGTGTAGCATATAAAAGCAGAATGATACAATACAATATTAGAGCTCTGAGAAGCGGTCTGGTGGATTAAATTGGCGAAACCGCTGGGAGGGTTCACCACTGATGAGCCAAGCTCTCCCAATATATTTTTTCATCGCAGTAAAGACAGTAGAAGTTTGTTTTATGTATAAAAGAAACATTCGCGCTTTTAAATCCTTCTATTTTATATGTATAGATGGCGCGTTATTGCTTTGTGTTAAAGCTAAACAAGCTTAGAAAATTTGATTTTGAACTAGCTTTTTCATTTCAATAGTTTTTTTCACGCTGGAAAAATGCGTAGATAACCAAGGCTCCTATTTTGAAATATTTGATGTTTAAATTAATAAACTATGAATAAATAAGTAATTTTAAAAAAAGTTCGGGAACCTTTTGATCATACCTTGTGTATATATATATATATATATGAAATGTAAATAATAAAATTTATCTAATAAAAATTAAAATCTTAAATATAATTTAAATTAAGTTTATATTATAGAGTAAGTTCACATGGATTTATATATTGACAAAACTATATTTAAAACTTGTATTAATAATAATATTTTAAATATAAATAGGGAATTATATTAGATTAGCAATCTAAATCAAAATTGAATATAGAAGATAAAAGTTACTAAATATTTTGTGTTTAAGTTAGATGACTAAATAGTTGTTTATATGTGTTATATTTATATTTTATTAAGGAGAGATAAAGGTAATAAATGTAATTATATTGGTCAGAATCAGGTTTATATTGATGTTTTTATTTTAAATAAAAAAATATATAAAAATAAAAATAAAATTTAACAAAAAAAATATTTTTGGTCGCAGTAGTTACAGCCTTCTCCACGCTGACGAGCGCCAACAGCGCGAAACGCGTTCGTGGATGTTTTTTCTTGAATTATCAAGAAATTTGGTTGGCCAAATATCATGGAGCAAGCTGAAAAAACGTTTAGTTTATTTTTTCTCCAATAGATGTCGCTCTGCCATCTAAAAAGCACATGTGCTCTTGGTCAGGAGATGCCTTCATTATTTTTTATATCAACACCTGACCCACTTATCTTTTATTTTTTTATATTGTTTTTTCATATATATATGGTGTGAGTCCCTGTCACCTCTTGTAGAATCCTGTCGACTTAGAATGTGATGAGATCCTGTTGAATCTCGCTATAAGGTGTTGACCGAGAGGAACAGTCAGGATAAGGAGTTTTCCAGTACCTCTCTGCACCTTGGAAGACCTTTTAAAGTTCTCACAAAGTACAGGCAGTCGTGGTCGAGGCAGAGTGGAAAGCTTGGGAATGTCCACACAAAAAACGAAGACACAGTTGCACTAAGAAAGTTCCGTGAACAGATAAAAGTTGAGCTAGGAACGAAAGATGGAGATAGAATAGTTCTTACTGGTCTACATGGTCGGTGAGATGGACCTTGGTGACAACCGACGAGGACTCACGCAGATGGTGAAATGACTATCAAGTGACTGTATTTATAGGTTAAGACGGAGGCCTTATATATCTTTCCCGAGAAAGGGAGTATTGCATTTCAACAGATGCGAAGAGTGTGGATCGTCTGGCGAAATTCTAAACTGGCGCCGTGGCCGTTTCCATCTTTAGACCTTGTTTTGGGACTTCTTAATCTATCTCGATTTTAGACGTTTTTGACCTTTTGCTTTAGCTCAACTCTTAATCTATTACAGTTTTATTTATTTATCCTCAGTTTGTACAAAGTACATTACATATGATGATGTAATGACACATGTTAATCATGCGTATAATCATTTACAGTTATGTTTATAGTATACAACATGAAAATCTTGTTATAAGTTATATACAATATGGGGTTGTTGGTTTAAATTACCATAGATGGGCCGGGCCCCGGGAGTGAAAGGGTTTATCCGGGTTTAAGCTACCCGCTAAGCTAAGCCTCTCTAACACAGGTAAGTAATTAAAATTTCTTTTAATTAATTTGAACTGTGAGGGTTAAAAAGGGCTATAACAAGATCATTTGTTTGGATACATCTGAAAATAATAAAAATAAAGCTTGTTAAATTAAAAAGTTATGATATTGGTTATATAAAAAGATAATTTTTATATAAAACCGTTGTTTAAATTAAATACATAATGATATGATTTTGTAAAGAGAATTAAAAATTCTAAGATATTATTGGCGCGCGTTATAAAGGGTTAGGGGTTGAAGAATATGCAATTGTAAGTATTACACATGCAACCAAATAATCAGATCCAGGTGCAAAGCGAGGATATAGACTTGAGCGTCTTCCTAGGCAATGCTTCACTTGCGATCCTATATAAGGGTTACATTGCTTTGTCACAATTTTAGGGTTATTGGGTTAAAAGTTGCTGAAGAAAGGTTGTTCATTAATATGATTGGAAAAGGAGTGAAATAGAGCCATATGATAAGTATAATTGTTGTAGCGACAGTAGGTGGTCTGACTTGACTCGAAATCAAAGGTTGATTGTGGTCCGCTAGAGCTGAAAAAAAAGTTGAAAGTTGAAAAAAGTGAACGCTTTGTGCATGCGTTGGTGATTGTGCTCTGCGGATAATTGACATAAACCTTTGAATCGTGTTCAGACCAGAAGTTGGGATTTTTAAATCTGGGGAACTGTGTTCAAAGAGTTTTTTGAAATACCAAATTAAAAAAAAAATTGCCAAGCAGTGCTGTCGTTTTTTTACGATGGTTTGAAGCAATGGCTGAAAAGATGGTGATGAAAAGTATACTGAAGTGTTTAGAGAAACAAATCGTTGAAAACGATTGTTGTAGATGCCCGATAGTTGATGATAAACATTGTCATATAATAAAGGTATTTAAACAAATATAAAATATTGTGAATAAAAAGATAAAAATATGATTGCAGGTAAAAAAAGTGTAAGTGGACAAAATCAAACATGTAATATATAAAAGATATAATAATTAAGAATTAAAAATTATTTTTGAACAATTATTTTTTTTGCAATACTAAAATAATATCATGAAAAATAAAAGTAAATTTGATTAAGGTTTTATTTTTGAAAATCATGTTGGATTAAAAATTTGATTATATAATTGAAAGGAAAAAAATAAATAATTAAAATTTAAAGATATTATACAAAATTTTGACTGTAATTAAAGGTTATTAATTAAGATAAATGATGGGTAGTGGAAAATTGAACAAAAATTGTCTCTTTTGAAGAAAGGTTACAACTGTGGTGTGTAACTAGATCATATCCCATTGGTAAACATGGGCGTTTTTATGACTCTCTGAAACTGGGGATACGTGAAATGACATTTTCATTTGTCCAAAATGGTGATATGTAGAGAATGATTTCTCTTTTGCGTCATATATTCTATATAAGACTTAACCAAATTGTTTTAATTGGTGATATCAATTAGCATGTAAAATGTTTAATGTATGTTGTGTGTTGTGATTAAGGCGTTGGTGAGATTTGTAAGAAAACCTAAATTTTTAGAGTGAAACATTTGTTTAACAAAAATGGCGATCATGAAGATAGCGGTCAAGATGATATCTTTGTGAGGGGAGAGAGGAATTTGTCCAAAGATAGCGACTTGGGGGAGTGACGTCATAAAAGGCGTTTACTTCCTGTTTTTCACGGGATTTCTATTTCTGGGATGGTCACTCGTGCCAGGTGTTGAGATTTGTCATTTACTCGAAACTGACTTTCTCTCTTTTCTTTTGTTGAGGTTGGCAATTTTCTGTTATAATTGAAGATATAGTTTTCTTAATGTTTTCGTAGTTGTTGTGTTTCGACGTTGTTGCGGACTTAGTAAAAATGTTATTCGGTGATATCAGATTAGAAGTAAGTGAAAGTGCGACTTTCGACGTGGATACACTTTGGGGTGAGATGTGTCACAGGCATAAAGGCGTCTTTGGCCTGAAAAGTGAATAAGGTTTTGTGGTGTGGCGCTGTGACACGAAGTGAAGTAAATTGAATGGAAAGGTGTCACGTGAAGTAATAGATTTTAACATAATCTAACCTGTTTCACCATGAATAACAAGTTTACTAAAGTCATGGGGGGTGGTTGTACAAAACATATATTGAAAATTTTTATATTGTTAGTAATTGTGGCACGTTTAGTGCGAAAATTTGTTGCGACGATATGGAGCTTGTGTGGCTCGAAATGAGTTTTGTTGCTAAGTCGCGCGCTAATAATTGTTGCCAATTTAAGATAGTGATGTGAGTTTGTTGTAACGTTTGTTGATTTATATTTAAAATTTTGTTTTTTTTTTATCGTTGATTATGGTTGCTAAAGTGATTCTTGTAGAAGGGCAACGTCGTGATAGTGACAAGAATATTTTGAATTGTGGCGTTTACTTAAGATGGTGAATATGACAATTATTTTTGATTTTTTTTAAGTATTTGATTAAGAAATGGGTGTTTTGGTATAAATATAACTAATAAGAAAAACAAAAATAAGTTTAGAATTATGAGTAATGAGAAATATATATATATATGTGGTAATTTAAGAATCATAAACACCTGTGTAAATACTCACCACCTCTTCTTACACCCTCTACTTTAAAATGGACTTTTAATCATGGTACCCAATCCTCCTTCAATCAATTTAACTTTGTATGTATCGTTTTTATGTGTTCAATTAAATAAAGAGGTACTTCTAGAGGGAACGTAGAAACCAAAAGGGCTTACCCCGCAGACAATGAGGTCAATCGCCCCGACAAGCGGCGTCAGACGTCCGATGACGTCAGGGCTTACCCCGCAAACATGAGGTCAACCGTCGCGTCAACGCGGCGCCAGACGTCCGGTGACGTAACACTTGAGTATATAAAAAGGGCTTGCCCCGCAGCCAAAGAAGTCAGTCAGTTCAGCAGATGCAAGATAGCGGACAGCAGCAGCAGGCAGATCGTTAGTGGATGGCCCGCCGGCCGTAACTTGGTCTCTGCGTTCCCTCTCTCTGATGCCTCGGTTTCCCTGTGATTCGTCTCTGTGTGCTTTACCACTCACCACCGTCACGACTGCGCAATCATCATTTTCCCCCACGAATCAATACAATAGACCAGACCACCGAAATACCACGGCAAAAAAAAAAAAGTCGACAGGATGAACAAAGACGAAAAAGAAGCCCGAGAGCAGGAGATCGGAGAGTTCCCCAACAACGACCCCGGACCGACAACACCACCAGCCCTTCTTGGCATCATCATCCTTCAGTTGGCAACCATCCTAGAAGGACTGCAACCCCTTCATCCCCAAGACCTGGATCGTACCGCCTTTGATGCCTTCCCCCTTCCATCTACAGCCATCACATCTTACGCTCAACGCCAGCAATCTCCCTCAAGCCGGAATCATCCTTTCCAAGGTACCTTATATCTATCTACCTGTCTTCCATGCTCCCACTTTCCTGCTATTTTAGTTTTCGCATACAATATATAATACCTATTTTCTTAGTTATAGCCCTTTTTCTCAAATAAATTTAAATATCAATTTTCCATAGTTGTTTTGCCTTTCAAATTGCACCACACCTTTAATCCTTTTAAACATTATTTTGCTCTGCATAATTTGTACCTAAAATATATCTCACATTCCATATTTTACTTTTGAAAATTTGCAATTAGGTTTAACCATTTACAACTATAAATTTTTAACACCATATGTAAAACAGTCAGCCAAGAGGACAACAACAAAATAAATTTACCTATTTTATCACATCTTCAATATTTTATTGAACTATCTTCAACATTAAAAAAATAATATTTCCACTATATTTTTGATATTACCGCAATACCTTATGGCTTCACATTTCCATCTTGTGTTTAAAAAAAAAATTCCCGAACTTTCAATATTTTGATATTTTTCTCATTAACTTCATTACTTAATGTTATTATTTTAAAAATTTGTATTTTAAACTCCATTGCTTATTTACTGTGTTAATATCTAAAAGCGTTTCTGCCAAAATGTAAACTTAGCGATACCAACGCACACAATTTAAACACGACAAAGATAAACAAAAATTTGATCTTAATCACCAAACACCTAACTTTGAAATTGGAGACCGCGTTCTTGTCAAAGTGTACCACCATCCTAACACTGGAAATTTTACCACCTTTTCACGGGTCCCTACACAATTTTAGAAGTTATTTCTCCCAATGTCGTGAAGATTAATAGACCAAATCAACCGCTCAATAAGGAACACGACACAATACATGTCAACAAACTCAGGCCCTACACAGAAAGCGTCCCTCATATAGCACCCCCCATCATGCAGGCCCATTATGTTCAACCCAAAGACAATGACTCATTATCGTTCCGACATCTCTCACCGGACTTGTTCCAAGAATACCAACTCCCGATCAAACCATCCCGCAGCCAACCTCTGCTACCTCTAATCCCAAATCTTTTCACCCTAATCCAAGTAGAACCGATTTCAAGTAACAATGCTTCCCCAGTTCCCCAGCTACAAATCAATCATGAACCAACCCAGTCCCAAGCCAAGTCATCAACCCTCCAATATAAATGGCTCAGCCCACAACTAATCTCTCTCATAAAAAATATAGGATACAATATGAAAACATTTTTTATTTTCCACTTAATTCTCCTAATTTATAAGCTAATAATGCCCTTCTCCACCGTCCCGCTAAACACGCTTATCTACATAGGAATATACGCACAAGAAACTGATAGACTTTTTCAACTACAAGAAGCCATTTTCCAACTACTTACCATCATCTGGATTTTGATCGGAGAAACCGTTCAACGTCTATTTAGAACTCCCCCACCACCTACGTCCTGACAACTAGTTCCCTTACATCACAGATAACTCATCTCAACATTATTTTTTTGTACTCCACGTGTTGTACCATACTACCCCGCAACTATCTCACTTAAAATCATAGTCTTGCCACAATGCTGCACATTGATTCGTTTGTCAACCTATGTACCCACACATTTTTTCTCACCCTATGTTACCACTGCAACATCTTTTCAAGCGATCTTTAAAACCTGAAGTGGACTTGTTTACAAATTTTAATCAATGTTTTTCCATTGTCCCACTTTTGTAAATATCGTTACATTTTAATTTTGTTTCACCATTTTTCTTTTCACACTTCTCAACTTCTGCAATTGGTTTCTCTCAACAACCACGAAATTACCTTGCTTCTCACCAAACCTTACCATCTTAGCGGATCTTTCCACCACCAGTGCGTCCCATGTCTTTGTCAGTTTTCTTTTTAATGTGATGTCTTTCTTTATGTTTTTTTGTGTTCATTTTTTTTTACACTAGCAGAAATTCCCTTGATGTAATTTGTCCATACACCAAGCTTAAATACTCTGCAGGCATTTTATTTCACTCACCCACCATCGCGCTATTTTCATTCCTTTTTTTCCCACCCAAGACCGCTAAGTGGAGAACAATAGTTATTTTTTTTGATCCCTTGTTAACTAGTTCCATGACGTCCTAGCAAAACGCCTTGCAAACCCATGTTCTCAAGCTGATCCTGCTTTCAACCAATTTAATCACCATGTTGTCATTCTTTTAACAGTTCCTACTTCATCTTTCCATTCTGTCACCTCGTCGACCGCCAATTCTTACCACCCTGTAAATAGCTTTGTTTGTTCACCCAATTAATTTTCCCCAAATATTACTTCCCATCTACCAGAATTTAACTCAGGCTACCTCTTTTTGAATTCTTCAGCGCAGGGGGCCCATCTGTGGTAATTTAAGAATCATAAACACCTGTGTAAATACTCACCACCTCTTCTTACACCCCCTACTCTAATATGGACCTTTAATCATGGTACCCAATCCTCCTTCAATCAATTTAACTTTGTATGTATCGTTTTTATGTGTTCAATTAAATAAAGAGGTACATCTAGAGGGAACATAGAAACCCAAAGGGCTTACCCCGCAGACAATGAGGTCAATCGCCCCGACAAGCGGCGTCAGACACCCTATGACGTCAGGGCTTACCCCGCAAACATGAGGTCAACCGTCGCGTCAACGCGGCGCCAGACGTCCGGTGACGTAACACTTGAGTATATAAAAAGGGCTTGCCCCGCAGCCAAATAATAAGTAAGTTCAGCAGATGCCAGATAGCGGACAGCAGCAGCAGGCAGATCGTTAGTGGATGGCCCGCCGGCCGCAACTTGGTCTCTGCGTTCCCTCTCTCTGATGCCTCGGTTCCCCTGTGATTCGTCTCTGTGTGCTTTACCACTCACCACCGTCACGACTGCGCAATCATCATCTTTCCCCACGACTCAATACAATAGACCAGACAACCGGAATACCACATATATATATTTGTTTTTTTTTTAAGCTCTAGATTTGGATAATGCCATTTCAGGTGAATTTAAGAAAGGCATGTAAGATTAGTAAATTGGTAAAAATGCGTGATGGGCGAATTTTATTTTTTAAAGAAAAATTGAGAGCAATAACTTGAAATTTATAATCTGATTGAATTCAAAGTAAATTTGATAAATGAGAGTGTGAAAGTTTTAAAAATTGAATAAAAAAATGATATAAAAAAGGTAAAAATTGATTTTAAAATGCTTAAAGTGAAAATTTAAATACAAAATTTATGGGGAATCAAGTTGTGAACTTGAGGATAAAGTTAAGGTAGGTTTTTAAAAACTTACAATTGTGTGATGATTGTTCAGTCAGGAAACTTGGTCTCTGGTTGTTTTCTGCTGACGTGGAAAGCGCTCCATGTAGGGCTTGTAGAATCTTGTAGCTTCTGTAAATTTGATGACGGCTTGTCGCCTTGAGCATTGTCTCTACGATATCAGGTCGCAGGTGTGGAACTTGTCACAGGGTTTGCGTCATTCTGCTCCTCGATTTCCTTGACTTGAATTTCGACTGTGTCGTTGGGGTGGTCAGACAGCTTGCTCTGGGCGTTGGCGATCTGTGTTAGCAGATCTGCGGAGGTTCCTTGGGGCGTCGTGTATTGCGTATATATCTCTTGTTGGGGAGAGATTGCTTGGTCATTTTGTTGGAATGGCGTCCTTGTTCCTCCATCTTCGCTCTTTCTCGCTTCTATCTGGACAGTCTTCTTACCTTCTTCGTTGTGTCATTTTTCGTTTTGGTCATCCTGTCGACTATATGAGTCCTGTAAGCCTCTTGTAGAATCCTGTCGACTAAAAATGTGATAAGGTATCCAGTCGACTTAAACTATGGTGTGTAGATCGAGAGGAACAGTCAGGGTGAGGAGTTTTCCAGTACCTCTCTGCACCTTGGAAGACCTTTTACAGTTCTCACAAAGTACAGGCATTCGTGGTCGAGGCAGAGTAGAAAGCTTGGGAATGTCCACACAAAAAACGAAGACACAGTTGCACTAAGAAAGTTCCGTGAACAGATAAAAATGTTGAGCTAGGAGCGAAAGATGAAGATGGAAGAGTTCTTATTGGTCTACATGGTCGGTGAGATGGACCTTGGTGACAACCGATGAGGGCTCACGCATATGGTGAAGTGACTATCAAGTGATTGTATTTATAGGTTAAGAAGGGGGCCTCATGTATCTTTCCTGAGAAAGGGAGTTTTGCATTTCAACAGATGCGAAGAGTGTGGATCGTCTGGCGAAATTCTAAACTGGCGCCGTGGCCGTTTCCATTTTTAGACCTTGTTTTGGGACTTCTAAATCTATCTCGATTTTAGACGTTTTTGACCTTTTGCTTCAGCACAACTCTTAAACTATTACAGAGTTTTATTTATTTATCATCAGTTTGTACAAAGTACATTACATATGATGATTAATGACACATGTCAATCATGCCTATAATCATTTACAGATGCGTTTCTATTATACAACATGAAAATCTTGGTATAAGTTATATACAATATGGGGTTGTTGGTTTAAATTACCATATATATGTTATGAATATTTTTTGTTGTTGTTAGATAAAGGGTTGATAAGACATAGTTAGTTTCACATTATATAGAATTTATAAAGTTAATCCTATATTAGTGATTTAAAAGGATAGATATGTTAACTACGCATATTTACAACAAAACTATACATCAAAACTGAAAGTCTTTCTAAAAAACGATGATAAAAAAGTAAAATTATCAATGAATAAAATAAAATATGTATTTTTTTTAAATATAGAAATATTTGAGTTTTTAGATTTTATATAATACTAGCCGAATGACCCGGGCAACGCCCGTGTTTTACCCGATTAAATGTTTTTATTCAAATACTATTCGTTACAATTATAAATAGGCGCCTTAAATAAATGCATATCCTAATCCTAATCAATCAGTCATAGGCCGCCTCTGTCACGGATGGCCGGCGCCCTCCTATTGGACGGCTACGATCACGTGTCATCGTTGGCGCGTAGGTGACCTTGAGTGACTTAATGCCCCCTCCCCACCCCTGCCGGCGGCGCGCGCCCGTTGGCTGCCGGCGAGCACGTGACCTCCCTGTGCGCGCGCATCCGTGACAGGGGCGGCCGATGAGGAAAGACGGTCGTGACTATATATATAATAATAATAAAAATAATATAATATAATATAATATATGTATGAGTACATTTTGTGTAGAAATAGGATTAGTTGACTTTATAAGGTAAACTTATTCATACAGTTTGTATCCCTCGATAGCTCAGTTGGCGGAGCGGAGGACTGTAGATGTTACAACGGTGATCCTTAGGTCGCTGGTTCAAATCCGGCTCGAGGGATTTTTTTTTTTTTAATTTTTATTGGCTGCCAGCGAGCACGTGACCTCCCTGTGCGCGCGCATCCGTGACAGAGGCCAATGAGGAAAGACGGTCGTGATATAATTAAAAAGGCATATATTGGGACAAAATATCATTTATTTTACCAACATTTCAGTTGGCTGAACGCCAACCAAAATATATAGAATATTTTTTTACACATCCAGGTACGCCCTTTTTTTATATATCTAAATATGTTATTTTATTTCCCTATTACATGGTAAGGCATTTAATTACAATTATCCATTTTTTTAAAGAACATAGCAAAGGATATTGTATTATTATTTTTTAACTTATACGCATGTTTCTTTATTTTAAAACATTCTAATTCGAGTTATTCTATATATACATAACCTTTACTTCTGAAACCTAAACCAATCCTTATAGGTTGTATAACTAGCTATCAACACCAAGAATTAATCTGAGTGCTGATTTTATGCGATCAAAAGGACCAAAAAGAAGTTTTTTAACAATTTTCTAGACCGAGCTGAGAAAATCTGTAGAAAATCAGGCTCCCTACTGATAGCCGTATAAGGATTATATTTTTTCTCTTTAAAATGAAATACAATTACAAAAATTATCTTAGAAAAATATAATCAACTCAAATATATATTAGAGACTTGAAATTATATAACTAAACTGAAATATATAAGGGATATGGGTCAAATCTATAGAACAGTAAGAAGGACCCCATGAAGCATCGACACGTCGGTGATGCCCCTTAGATGTCCGAGGCCGCACGCGCGTTACATTAAAGAAACCAATATGTGTTTAAATTTTTCAGAATGAAGCAGATTTCGTTCAGAAAACTTATTTAATGGGATAGGGGGTTGTGATTATTCCCTTCTAACAAAGGAATTCCATAAGCGCGAGTCATTAGCTCGCGTCTCTCTGTGCACACATGGTTGGATACTCACTTCTTGTCCAGACGGGCCATGTGACCCAGCACGGCCACGGCGATCACAGGGGCATCATCCCCTCGGCACAGCCGGACAGTCCGGTTCCTCATGGCGTGAACCAGCACATCAAGGCCGTCCGCTGGAGCCACAGTTCCCCATAGAATAAACACTTTGCATCGTGAAATCATGCACATCACGCCTCAGATAAATAACTTTAAGTAAGAACTATAATATTAGTGGTTCACTCACTTTTAGCAGACGTGATTATTGCTGCTGGAAAAAAAAAGGATAATGTATTTAGATGCGAGTGAACCTATATAAAGATATATATTGTAAAATCTAATTATATATTATCATACCATAAAAATGATATTAATACTCACGGTTACAAAAAATAGCATTTTTTTAAAACAACCTTTTCTATAAAAATATAAACAAGCGCTTTTGTGCCATCATTTAATGTGTTTTTATGTGACCTGACGAATTTGCCACAGCGCTTGAGCTTATGCTGAATTCCTAAAACGACCTTAAGGCTAAGGCTCTAATTAATTAGATTTTAAGAGTTCCCCTAGAAGACTGAATTTATCTATAAATTTGTGAAAGCTCTATATTTAGCGATAGAAGTAAAGAACAATCACAAAAAAGTCTCCCCCTTAATTGAACAAAATATTTTCTAGGTTAAATTTTTGTGCTAATTAACGTGGCATTGATATTTTTCTTCGGTTATATAATTTTCTCAAGTTATCGACATAAAGCAGCTTACCCATGATATTCATCTGTTAGAGGAGACGTGATGACATTAAACTTATTACATATAGATATATGAGCCAAATATGGTTAAATGAAGAAATAATATCATACACATGTATATACATTATATTTTAAAGATGCAGCAACATTTAGGAGAGATGAAGATATAAATATAATTACATTCTTGGTTTTAAAGATTATTTTTTTCTCAAGTCTACTATACTTTACTTGTGTCATCACGCATCAGATTCCAACATTAAATCCCACCATATATTGATTCCAAAGATCATTGTATAGTTGCTAAATGAGCTTAAAATTGTTGTGGACACAGCAGGCAATAAAGGTTTATTTTTTTCAGGTAACACCCGTCCATTGGACATGTCGAGGAAAAGACTAAACTAATATGATTATGAAGATGGTATTTATAATGAAAAAAATATTATGACATCTATTTAAAAAGGTGAATAAGGTGATCAATGGCATAAATACAAATAAATCAGGCAAATTGAAAATAAATGAATAAAATATAATGTGCTGCCAAACTCTGCTTAACAATATCTTAGACTTCGCAGTTGACAGAATGGCCTGGAACGGACAAATTTTCAAATTCTCTTGCAAAATTTTTAATTTATTTAAAATACTTCCAGATCAAATAGAAGTATGAAACCTTTTACACTCACTCATGCAAGTTTAAAATTTTTCAGACTTCTGGGTGGTCGGAGCGGCCAGGAATGAACACATTTCTACATTTCTTTTTATGTCTTATGTTGCGCCTCTTAGTTCCGCCGTGAGCAGGCTTCTGTCTATTTAGCGCCAAATCCCCTGTGAACTTTTGATTCTAAGTTTTGTAAATTCACGACTGAAAATAACTCTATAAATAATTAATAAATAAAAAATACATTTAAAAGAAGCTTTTATTTAAATGCACTAAAAATAAAAAATATATATATATTTTATCTTCTCTCATTGAGCAATTAGATGTATCTGAGTAAAAATAAAAGCGGCGGGGGACGATCATATTTAGAGAAGAGGTAAAAATATAGCAAACAATGATAAAAAAAATCGTTAATCAGTAACTACATATTTAATCACATTAGGTTCGAAATGCATGATGATCGTCCCCTGCCGCTTTTATTTTCACTCAGATACATCTAATTGCTCAATGACTGAAGATAAAATATTTTGTTTTTTTACTTTTTATTGCATTCAAATAAAAGCTTTTTTTAAAATGTATTTTATTTATAATTATTCTAATCTCTCTCTTCCTCAAATGTTGCAATAAACTCTTCGTCATTTTTCATAAAAATATTTGTAATGGGGAAGAATAATTTCAGTTTGGGGATCATTTTCAACATTTTGTTCACCTAATCGAAACATACTTATTTCAGGCTACCTTTTTTGCATTTAATGATTCTTTCTGTTTCTGCTGTCCCACTTGCATTATAAAAAATATACTTTGTTTCCCTTCTGCAAGCTATGTAAAATTACTATCATTTTAAGATCGCCGCTACACAAACTTTCCGTCAATTTTTGGTATAATTCAAAAATAATAATATTTTTTTAAGAGTCTAATAGGTTTATTTTATTTGGGTTGAATAGGCCACAGGTATAGAAGGTATTGCATTACCATAGTGTATCAAACAAGTCTTCAAACCTTGTTTAGAGTAATGAATGAGAAGTCGATACTCGGTAGCTTTGTAATTAATTTTCAGAATTATAAAAAAGCCAACAATATCATTACAGTACACTATTCATTGTTCCCTTAGTTCCCTATTACGATAGGATTTTGTTTTGTAGTCACAAGATTCACTTTAATATTGTTCCAAGAATTTCTGCTGCTTCGTTTGATAGCTCTAGATACCTAACTAGATCATCCAATGATCCCTGATTAAATAAATGTGGAATGCTATTTTCATATGAAATAAATGCACGGTTTCTGATTCACGTTGATCGGCAAATTATGTACGCTGATTACCCTTCTCGGTATAGGATTCTAGAACCGTTTAAAAATCGGTATGAGATTATCGAGGTCGTGAGGAATAGATTGCCTAGCTGATGGTATATCAGGATTAAATTTAGTTTGTTTCTTTTTACTAGTAAGTTCTGTGATTTTGCAGATACTGAAATAACAATCGTCGTGGTGATTTTTTCGTTTCTCGCCCAACCATCGGTACACCAAAGAGAATGCTTTTTGATTTCCCTGATTTCCGTTCGAAAAGTTCTCGATAAGCACGTTCCTCATACACTATGGGGCACCACCACTTGTCTTGAAAAGTCACATTAAAATATTTTTTAGAGCATTCTTCCATTTTTGCGTTGATACGTTTCCTCTGTTTGAGATAGTAAATATTCCATATATTTTGCAGAACTTGATTAGCCTTACACTGACGCTGTATTATTTTTATATTTACAAAATAATTTGAAATAAATTCACATTATTAAACATTTATTGATATAAATTATTACAATGGTATGTATTCTATCTAAATGATGATTAAATTTCAAGCCTACGGAGTCAATATATTTAAAATATTTTGATGACAACAATGGCCCAGTTTCTTTTTAAGATTGATTTATTTTAAATTTTATTTTAGATAGAGCTAAAATTTTCAAAATTGAGTTATATTCGTGTTCTACGGGCCATAATTTACCAGAAACAACTTTCAAGTATTGAGAGGGAAAAGTGTGTGTTCTAGTGTTACTTCATTGACAGCTCATAGAAGAGAAATATTTTATAAATATTTCAAGTATTTATTTTTCTACGTGTATTAATTACTTTTATTTGATTTTTTTTCACTATTCAAAAAATATTATTTACGATATTTATATATAGATTAATCCTGAATCTCCCTTTCTGAGGGATAATAAAGAATTTTATTTATTTTTAACTAGCCGAATGACCCGGACAACCCGGGTTTTACCCGAGAGCGTATATATTTTACAATTTTTATATTCGAATTCGATTCGTTACAATTATAAATTGGCGCCGTGTATGTCACTGTTGTGAAACGCCCCGCTCCAAACTGTATGTTTTAAAAATATAAAAAGAAAAAGGGAAATTTTCACAATGATGTTTTAAAATTGTAATATTTTTATTTTTATATGAATATACTTCAAATATGATATATACTTAAAATGATGATAGCCAGTGATTTCTTGCCACTACACCGTCATTACGTCACTCAATGTCACTCTTGTGAAACGTCCCGCTCCACCAATCCCCGCCGCGCCGTGGATGGGGGTGAACTCGTGGTCCTTTACTTCTCGAAGTTGCCGCAGAGAGGCGCTGGGTGCGAGTTGATATAGGAAAGATTTGTTGACAATTTGTTAATAACTCGGAGATATTTGAGACAGAAGCATGAAAATTTGCTTATAAGTTTTTCCATATTCAAATCAATATACTGTCAATATTTCATCCATATTAATTTTTGTTAAATATTTAATTCTAAAATACCCATTCCAAGAGTCTTACAACAGTCACCTATAAAAGGAAGTTCCAAAAATGCAATATAACAGCGGTATGGTAGATTAAACTGGCGAAACCGCTGGGAGGGTTCACCACTGATGAGCCAGGCCCTCCCTTTAATTTTTCCATCGCAGTAAGGACAGTAGAAATTGTTTTATTTTAAAAAGAATATTACGCCTCTAAAATAGTTTTATAATTTGATAACAGATGGCGCTCTAATACATCGTAACATTATTGTTTTAATAAAAGACACAATTTGATATTTGCGGAAGAGCGATTGCTCGAAGCATATTATATATTTATAATTATATTTAATTCTGCTGTCTTAAAAGCTTATGTCCATAGTTCTTCTAAAATACCCATTCCAAGAGTCTTACAACAGTCACCTATAAAAGGAAGTTCCAAAAATTCAATATAAGAGCGGTATGGTAGATTAAACTGGCGAAACCGCTGGGAGGGTTCACCACTGATGAGCCAGGCCCTCCCTTTAATTTTTCCATCGCAGTAAGGACAGTAGAAATTGTTTTATTTCAAAAAGAATATTACGCCTCTAAAATAGTTTTATAATTTAAAATAAATATATGTGGCAATATAATAATAATGTTGGGAGAGAGAAATAAGGAAACCACAAGTTTGGAAGGGGAATTCCAGGCAACCAGCGAGAGAAAGGTACCGCGAGGGGCTGCCACCGCTGAACGACTGTTCGTGTCGCCACTATCCCCAACTGTCCAAAAATAGTCCTGAGGTTCCAAGAAAAGGCTCTTCCCCCCCCCCCGGAATGAGGCCAGTGGCCCAAAATGGCCGTACTTTAGCTACCTTCTATCTACGTCTCTCTCTGGTTGACTGTAGGTTTACTTTATTATTCCTGGAAGAGCATACATTATGACATATGGCCCCCGTTGAAGAAGGCTGAACATGGTTTGAGTATACTTAAAGCTGGTGAAGCCAGGAATAGAGAAAATAATTTTACAGTTGAAATTAATTAAGGTTATGGTGACATAGTTTTATGTAAATAAAATATTGTATAGTACACAAGTAAATATTATTTACAAGTAATTTTACAACACCGGGGAGTTTGATATTTAAGGGAATTTTTTATAATATCAAAGTTATAAAGGGCTATATACAATAACATCTAATGTATTATAAGGGAAATGTTATTGAGGAGTGTGAACAAGAGGAAGAAGAGTCACAAACACATGATGAAATTCTGAAGGTCATTAAGACTGGGGAACTCTACACTTTAAGATATTTTTCAGGCGGACATGGCAAGGGGAAACTTGGCATGGGCTTTTTATGCTATAGGTGTAGAGAACGAGAAATGAGGTTGAGGTTGGCAATTGTGTGAGCTCAGGACTGAGGTAAATATAGAACTGCATACAATGTTAGAACCTTGGCGAACAGAGCGAGGGGAAACTTGCCCTGGGCCATTCTACCTTATCTATGCAGTTACTTGTGTAGCGAGTCCGAGGGGAAAAGTCCCGTGTGTAGGTGAGGAAGTCGAATGGATTTATATTTAATTTGCGAAGATAAAAAAGTTCGATATGCAAAGGTTGAATATAGGCGGACAGAGCGAGGGGAAACTTGCCCTGGGCCTTTCTACCTTAATTATGCAGATACCATGGGACTTTAGTAGTTTTAACTAATCGGAGGAAAGTATGCGCCCACAGTGCCAAAAATTGGGACGAGGACGGCGTTGTCCTTTACAAGTGACAAGTTGCTCGGACACGAGGTGTTTGAACCTTCGTGGGAGCTTGTGCAAGGCAATGATTTCGCGGTGGGTTGAACGTAAAACCCATGTCTGCGCGAAATGATGACGGACCGGACAGAATCAGCGACGATGTTTAACGTACCTCCGTGGGAAATATCGGAGGTAGGCTATATCCTGCTGGTTTGGACAAGGGACAAACAAAGATTTGAAGACAGGGTCCGTGTGGCGAACGTGTGGCGCGAGAAGAAGGGGCGAACTGTGTCGCTCGATGCAGATTGTTCAAGTGCGAACAAAAAGGGTTTGATAAACATCTAGCAGTTAGTCAATCTGCATCCTGTAACGAACACACCATTGGCTAGATGGTGTGGGTCGGTGGATATGCTAGAGATGAACTACGAAATATATTGTCAAAAATGTAGGGCGAAAATTAGGATTTTGAAATAACAATATAGAAGTTCGATAATTGATTAATCAATAATTCTATAAAAGGCCCTGAGCTGGTATAAGGTTAACAAAGTTGTAAGAATGAGAGGGGCATTCAGGGGAATATAGATAAGAGTCACCAAGGGTTGGTTGTAAGCAAGGCTCACGTGGAGGTTGGAATTCTTCGACGCCTGAATTACAGGGTGAATTTTGAGTCTTTTAGGGAAAGAAATTATTTTTCGTGAGCCGTGCTTACAAGTAGGATAGGTCATATACAAATAGGTATACAAAAGTTTAGGTGCTGGAGGCATATTTTTATAGATAAATTGATTATGAAAAATCTATTGTTAATAGTAAAAATCGTAAAGCATTAATAGGTAGAATTCCATATTTTTTTTTAAAGAGTTACGTTAAAATGGAAATGATTTAAATAAAATGACGATTGTTAAATTCTACTGGTAAGGTAACTAATTAAATGAGTTACAAATATCTAGATAAATAGTATGGAGAATAAAATCATTGTTAATAGGCGTGGATAGAATAAATGAAGCTAATTATGTAAATATTGGGACAATTTACAAGGAATGACTTATTTAAAGAATGAATGGTAGGAGTTAAAACAATTGAACTCACGAGTTATGTTGGTTTAGGGCGCAGGTAAGTTCATTGAGCTTCGGGAGAGTTCTGTCTGTGACACTGTGCGTACCAGTGTTGTACATCACAGTAGCGGCAGGGATAAGGCGGAGTCTTGTCCATGATGGAGAAAGGTGTCCTGCCCTGGCACGGTGGTCGTTCTTGGGCATTTCTAGTGCTGGGAGAAGTGTGCGGCAGGTTCGTCCCCGTCGTAGGTGATCACCTTTTCCGGATCACGGTTCAAAGGTTGGCGAGGAAGGGGTTGAGGGCTCGAAGGGGAGTGGTTACAGTTGAGTTGGGTTTGGCCGATCATCGTGGCTTGGCTTCTTGTTTCTTCATACTCTGGTATATAAGGGATTTGCTTCCCGGCCAGGTCTCATCCTGTCGACTTTCAGTGTGGCAATATGATAATAATGTGGGGAGAGAGAAATAAGGAAACCACAAGTTTGGAAGGGGAATTCCAGGCAACCAGCGAGAGAGAGGTACCGCGAGAGGCTGCCACCGCTGAACGACCGTTCGTGTCGCCACTATCCCCAACTGTCCAAAAATAGTCCTGAGGTTCCAAGAAAAGCCCCTCCCCCCCCCCCGGAATGTGGCCAGTGGCCCAAAATGGCCGTACTTTAGCTACCTTCTATCTACGTCTCTCTCTGGTTGACTGTAGGTTTACTTTATTATTCCTGGAAGAGCATACATTATGACATATATATATATATTCTGTGAGATTGGATATGATGATTACCTAATATAAAAAAAAGTTGTTGTTGTTAAAGTGACGAACAAAAAACTTGATTAAAAAAATATATAGCCACTATTATCTTTTGTATTTATTGTGTTTTCTTATTGTAATGTAGTATAATAAATAATACATTTAAAGGAGAAGTCTGTCAATCATCAAAAAACAACAATTACTTATTGTGGACGTGTATAACCGACAAACATATATATATATATATATATATATATGCAATAAGTTGAAGTTCTGGTAGCTCTTGTAGAATCTTGTCGACTAAAAATGTGATGAGGTATCCAGTCGACTTATAAACTATGGTGTGAGTCCTTGTCAACCCTCGCTATACTGTGTTGACCGAGAGGAACAGTCAGTGTTACGACCACTAAATTGGTCGTCTTTAGTTTATGCAAATATGTCTGATTTAAAACTAGGGTAAAAGTATGTAAATCTCTTTTGTTGTACAAATTGTTATGATGTACTAGAGCGCCATCTGTTATCAAATTATAAAACTATTTTAGTGGCGTATTATTCTTTTTAAAATAAGACAATTTCTACTGTCCTTACTGCGATGAAAAATTAAAGGTTTGTTATGTAGATTTCTTTGTTGTATAAATTATTATGTAAATTTCTTAATGTATAAATTGACCGTGTTTTTAATAAAATGTAGTGCGTGCGGTGGACTTTCCTTCGGGCCTTCCTCTCCCCTTGGATATAGATAGCTGTTGACATAAGGCTGGACAAAGAGGCACTAGGGCGTCTCTCGAAGTTAAAGAAGAGACACACCTTTCAATATTGAGGAGAAGGCCTCAGACAAGTGGACTCAAGATTGTGGCGATCCTGCCAGGATGGAGACTCAAGGGAACTTTGCGAATTTGAAGATATTAAAGGAATCTAGAGCTACAATGAGAAATATCTTCGCTAGGGAAATAGGCGAAGTTCTAGAAGAATTGAAGGAAGACTCCCCTGATGAGGGCCCATTGATGAAAAAGAAAGAGGTCATCGTCCAGCATCACCAGCAAATTAGGGAATTTAATAGAAAAATTGAGATATAAATAATTACGGCAGAGGAACATGACGAAAAGGATATATTGAAAGAACTGGAGTCCACTGTGCACTACGAGGAAATGTACATTGATGTACTGATAGAAATCGATAGGTTCCTAAAGGCTCAAGTTGAGAAAAGGTGCTTTGCTTAAGAAAGTAAAAAGGCTCAAGTTGAGAAAAGGTACTTTGCTGAAGAAAGTAAAAAGGCTCAAGTTGAGAAAAACCACTTTGCTGAAGAAAGTAAAAAGGCTCAAGTTGAGAAAAGGCATTTCGCTGAAGAAAGTAAAAGGGCTCAAGTTGAGAAAAGGTTCTTTGCTGAAGAAAGTAAAAAGGCTCAAGTTGAGAAAAGGCATTTTGCTGAAGAAAGTAAAAGGGCTCAAGTTGAGAAAAGGCACTTTGCCTAAGAAAGTAAAAAGGCTCAATTTGAGAAAAGGTACTTTGCTGAAGAAAGTAAAAAGGCTCAAGTTGAGAAAAAGCACTTTGCTAAAAAAGTAAAAAGGCTCAAGTTGTGAAAAGGCATTTTGCTGAAGAAAGTAAAAGGGCTCAAGTTGAGAAAAGGCACTTTGCTGAAGAAAGTAAAAAGGCTCAAGTTGAGAAAAGGTATTTTGCTGAAGAAAGTAAAAGGGCTCAAGTTGAGAAAAGGCACTTTGCTGAAGAAAGTAAAAAGGCTCAAGTTGAGAAAAGGTACTTTGCTGAAGAAAGTAAAAAGGCTAAAGTTGAGAAAAGGCATTTTGCTGAAGAAAGTAAAAAGGCTCAAGTTGAGAAAAGGCACTTTGCTGAAGAAAGTAAAAAGGCTCAAGTTGAGAAAAAGCACTTTGCTGAAGAAAGTAAAAAGGCTCAAGTTGAGAAGAGGCATTTTGCTGAAGAAAGTAAAAAGGCTCAAGTTGAGAAAAGGCACTTTGCTGAAGAAAGTAAAAAGGCTCAAGTTGAGAAAAAGCACTTTGCTGAAGAAAGTAAAAAGGCTCAAGTTGAGAAGAGGCATTTTGCTGAAGAAAGTAAAAAGGCTCAAGTTGAGAAAAAGCACTTTGCTGAAGAAAGTAAAAAGGCTCAAGTTGAGAAAAGGCATTTTGCTGAAGAAAGTAAAAGGGCTTAAGTTGAGAAAAGGTACTTTGCTGAAGAAAGTCATATGACTGAAGTTGAGAAAAGGTCTGTTGTAGAAGTTGACGAGGGTCATAGGGCTGAAGTTGAGAAAGGATCCGTTGGGTCAGATGAAGAGAAAGGGCTGGGTGTGGAACAAGGAATGGATTCAAAGAACACTGAAGAAGTGAAGCTGCTATATGCAGAACAAGGTACTGATTCAAAGGTGGCAGAAGGGCTAGATGCAGGACAGGGCGGACTCTCCTTGAGACGATATTTAAGGAGGAGACCCAGTCTGCTGAAAATAATCCCTGAAATAGGGATAAAATTTCGGGAGAATAAGTTCGGAGTTTTGGTGGACATGAGAATATATTTCCGGATGATCGCCATTAAGGAGAATGATCGGGACTACCTCATATTTCTTTGGAAGAAGAGGATGGATAACTGATGGTTTTTGGGCGGGAAATGGTTGTATTGATGATTTTGATTGTGTGCCCCGTACCTAAAAAATCTGGAAGGAAAATAAATAGTTGAATATGATGATGCAAAAGGTTAGAGAAAGTAAAACCTTTCTAAACAGAGTTGTACTATCCAGATCACCTATGTGGAGAGAGAACCAATAGAAAAATCCAATTGGCAAATATCTTCCAAACAATGAAATGCAACTTGTATCGAAGGAAACTGTTTCTAGAACTATAATTGCTCCAATATTTATACTCCGGTCAGTTCTCCAAAGAAAACAAGTGCCTACTCCAGAGAAAAATCTTAATTTAGGAGGCAAGTCTCCATAAAAGTCTGGTAAAAGTGTTAAACTGGAAAGGATTGCGATTCCGGTAGATTGTAGGAATATTATATTGAGTGGTTTGAGATCTCTAAAGAAGATTTCAGAATCCTATGACTGCTCTAAACCTGCAGACGATGCCTTTAATCCTTCAGACGATACCATCGGGGTTTGTTCACCGGGGAGAGCGCCTGGAATTTTGCTGCGGAAGACATGAAATAGCGCAGGTGGATGGGATGATCCACTGGGAGAGGGCCAAAATGTTTTTTTTTTTAGGGATGTTGCTGATAATGGCGGATCTCCTGTTTATGGAATGGACGATTAAAAAGGAAATAAACAATTTTGATGCTTCACGAGCCTTAAAGGGTAGTGCTCGGGCCAATCTTTGAACTCCTGTTCAACAGCGGGGGGAGTATGTTACGACCACTAAATTGGTCGTCTTTAGTTTATGCAAATATGTCTGATTCAAAACTAGGGTAAAAGTATGTAAATCTCTTTTGTTGTACAAATTGTTATGTAGATTTCTTTGTTGTATAAATTATTATGTAAATTTCTTAATGTATAAATTGACCGTGTTTTTAACAAAATGTAGTTCTGAATTAAGAGACTGTGCGTGCGGTGGACTTTCCTTCGGGCCTTCCTCTCCCCTTGGATATAGATAGCTGGTGACATAAGGCTGGACAAAGAGGCACTAGGACGTCTCTCGAAGTTAAAGAAGAGACACACCTTTCAATATTGAGGAGAAGGCCTCAGACAAGTGGACTCAATAGTCAGGATGTGGAGTTTCCAGTACCTCTCTGCACCTTGGAAGACCTTTAAAAGTTCTCACAAAGTACAGGCAGTCGTGGTCGAGGCAGAGTGGAAAGCTTGGGAATGTCCACACAAAAAACGAAGACACAGTTGCACTAAGAAAGTTCCGTGAACAGATAAAAGTTGAGCTAGGAGCGAAAGATGGAGAGATAGACGATTTCTTACTGGTCTACATGATGAATGAGATGGACCTGAGGTAAAACCAACGCGGGCTTGCACTGAGAGTGAACTAAATTTATTTTTAGCTCGGACGGGGCTTTAAGTACCGTTTCTGAGAAAAGGGGTTTTGCATGTCACCAGATGTGAGAGGGGGTCGTCTGGTGACATTCTACTGGCGCCGTCCTGACAGCTTCCAATCTATCTTTAGATGTTGCTTTGTGGCTTCCATCTATCTCGAATTTAGACGTGTTTGACTTCTATCTCTCTAGCTCAACTCTTAATCTATTACAGAGTTTTATTTATTATCCTCAGTTTGTACAAATTACATTACATATGATGATGTAATGACACATGTCAATCAGGCATATAACCATTTACAGATGTGTTTCTACTACAACAACAACAACAAAAGCTTTATTAAGACAATTCAGTCTTACACGGATTCTCCAAGCACAGAAATGCAGGGTACATACAAGAATAGCCGTATTAACAACAACAAAAGTACCTGTTATGACCCTTTGGTCTTATATAACTTCTCCAAGTAGAAGAGGGTATATAAAATAGTTACAATAATGCTATTTACAATGTGTCAAGGGAGAGAGAAGCAAGAAAGTGCTTGCTGGGGAACTGGAGTATTGATGTGTTTCTACTATACAACATTACAATCTTGTTATAAGTTATATACAATACTAGCGAACCCGGCCACAGCAACGCGTGTATTTGTAACGTGACGCTGAGCCTCGAACCTAGGTTTGTTATAAATATTATTTAAAAATTGTTTATGTTAATTTTTATTTTAAAAAGCCTAAATTTTAAATAAAATAATATTTATATAATCTAGCACTTTATTGTAAATATGATTATTGATAATCACTGCATTAATAAATGTCAGTGAACTTGTTTATATGTATTGTTTTTTGTTTTTGAGATATTCTAATAGAACGTTCTCACAATTTTTGTAAAATATTTATATATGCACAAACACAGAATTTAAAAATATGTCTTAAAATTTGCTATAATTATTGTTATAAATATTATTTTAAAATAATTCGCCAGAAATCGTCCCGGTAGTATACTAAACAACTTCCCAAAGTTTCATGGCAAACATCTAAAATAAAATAATACTTTTAATACTTTGCTACAATATTAAAAATAGGGGTGCTTAGGTGTTTAAAATGTAAAATGTGCTCTAAATAGTATTACATAGAGCCTTCATAACAAACATATTTGAAATACACCAATTAAAATATAATAATGCTGTAAAAAAAGACTTTGCTACAATAATATAAAAGAAATGAAAATAAAAAAGACACCCACGCTGAGCCTAGAACCTAGGTTTGTTATAAAAATTATTTAAAAATTGTTTATGTTAATTTTTATTTCAAAAAGCCTACATTTTAAATAAAATAATATTTTTAATAATTTGCAACAATAATATAAAAGAAATGGAAAAAAAAAACACCCACGCTGAGCCTCGAACCTAGGTTGTGGGGGTACGAAGCTGTGTACCTAACCTATAGGCTAAGCTTGACGTTACAAATACGCTCATGCGAGGCTATTTCAGGCCATACGCCTGCCGCGAGGGGGCGCTGATTGCGAGTGAATTTACGTTTTATTGTAAATAAAAATGCAACGAAAGGTTATTTCTAAAGAGTAATTAGCCAGAAACCATCCCGGTAGTATACTAAACAACTTCCCAAAGTTTAATCACGATCGGTTGAGCGATGTAGAAGATTATCACTTACGAACGGACCAACAAACATTCATTTTTATATATATAGATGGGGTTGTTGGTTTAAATTACCATATATATTAATTAAAAAACATATATTTGATCAAATTATTTATTTTACCAATATTTCAGTTGGCTGAATGACAACCTTTTTCAAGGTATTATAACATATTAATGTGTGTCAACAACAAATTCAGCGCCACATAGCGTCTATAGAATTAAGTTTTAAAACTATTTTCGCTTTAAAGTAAGGGATTCCCTTACAGCTACGGCTCTGAATGCATTGCCAGAGTCATAAAGAGAAAAAATATTACTGCTATATATAAATCTTCATTCAATTTGAAAATATTTCTACACCACCCAGACACCAAACAAATTAGCAAATTAGAAAACTAAAACAATGTAATTTACAAAATACCATGTAATGATTGTCCCGCCACATACATAGGAGAAACAAGTAAGCCTCTGAAAGATCGCATCAATCAACACAAATCTGGTTTGAGAAATTATAATCCACTAGCGGATGTACACGGCTTCGCCCGGGTTTTACCCGAGTAAAGGTTTGTCTAACGAACATTTGTTAAAACAATTCTCTATAAACTTATTAAAAAAATTATAGATATATTTTGATAATTTGAAACTCGTAAATTTTAATCTCTCGATAAAGTGAACATTTTTTCCCGGTCCCTGTGTGCCGTGTCATCCTGAATTTTGTCTTTCCTAATTTTCTACATTACAAAATCATCGTTTTATCTAGTGAAAATATTTTCCCGGTCCCTTGAAAAATACTCGATAAGTTGAATAAAATCAATATTAATTGGTTCCCTCGGTAATTGGAAGTTAAAGGAATAATATCTTTGCCTTGGAATTGTATCATTATACTTGTCTCAAATAAATTGGCGTGTCATCCTGAATTTTATCTTTCCTAATTTCTACATTACAAAATCATCGTTTTATCTAGTGAACATTTTTCCCCGGTCCCTTGAAAGATATTCGATAAGTTGAAAAAAATCAATATTAATTGGTTCCCTCGGTAATTGGAAGTTAAAGGAATAGTATATTTACTTTGGAATTGTATCATTATTCTTGTCTCAAATAAATTGCCGTTTAGATAAATGATAAAACTAACTTTGACTTGTGCGCAAAATTCCCACGCTCTACGGGCGGAGATCAGAGCTTCGTTAAGTGGATTCGTCAGTGTAGAGGACAAAACGTTCCGTCGGCGGTTTCATGTTCAAGTCTTTCGCTCAGTCTCTTGGGATTAAAGGATTTGCTTCAAGCGAGGGGTGGCTCCCAAATTATATAAAAAAAAAACGACACGGGATATCATTTAAAAAATCAGCGGAGAGAGCGCCAGCGTGGATATTTCCATTTGTTCTTAAAGGATTGACGACCTAAACCAACTTTTGAATGGCTATGACCTATGGTTATCGTCTGATTTCTACTAATTCAAAAATGAATAGAGGTTCGTATCAAGCAAATTAAAAGAGAAAACAGGAAACTTTTATCAAGTTGGTATGCTTAAAGAACGAAACTATGCAAAACCTTCTATATAAGTTATTTAATTTTTAGTATCGCATTTTTATTTATTCCAATTTTATATTTAAACGATACTCATTATTTCTTTTGATTTGTATATATCGTATATATCGTCTTGCACAATTATTTAAACTTGTTTAAATATAAAGTACAATACTTTAAATAAAATATGTTTCTTATACAATCTAAAATTAGAAAATAAACTTTTAAATCGGTAACCTCAAGGAGATAGCCATTATAAAGCACAAATATTTGAATTAGTTCTACTCAATATATTAGCCCTGAAAGACCCAAGGTCATCAGGAGTGGAGCAGACTTCCTACCTAAGCCTATCTCCATCGCAATGGTGGCGCTCCTTGCGAGTTAAATCTACAAATCTGCAAATACCTCTAAAGATATTCAAGATATTCAATAAATTATTTTTCAGAAACCTTTCCAGTACTATACTAAATAACTTACCAAAGTTTCATGGCGTTCCAATGAGTGGTTTGGTCAAGCATAAAGGACACACATACATTCATTTATATATATATATTAGCGGATGTTTCCGACTTCGCCCGGGTTTTACCCGAGTAAAGGTTTGTCTAACGAATCTCTCGATAAAGTAAACATTTTTTTCCCGGTCCCTTGAAAAATACTCGATAAGTTGAATAAAATCAATATTAATCGGTACCTGAGTAAAGGTTTGTCTAACGAACATTTTTTAAAACAATTCTCTATAAACTTATAAAAAAAAATAATAGATATATTTAAATAATGTGAAGCTCGTAAATTTGAATCTCTCGATAAAGTGATCATTTTTTCCCGGTCCCCGTGTGCCGTTTCATTCTGAATTTTGACTTTCCTAATTTTCAACATTACAAAATCATCGTTTTATCTAGTGAACATTTTTCCCGGTCCCTTGAAAAATACTCGATAAATTAAATAAAATCAGGGTCGTTTATGGAAGATGGACGAAGTTCCCGGAGGTTATCTTGAGCAAGCCCCCGCGAGGCTTTTTTCTTGACTACTTGGCACAGCTGTGTCACCAACTCTGACCCCGCGCGCCAGGACATCTTGACCCCTCTGATTGGTCGGTGGGTACTTGGACTGTCCATCCGGCCGGCGGCCGGACGATTATAATCTCTCGACAGGGGGTGGGGCAGACCTAAGCCTATCTCCGTCGCAAGGTGGCGCTGCTTGCGAGTTAAAGCTACAAATCAGAAAATAACTCTAAGGATATTCAAGATATTCAAGAAATTATTTTTCGAAAACCTTTCCGGGGATATACCTAATAATATCTCAAAATTTCACGGCGATTGGATGTATGGTTTTTGAACCTATAGAGTACACACACACAGACAGTTTTGAGAAAAGGATAACTATCATAAAATGCAGGGAAAGACAAATTCAAAACTATTATAGACACGTATGATTCTTTCTTAAAAATAAAACAATTTCTACTGTCCTCATTGCAATGGAAAAATATTAATGGGAAGGGCCTGGCTCATCAGTGGTTAACCCTACCAGCAGTTTCGCCAGTATGAGCCTTGAATAGATATCACTAAAAGTATTTTTATTGTCAAAATGTCTCTTCACTTTTTCCCATCGTACCTCAGTAAAAAAAAGCAGACGACGGCCTTGACCTTTAGATGACCGTTGATGGTAGAAAGCTACGGAAGATGTAAGAGAGAGGGAAAGATAAGTCATTTCAACGTAATCATTGGGGAGGCAGTGGTCTTTTCTTGGAATACAGGGGGGTGTTTACCGGAGGTTTAGGGGGAAATATGGCGTCTAATGATTCCTCTTTTTGTTACGTATAAAAGGATATTACGTCATCTTACCTAGCTAAACGTCATGAAGCAATGATTTCACCATTTTTTAAAACTCTAGATTCGATATTGCCACGTGAAAAATTAGGGAAGACCAACTTCGGGATGAGACAGCAATTTATTTCAGGCAAGAACAGACTATGAATGGTAAACAAAATATAAGCAATGAGGGAAAACATAAAATAATAAATACTTAGTTACATAGCTCCTTCCCTATGGGAGCTGTTACCCACACCTAGGGATTTTTGTAGTTACTGGCATTGATCTGACGTGCTTCTGTCAAGTATTCCATCGGAGTCTTGGAACTTTGTTCCTAGTACCTTTGCGTCCTTTTTCTTGCGGCGTGAAGAACGGCTTTGTCTTCGTATCGTCTATAGGGACATCGTCATCTTGGAGGGAAGTCTTGGCTTTGACACGGCGGTGGAAACCTGGAGTCAGTTTCTGAAAATGTAGATCACAGCACCCATGGACTCAAGGTCTTCTCGGCGATCTTCAGTTTGTCTTCCCTAATTTACCGGATTTACCTAATTTAGCGGATGTACACGGCTTTGCCCGGGTTTTACCTGAGTAAAGGTTTGTCTAACGAACATTTGTTAAAACAATTCTCTATAAACTTATAAAAAAATAACAGAAATATTTTGATAATTTGAAACTCGTAAATTTGAATCTCTCGATAAAGTGATAATTTTTTCCCGGTCCCTGTGTGCCGTGTCATTCTGAATTTTGGCTTTCCTAATTTTCTACATTACAAAATCATCGTTTTATCTAGTGAAAATTTTTCCCCGGTCCCTTGAAAAATACTCGATAAGTTGAATAAAATCATGGTCGTTTATGGAAGATGGACGAAGTTCCCGGAGGTCATCTTGGGCAAGCCCCCGAGAGGCTTTTTTCTTGTCTACTTGGCACAGCTGTGTCATCAACTCTGCCCCTGCGTGCCAGGACATCTTGACCCCTCTGATTGGTCGGTGGGTACTTGGACTGTCCATCCGGCCGGCGGCCGGACGATTACATTCTCTTGACAGGGGGTGGGGCAGACCTAAGCTTATCTCCGTCGAAAGCAGGAGCAGAACAGGAGAAAGAAGTTGGTAGAGCCGTCTAGAATCTTCCACGAAGTACACCGGCGTCGGCGGTGAGCAGCAGTCCGACCTCTTGAGACAGCATCTCGCGTTTGCTTTGAGTACACCACGTAGCTTCGTTTTTCTACCTCTCTTTCTCCTCCCTTGGCATGAGCTCCTAATCCCTATCCCATGTAGATATTTCCAGAACGGTCATGGTTGGTCAACCAATCAGAAACCCGCCTGCCCTAAGCTTTGTGCAATCGCTTTAGATTGGCCAATCAGTTGTTCTCCGATTTTTCTACATTATTCTTGAACATTCTGAAACATTCTATTCTGGAATGCGCGCTTTTCCTTTATATCTACGTAACACTATATATCAATTTTTCCCCTCCTCATTGAATATAAGCAAAAATATTTAATTCTAACTTAATTCTATTGACTTTATGTGGCGCTGAGTTTGTTATTGACACACATTAATATTATTTTGAAAATAGAGCAATCCATAAATAAATTTTCAAATAAAAAGGCATATATTGGGTCAACATTTTATTTATTCTACCAATTTTAAACACATTAATATGGTATAATACATTGAAAAAGGTTGGCTTACATCCAACTGAATTATTAGTAAAATAAATTATATTTTGATTCTATATATGCATTTTTAATTAAATATTTATATATGTATTGCTCTATTTTCAAAACATATATATGGTAATTTAAACCAACAACGCCAAATTGTGTATAATATAACAAAATTTCATGTTGTATAATAGCAACACATCTGTAAATGATTATACGTTTGATTGATATGTGTCATTACATCATCACATATATTTACTATGTACAAACTGAGGATAAATAAATAAAACTCTGTTATAGATTAAGAGTTGAGCTAAAACAAGAGCTTGAGATAGAAGTCCAACGAGGCCTAGAAGATGACAGGGAGTTGCCAGAGTGTACAATTTCGCTTCCGATCCACGCCCCTATAGCATACGCTGAAATTCAATACTTCCTGTCGGAAAAGATATATAAGCCTCCAAAAGGGCCAGGAATATTTAGTCACTTGATAGTCACTTAACCATCAGCGGGAGCCCTCGTCAGTTGTGTCCAAGGTCCACCTCATCGACCATGTAGAACAGTTATCTATCTCAATCTTCCGCTCCTTAGCTCGAATCCTATCTGTTCACGGAAATTTCCTAGTACACCTGTGTCTCTTCGTTTTTTGTGTGGACATTCCCAAGTCTTCCACTCTGCCTCGACCACGACTGCCTGTACTCTGTGAGAACTGTTAAAGGTCTTCCAAGGTGCAGAGAGGTACTGGAAAACTCTCCACATCCTGACTGTTACTCTCGGTTTACAGAGTATAGCGAGAGTCGACAGGATACCTCACCATATATATAGAACAAAAACAACAAAGGCTTTTATTAGGGCCCCTTGCCCTGTATGTATTCGCCATAAAACAACAAAATAATACAATAATTTTTCCTCCCTTTCCCCATGTGCACGTGAGCCTTTGTTTGAAAAGGGATTTATTTACACATCTTTTCTAAAACTTTCCTCACTACCTCTTTCGAGTATGAATCTATGGAATGGTATGGAATGGGTTGCTAAATCTCCAGAGAGTGTTTTTAAGAGTTTTTTCCTTTTTATTCACCTAAATATTTGCATTCTATGATACAACAACAAACAAAAAAACTTTATTAGGGCATCTAGCCCTGTACGGATTCCCCGAGGAGTTACAGACAATATTAAACTTAAGAGAACAGGTGAAGATGGAGTATTTACAATTAAGGTATGACAAACAGGGTGACCTTTTATTGAGCCCCTGTTCTTCTCTCTTCCACGAGTGCAATTTTATTTCTAACCGCTTTTTGATAGTTGAACAGTTCAATTGCCCAACTTTTCTTATCTGAAACAATTTTTATTAGCTTTATTGAGTTCAAATGCGGTCTAGGAAGACTTTTCAGGATCTTTTTTCTCACTCCTTCCAGATCCCCGCATTCAGCAATAAAATGGTATATTTCATCAGTTATCTGACTTCCACATAACCCACAGTACAAATCTTCTTTCTTAATTGCGTAAATATGATTTTCTTTGATCATTGTTGACATCAATCTGATCTGTGCAATAAAACTCACTAAAGCCGAAGACAAATTGCATGAAAAGTAGTGTTCTGGAATAAATGAATCATAAAGTAACCTATAGTTTGAGTATGTTTTCGTAATAGATAATTTTGCCAAATCTTGCTGCAATAGCTGTTCAATTTTTATTTTTAGTATATTCGGAAGTTCGATCTGTATGTCATCATAATTTAACCTATAGTTTAGCCATGTGAGTCCACAATGATTGATGATATCCATCATATTCTTACATAATCCTATAGGTTTTTTTTTGTCATTAAGGAAATTTCCTTCAATCTATTCCAGCATAACTTAGGTAGTCTATTGTCTTCCATTTTTTGTAATCTAATGAAATATTTCAAAATTAATTTGATCGTTGTAAAAGTCAGAGATATTCTGCCTGTTTCCAGCCTTACAATATACCCTGGTATATATCTTGGTAGATTCAGAAAATTTGCATTCTATGATATAGTGGGAGATTTTATCAGATATCATATTTCCACAAATCATGCAGTGAATGTTTTCCTTTTTGATGATGAAAATATGTGTCTTTCTCTATCCAGAGTTGAAGTAATTCAAATCTGTACACTGTAGGCTATTATATTTGATGACAGATTCCATGACAAGTATCGTTTTGGCATAAATAAATTACAGAGAATTTATAGTTTGAAAAAAAAATCGAATTGTCGAGTCTAGCGAAGTCTTGTTGGAAAAGCTGTTGTATTTTTGTTTTCATGATCTCAGGAAGTTCTTTTTTAATTGTATCATAATTCGGTGGAGGATTCAGCCATGATTTATCACAACAGTTGATTATACCATTAACAGTTTTGTGTAATTCTATAGAGTTTTTCGACATTTTTTGTACTTTTTTTAGTCTGTTCCAGCATACTCTTAGTAGTCTGTACTCGTTCATTTCCAGTATTCTCAAATCGTATTTCAGTGTTAATTTTGTGGCGGTAGCAGTAAGTGAAATTCATCCAATTTCCAATCTTAGTATGTGCCCCGAGGTATATCTAGGTAAATAAAAAAAAAATTAAAATGAGGTTTGAAGTTGCTCTATAATTTTCCCATTATCGCAGGCGCACCCTGGGGCCGCGTAAAAAATAATTGATTTTATCGAAGATTTGAATAGATTGAATGCAACTTCTATCGGTTCGATTTTTTCTCTTTTTAGTAAACCAATGTTTGAGTTTAATGCGGTATATGCCTTTGCTTTGAAAACTAGCACAGCTTGTCTGGTACTGCGTGTGTTTGTATAAGGGAATCCCAGATATTATATTCTAGGGGTGACAGTCAACGGAGTGCCTCCCCAGAACCAGTTTTATTTTCTTGCTGGTCTTCCACCATTTCTGAGCACCATCATTTTTGACTTTTTTTCATTTAAAACTAATTTATTTTACTTTATATAAGTTCTAAGTAAATTGAAATTGCTTTGCAAATTGATTTTTGATTCTCCTATTATTGCTATGTCATCTGCATACATGAGAAGATGAAGGAAGCCGAAGTCTGGAAGTTAGAATCCTGTAAGTGAAGAATTATTATAATATTCAATTAGATCAGGTATATATATAAATATAAAATTTTGACTATAATCATACGCCGCAGTCCTTTATCTATATATATAAAATTGAATGTCTGTCTGTCTGTCTGTTTGTCTGTACTCTATAGATTCAAAAATCATACATCCAATCGCCGTGAAATTTTGGGATATTATTAGGTATATCACCGGGAAGGTTTTTGATAAATAATTTCATGAATATCTTGAATATCCTTAGAGTTATTTGCAGATTTGTAGATTTAACTCGCAAGCAGCGCCCCCATTGTGACGATCATAACAGGTTTTCTTATCACTAAGTTTGTTATCTTAAATATTATTCATCAAAAGTAAGATTATCTCAGGATGACACGGCAATGTGACACGGGAAAAAATGTTCACTAGATAAAACTATGATTTTCTAATGTAGAAAATTAGGAAAGACAAAATTCAGGATGACACGGAACACAGGGACCGGGAAAAAATGTTCACTTTATCGAGAAATTCAAATTTACGAGTTTCAAATTATCAAAATATATCTTTTTTTTTTATAAGTTTTTAGAGAATTGTTTTAAAAAATGTTCGCTAGACAAACCTTTACTCGGGTTAAACCTCGGGCGAAGCCGGGTACGTCCGCTAGTAATGTATAAAAATGAATGTTTGTATGTTTGTTTGTATATATGTCCGGTATACAAATTCGCAGTAGTTCACTAATTCAAACCAAAATTTCCATACATAGGTAAATAAATACGGGGAAGACGATAGGCTATTTTAAAAATATATATATAAATCAATTATTAAAACTAAATATTTTTAGTCAGAAAAAGATGATGACGATATTGCTGTATCATGTTTGATTATCAGATACAAAATTATATCGGGAAAAATTCTAAAAAGCAGAGACCACGGGTGAAACCAGTTCGTTATTTTGTACGCAGGAACAAAATTCTAACAGATAAACATTCATTCGAGCAGAAAACAAAAGCCAGAACATCTTTCTATAAAAATATCGCTTCTCAGACACAAAGTTTGGAGCGGGACGTTTCACAAGAGTGACATCCACGGCGCCAATTTATAATTGTAACGAATAGTATTTGAAAATCAAAATAATATAATTTTCAAATATCGTTGTGAAAATTTACATATTTATTTTTATATTTTAAAAACACACAGAGTTTGGAGCGCGACGTTTCACAAAAGTGACATCTACGGTGCCAATTTATAATTGAAACGAATAGTATTTGAATAAAAACATTTAATCGGGTAAAACCCGGGCAACTAGCCGGGCTAGTAAGTTATAAATAGTAGATGTGACAGTGGTTCTCCTTGTAAAACTCCGTAATCAATTTTTACGTCATTTGAGTATTCACCTTTCCATTTAACTGAAATTTTGCTGCCTCATAATACATTTTTATTATTGATATAAACCTTGGGCTGATTCCAATTTTTTGTAATTTATTCCAGAGTATTTCCTGAGGAACTGTATCGAATGCCTCGGTCAATTCAACAAAGAAAACGTATAGTTTACCTCGTTTCTTTCTTAAAGATAGTTGGATAAGGGTATTCATGGTAAAAATATGGTCTAGACATGAGCGGTTTTTTCAGAATCCTGCTTGATTTTCTCCTATATAATGTATTTTCTCAATCCAATTATTGAGTCTGTTTTTTTAGAATTGAGGTAAATAATTTGGACATATTGCTGCATAATGCTGCATAGGATGTATAATTGAATACGTCCAAATCTCTGGATATTTCATTGCTATCATTATCTTGTTGAATATAGTTCTTAGTTTTTCTAGAAAATAGGTATTGTTAATTTCTTTAAAAGTTCATTGGGAATATTATCCGGTCCTGCTGCTTTACCATCCGCTAAACCTTTAATTGCGGTTATGATCCCATCAAGCGTTATTTCTTTATCTTATTCTATATCTTCCCACTTGATCATCAGGTTTGTTTTATGGAAGGGTCTATTGCCGCCTTTATTCATCAGTTTTTGTAGAAGATAAACCAGTCCTTTATATCTATATCAGCTGAGAGGGTTATTTTTTTCTAAGAATCGATAGAGCGCTCTAGAAAGATTTGGGATCTCTAGAATTTTTCAATTTGTCTGTTTTGTCCTTATTAAATTTATCTCTTTTTGTTTATAGTAATTTTAAGTATTTCTTCCTATCTTCTATATATTTTTTCCGGTCCTTTTCTTCGGCAGAATTAGTATATTTCTTTAAACTTGATTTAGTTGTGTTTTTCATTTGATAGCATTCCCTATCGTACCAGAACTTAGATATTGTGTTGCATTTATTTACTATTTTGGTAATATTTGATGAATCCTTGCCTTGAAAATTTGCTTGGTGAAATTTTCAGTAGTTGTTTCAATATCTGCAGCGATGTCATATATTTCTTCTAGTGCATCCAGATTTCGTTTTAGTAATTCTTCATTTTGAGACCAGTCTTATTTTCTGAATGGTATCGCGCTTTTTTGTGTTGATTGCTTTGGTTTATGATCTGTATTTAGCACCAAGATTATTGGTAGATGGTCAGAATAGGGGAGCTCTCCTATCCACATATCAGATATGTTCTCTATTGGGCTTTGTGTAAACATAAAGTAGTCGGAGACTGATGCACCTCTATCTGACACAAAGGTAAATAAACCTTCTGTGTCTCCTTTTGTTCTTTCATTTTCTATTGTAATCATAGAAGGCAATGAGTCTTTCTGATGATGGAGAAATTATTTGGTATTTGGAATGTCTGTGCTTATTTAGGGTTGTTCCCAATTGCAATGGGTTGTGCAGACTCCCCCTATTTCCTGTTCTTATATTTATGTCACCAGCAATTACGACTTCATTGTATTCTTTTATTTGGTATTCAATCTGATTCAGCAATTTAGTTAGATTTTGTTCATGTGATACATAGGGGGGTAGGTATGTAGAAGACAGACATGTATTCACATCAGACCCATCGATTGATTTGTTTATAATTATTGTTATCCAACAGGATCCTACCTCTATTTTTTTAATGGTCAATTTTTCCTAAGCCCTACTATAATTCCTCCGGATGCACTTCCCTTCATTTCTGATTAATTGTTGAGAGTTGTATAATATGGTAATCCTCTATCAAAATTTTGGTTTCGTCTATAAGCATGTTTCAGTAATTGCAAACACTTATAACGATATAATTCGATTGTATCCGTTAATAATATATATATATATATATATATATATACAAAGCCAACTATACGTATCAAATAAAAGGATTTAAAAGCGCGAAAGTTTCTTTTATAATAATACAAACTTCTACGGTCCTTACTGAGATGAAAAAAAATATATTTAAATGTAATTCTACTTTCCTATAAGCTTATGTCCATAGTTTACTTGAAAACCATTTATAAGATTCCATCCTTCAGTGTAGCATATAAAGGCAGAATGATCCAATACATTATTAGAGCTTTGAGAAGCGGTCTGGTGGATTAAATTGTCGAAACCGCTGGGAGGGTTCACCACTGATGAGCCAAGCCCTCCCAATATATTTTTTCATCGCAGTAAGGACAGTAGAAGTTTGTATTATTATATATTGGAATCCTATCGACTTAATCTTTGGTGTGTGTAAGATCCTGTCGACTCTCACTATATTGTGTTAACTAAGAGGAACAGTCCGGATGTGGAGAGTTATCCAGTACCTCTCTGCACCTTGAAAAACCTTCAACAGTTCTCACAGAGTACAGGCTGTCGTGGTCGAGGCAGAGTGGAAATCTTGGGAATGTTCACACAAAACTCGAAGAGACACAGTTGTATTAGAAAAGTTCTGTGAACAGATAGGAGTCGAGCTAAGCAGCGAAAGATGGAGATAGAAGAGTTCTTACTGTTCTACATGGTCGATGAGGTGGACCTTGGACACAACCGACGAGGGCTTCCGCTGATGGTGAAGTGACTATATATTTACGCGAATTGACAGATTCATATATCTTTGCCGAGAGGAAGTATTGGGTTTCAGTGGATGCACAACAAGGGCGTGGATCGCAAGTAGTGTATTTGCATACTGGCAACGCCCTATCTTCTAGGCCTCGTTGTGGGACTTCTACATCTCGATCTCTGCTTTTGCTCAACTCTTAATCTATAACAGAGTTTTATTTATTTATCCTCAGTTTGTACAATGTATATTACATATGATGATGTAATGACACATGTCAATCATGTGTATAATTATTGACAGAAGTTTTTATTATACAACATGACAATATTGTTATATTATGCACAATATAAGGTTGTTGGTTTAAATTATCATACTATCTCTCTATATATAAAAGTCAATTTCTGTCTGTCTGCTTCGCGATAAACTCAAAAACTACTGAAACAATTGGTACCAAATTTTGCATGTCGCTTTTTATAAACCTGAGGAAAATTTTTGACTGCATTTGATTAGTATTTTTGGCTATTTCTTTTTTTCATTTGAAGATCTTTTTTTTACGCGGACTAATCCGGAATGGAATGAATACCTAAATATGGTCATTTTTTGTAAGCATCAGTGGTTCAGTGGTAGAATGCTCGCCTGCCACGCGGGCGGCTCAGGTTCGATTCCCGGCCGATGCATTTTTTTTACAATTTTTAAAACTCATTTATATTATATATAATATTAATAAACATTATTATATCAACTATATTAATTAAATCAAATACCTAAACACTAATATAATACAATTTTTGCCATCACACATACTTTTTTCCTGTAGTTTATGTGTTACTTCTTTATTGCTATTCTATGGCACTTCTAATATTTATTATTGATATACTTTTAGTATTAAGGAAATTGCACCCAAGGGATTTCTCGGGCGAAGCCGGGTCATTCGCCTAGTATATCATAATTATATTTTAGCCGAATGACCCGGGCAACGCCCGGGTTTTACCCGACTAAATGTTTTTATTCAAATACTATTCGTTACAATTATAAACACATAGGACAATATTTCTGGAATTGTGCTAATCAAAATCACGAAGAAACAGGTCTAAAATTTCAGACAAAAAAATATGTTTGCAATTGGATTTTTTTCTTCTCCATTCGCCTCTTCTTTTCATCCAGTCATCTTACACCTAAAACCCCATGCTGTAACCATTTATTTCTTACAGCCTGTCTTTGCCAGTTGCTGCTTCTTTCTATCATTTCTCCTATGCTAATACTTTCTGTAATTCCAAAAGAGATTTTTAAATGAAATTTTCTAAATGATATTTAAAAAATAGGAACTGGAAATATAAATATAGCATTTTTTGCTCCTCTTTTAATTTATAATTATCTGCATGAGGTGATATTTATTTTCACAGTGACTCTATTGTGCCGTTATAAAATTTTAGATACGTTTCATTATTTTTTCCACATGTCCTTTCAACTACCCATCAAACAAGGGAAAGGAGAGAAAATGACAGGAGAGCTGCTTCTTCGTACTAAATTTCTCTCTAAGTATAACTAATTGTTTTAATTTTGGGTGAATAGAAAAAAAAAACGAAGAATAGAGCGCTTCTCCCGTCAAATTAAACGTCAAAACATAACGCCACCTATTGACCGTCGCCTCAACTAGCGGCCTCGGGTCGGTGACAAAGCCAAAACACCAGCTTTGGCAAACTGAGAAGCGTCCACCTAGAGACCATGGTTTCGGGCTAATAGCCCTCGTCAGTCTAGGACGGACTTTATTCTATGAGGCCCACATGGGATCTAATGGAATCTTCACAATCAACCAAAGAGGTGTTTTGCTGGCAAGGTGGCTGGGGACGGTCAATAGATGGCGTCAGGTTTTGACGTTTATTTTCCATCTAGAAAAAATATATAAATACCTTGTCTATATATATATATATATATATATATATATATGCATACATATAATACTACTTCATTATGAAAATATATCGGAAAAGTAAAAAAAAATGAAAGCAACAAATACATATTATTTTTTAAATGTGTGGAAATTTCTTAATTTCTTCCAATTTCCTCGTATTTTTCTTTATTTAAATCATCTTCATATGGCTTATAGTTAAGGCACACTTCAAGATACCATTTATTCATATTAAAATTGTGATAAAAATAAAAATTATGATAAAATATTATAATTGTCTGTAATAGGGGTCAAGTCGGAATGCGACCCCCCAATTCGACTAAGTCAAAATTAAATTTGCTTCTCAAATTTCATCAACTACATATTATAAAATGACATTTTAATTTAGAGAAGGCACCTATTTTCATTACAATTTCTTAAATATGCCATTTTATCGACCTTCGCTGTACAAAAAAAAAACGCACTAATTCAGATCAATTTGAATGGCATTGAATCCAGGTTTGAGACAAATTCAAAGAGGCATAGCATGGCTTCCATAAGCAAAATCCTTTGTGAAAAATAATCCAGGTGAATAATCTAGGTACAATCCAGATTTGAGACAAATTCAAACAAAAAGGCAACCTATATACTATAGTTTCGGGCTATGGTTTGTTCCAAAATTAATATTTATTTTAAAAAGTTGAATTATAAGCTATTTTATTAAAGGCATTATGTACGTTAGTTGAGAGAGAGAGGGCGGTCACCCTAGTTAATTCGAAACTAACTTGACTCGACCTAACCAGCTTCCAGTTTGCGACCACCTCCAGGAGAGACAGCCATGTTTATAAACACAATCTCTCATGAAAGGTCCCACTGTATCGTGCAGCAAGGTATTCAAAGTACCTTGCTCAGGGGCCAATAGGCCCTGGGGATCGCACACGAAGGAAGGGCCAGCCCGGCGGCAGAGCTCGGGGTCTGTGCGAGGATTGGGAAAGTCCTCAGCCGTCCAGCTGGGCGGCACTTCCTTCGCCAAGACTCCTAGGATGGGCAGGATGAAGGCGAGGGTCCGTAGCATTTCTCGGTCTGTTGATCCTCTCGGCTGGAATTACACACAGGCCCATTATGACTGTAACCATAGCCATATTAAATAGACGATAACATTATGAAATTTCTATTATATTTCCATTATACAAGGTATGTCCCATAAGTTCCCGGACTGGGTCCATAAAAAAAAAGGTAAGATTTTTTTTAAAATGTTTTATTAAAACTTTTCAAAGTAATCCCCCCTTTCTTCAACCGACCAGCGCCATCGTTTCTCCCAATTATCGAAACAGTTTTTATAGGCCTCTTTTGGAATGCTCTTCAATGCCAGCAGCGATTTTTCTATTATGTCTTCCCTGGTGTCAAAATGTCTTCCTTTTAGAACTGCTTTGAGTTTGGGGAACAGGAAAAAGTCATTTGGTGCGATGTCTGGGGAATAGGGTGGTTGAGGTAGGATTTCTGTCCCGTTTTTCGCCAAAAAACTCGTCATCAAGTGCGCTGTGTGAGGGCGGGCATTGTCATGGTGTAGGATCCAGTCACCATTAGTCCATTTTTCTGGCCTTTTTTTTCGAATCGCTTCCCTTAGACGGCGAAGAATGCTCAAATACATTTCCTTAATAACTGTTTGGCCTGCAGGAAGATACTCGTGATGAACAATGCCCTTGTTATCCAAAAAAGCGACCAGCAACACCTTGTTTCTGGATTTCAATATCCTGGATTTATTGGGTCTAGGCTCACCCTGACCTCTCCACTCGGCAGATTGACGCTTGGTTTCAGGGTCATAGCCATAGACCCATGTCTCGTCGCCTGTGATTATCTTGTCTTTCCATTCCGGATCCGTTCTTGTCATTTCCAGCATGTCCTCACAGGTTGCAAGCCGACACAGGTTTTGCTCATTAGTGAGGAATCTTGGGATGAATTTTGCAGGAGTCTTTTTGAGCCTCAAATCTTCGGTTACGATCCTTCCAATCGTTGTTTTAGAGATGCCTGTGTCTTGCTCTAGCTCCAGCAAAGTGGTTCGAGGATTTTCTTTTATCAAATCGGTGATTTTTTGCACATTTTCATCAGTCCTTTGAAATGTTGGGCGTCCTTGACGAGGATCATCTTCAATGGAAATTCTGCCAGCTTTAAATCTAGAATGCCATTCAAAAACATTTGTTCTCTTTGGGGCGTTATTGGGGAATGCTTTATTAAGCATTTCAAAAGTGTCGGTTGCTGATATTTGAAGTTTCACACAAAATTATATGCAAATCCTCTGCTTCAATTTTTGTTCCATCGTAAAATCGCCGCAGCGCAAGGTGTAACCTTTAAATAAATTAGAATAACTTTGGCGCGCGCGCAGGTACCGCCTCGATATTGGTACCACCGTGTTGCCAGATATTTTTTCTATAATAAACTGTCAAATTTATTTACATTTTTCATTTATTTATTTTTTTATGGACCCAGTCCGGGAACTTATGGGACATACCTTGTATATATATATATTTTTGCTTATCCCTAGTACACGTGGTACAGGCCATGATAATCATGGTGGGTAGAAGGCGACTGCTTTTACTATAAGTGCACCACATGTCTACACATGTGAAAAGTAGTTCGAATTTGCACTTACAAATGTGCCAGAGCCCCATTTGGTTACTTGCACTCGCTGGTGGGGTTGGACTTTTGCAAGAATCGTGGGCCATTGGAGCATTTTTTTTTTAATCGGAAAAAAGTACCCAATGCGGGAATCGAACGCGGGTCGTAGCAATCGTAAACAAACGGTTTAGACCATCCTTCCACCGACCCCCATATTATAATATAACCCAATTTAACAATAAAGCGACAAATATATATACTATCGCTTAGAAGAATTTCTCGTTAAATCGGGGATATACGCGTATATCGTTAAAATAATTGCTAGGAATAAAATACTCCAACATGTATTTATCATGATGCCTTCAATAAAAGTAAAATAAACATGATTTAAATACGCACAAAAATGAATTAATATTAAGAAACAATTAAAATAATACTAATTGGGATCACACACATCTACACTTTTTATAATAACAAATATTGCTCCAAGAATACAGTTTTAAAATAAAATTAATTCTGTAACGCGTCTCTTTTGCCATATCATTTTGTTTCTATAATAGGTATTAGTGATAATGTTTAGAACCGATCGCTAAATCAAGAAGATAAACCAATAGTTCAAATGAGAGAAATTTTAGCGTTCTTCAGTTGAGAATCGAATAAACAGTTAATTGGAAGTTAATATTTAGCTAATTAAATTAATAAGGTGTCTTGTGAAATATTTTATTAAACTTGCTTCCATGTCTGTCTACAAAACTTGTAATCGATTTTTAGTATACTTCTAGAGCATGCCGAATCTGAAATTTTGTACACTTGTTAGAACCGGATGAAAATGCAAGTTGACAAATTTTTACTCTTTGGGATTGTCAGAATGGCAAGGAACGGACAAATTTCCAATTGCCTTTCAAAATTATAAATTTAATTTTATTATATTCAGATCACATAGAAGTATGAAACTTTTAACACTCGCTCAATCCAATTAACAATGTAAGTGCAAAATTTTCAGACTTCTGTGTGGTCGGAGTGGCCGGAAATTTCTATATTTATTTTAAAATCTTATGTGTGTCACAAAGCCAAGTCAGAAGCTGTTGGTCATTACGAATTGACATTTTTCAGCGATTTTTCAAGACCTCAAACGAGTTAGAAACCGAATATTCAAGTACCTATTCACAACCTCCTTGGAATTACAAGCAAAAATCTGTCAAAAGTCTATATATATATATATATATATATATATATATATATATATATATATATATATATATATATATATATATATATTGATATTAAAAACAAAGAAGGCATTTCCTGACCACGAGCACATGTGCTTTTTAGATGGCAGAGTGCCATCTAGAGGAGCAAAAATAAATATTGGGCGGTGATATTTGGCCAACCCAATTTCTTGATAAATCAAGAAAAGCCATCCACGAACGCGTTTCGCGCTGTTGGTGCTCGTCAGCGTGGAGTAGGCTGTAACCACTGCGACCAAAAAGATTTTTGGTCCCAGAGGCTTATTGAGAAATCAAGAAATGGGTATCAAGGCCAAATTTGCGTAAATACGCTTAACACATGAAAAAACAATAAGAAAAAAAAGTTCGTGGATGGCTTTTCTTGATTTATCAAGAAATTGCGTTGGTCAAATATCACGTAGCAAGCTAAATAAACGTTTAGTTTATTTTTGCTCCACTAGATGGGGCTCTGCCATCTAAAAGGCAAATGCCTTCTTTGTTTTTAATATCAACACCGGACCCACTTATCTTTTTTTTCTCTTGTTTTTTTCATATATAGATATATAAATATGGTATTTTAAACCAACAACCTCATATTTTATGTAATATAACAAGAATTTCATGTGGTTCTTTCCGATAAGTGTAATACAGTCTCCACAAACTTCACACTTTGCAGCTTCCAAGCAATTGAGCATTCTGCAGTGCGACATAAATGGATTGTACTCAACAGCAACAAAAATAAAATTAGAAGAAATAATGGAAATAGCTGAAAAACAAAAGATACAAATTATAGCCCTACAGGAAACCAAATTAAATGAGAAGTACAATCTCAAATATAAAAACTATAATATCCTCAGAAGAGACAGAAATAAAGAAGGGGGTGGCCTTGCATTTTTAATCAAGAATTTGTACTATGAAGACATAGCCATTAATATTTCAAACGCATCAGTCCTCGAAGCCCAAGGTACCAAAGTCTACCTCAGTTAAAACAAAACCATCAACATATTCAATATGTATCACCCATCAAACAATAAAATTATTGACGATGGAACAATGGCTCAATTTCTTACAGACAACACTATTATTGTAGGTGACCTTAATGCCAAACATCAACTATGGGGATGTTCCACGCCAAACCCAAGAGGCAAAATACTTCAAACTTATTTGACGACAATGCCTTCATGTGCGTAAATGATGGGAATCCTACCCACCATTCCTACAGTTATAATACCGCACAAGCCCTTGATATAAGTTTCTCCAGTCCTGAAATTTTCCACAAATTAAAATGGCAAATATTAAAAAGTTTTGGACGTGATCATTTGTATATTTTGATAGAAATTAGCACCAAGACCAAAACCAGCTCAATTAAAGAAAAATTCTGGAACTTCAAAAAGGCTAATTGGAATCTATACCAGCAAAACACCAATTGAAAAGCACCCACTAGAATAAAATATCTGGAACAAAATAGGATATCTTTCAAAAACACCATTATTAAAGTAGCCAAAGTTTCAATACCAAGAAGTAATATTAAGAAATGGATTCCAAATTATACACACAAGGCAAAATATATTCAAACACTTATAACTTAAAGAAATGAACAACAAAAAGTGCACCTAAAACCAAAAAAAATTGTAGAACTGAACTGAACATTGTGAATGCAAAAATAAAAAGCTTATACGTAAATATGAAAAGGGAAAAATGGAAACAAACTTGTGGAAACCTGAACCCAAGAAACCCAAATACAAAACTTTGGCATTTAACAAAACAAATTGACAGAGCCCAGCCACAAACTGAAAACACAAATATGATTGAGAATACAGATGGTACCGCATTGTCGTGAACAATACTTTTACTAAGTCAAAACTTATGTCGAAATACATCGACCTACGAACACCGAGATAACTACATTTTCCATTCCATAATCATATAGCATACTACACACATCACTTCTACAATAACACACTTATCTATTCCACTGTCTATAGCTGCTATGCCGTCGTATTACTTTACCGCCTTCCCTATTTTGCCAACCACCACACGCGCACATCCACCTTCACCTGGCCCATCAATACCATGGCAGTTACATGCCTCACGTCGACGAGCGAAAAATAAAACTACAGCTATAGTACCACTTTTCAACCATTCCACAGCACTATAAGAACATACACACATGACAAGCAACCACGCCGAAACCTCTTCATCGCTTAACACACACAAAAAAAAAACAATAGAAAAAAATAATAAAATAAAAATATTAATATTTATATATAATATAATATATTAAACATATATATATATATATGATAATATAAGACCACACATTTACGACACCGTTTTAAATAATTCCTCTTTTTCAAATATATTTTTCAATTACTTATAAATAAACTTAATCAACTAAATAATCTTAATCGTTTTTCAAATATGTACCAATTATCCCTCAACAATAATCCATTAGGTGTCTGTAACTTGTAATATAGTGCACAATAAATTTAGGAAACTCCCAAACCAAAAGTAAAGAGAAATATTTCAGTTAGGCTTTAGCTTACGTCACTTCTCGCCTCGTACGAGGAATTGACAAATCATTCGCGAGCAGACTTCTGTATTTATGGCCTAATCCCCAGTGATAACGATTTTTCAGAATATTTTATTTAACTTGCCCCACAAATTTTCTAATCAATTAGCACATAGAAATCTGTAAATTTATACACTTATTCGAACCTAATCATAATTCTGGTTTACAAATTTTAGAACTTCTGGTTTGGTCAGAGTGGTCGGGGGAACGGAGTAATTTCCGAATTGCCTTTCAAATTTTATAATTTAATATCAATATGCTTCTCCAGACCACATGGAAGTCTTAAATTTTGAACACTCGCTCAGTCCAACTACCATTGCAGATGTACAAATTTTCAGACATCTGGCTGATCGGGAAAACTCTTGGAAATAGCGACTTGAATTCTTAAGTCATTATTAAATACTCCAAAGCAGGAATAAATTATATCAAACCTCTTTGGACTACAAACGCTGCTCATCTTGTTTCCCTGGATTAGGAGCCCTTACGGGGTACTATCAGCCGGGCCAGCTGAGCTCAGGTTTTTTACCGAGCTTGTTACTGCTTTCACTCTTCCTTTTTCATCTGGGCTTGGGACCGGCAAAGGCGGTGCGATTTCACAATGTCGCAAAAACTGCGACAGGAAATGCTCGATTTCAACTCAGAAACTTCTAGGAGTTGAGACCTGTCTTTTCGAGCGATTGTTCATGACCTAAAAGGAGGAAAAAATTAAAATATTCATGCTTCTATCTCAAACCTCCTTTGAATAACAAGCAAAATCTAGAAAAAAATGAAGATAAATATTGATTTATCTCCTATTAATAAGAAATCTGCTTTACAAATATCATCATTCATAAATTTATTTTGCTTACCAGCTGTTGAGCTGCGAAGATGGTCAATAACAGATACCTGTTATGTTCAATTTTTATACAGAATTAGAATTTTATTTTTTCGATTTATTCTTTATTAAATGTTTGCTGAAAGATTATTTAAGGATTTGGAAATTAATAAATTTAAACTATATAAATTCTAATTCTGAATAAGAAAAAAAAACACATCTTCGAAACTTCTAAATATATCTTTGAACAACAACAACAAAAAATCTGATATTGACCAATCCTCGCACCTCATCAGATAACCTTCCGACATCTATCTGGACCCATTCCGAGCCTATCATGACAGGTCTTCCTCCCTCTCTTCCTTCTTTACTCAATTTTTCTCTACATCAATTTTTTCCCAAACCATTTCTCCCATGTTTAGGAAATAAACCATGAATTGTTTACATATTTAGAATTCTGGGAATCAGAGAGGTTTGAATTCATTTGAGATATAAACGCTTGAACTTTTGTGTAAACATGGAACCCTATGTGGGTTCTCCATAACCACATTTTAAGACTACAATTCCTATTTTCATTTATTTTTAAATTTATTTTTACATTCTATAATTTTGTCCAATTTCATAATTGCATCCCTAATAGTTCTTGTTCAGAGAGTCTACCAGTTCATTTACAGATATGCTAACTAGAACTGGATACATTTGGAATATATTAGAGATATTAGCTAGAGGCCGTGCTGTGTGTGTATGTGATTAACAAATTTAACAATTTTATTTGGAAGAAGTTATAGACAAAATAATTGAATTGAAATAATATCTAATTAGAATCGGAGTATATATAGAGAGAACATCTCTAAAATATTTAAATATAACATAATAAATCTGTTAGTAAGCATTGCTCGAATTCATCTAATGACCTTGCAGAGTCCTTTTTACCTATTTCGTCTAACTCATAACAGATATTCATATCTTCTCTCAAATTTACTCAAAATTCACTTCTTTCCTTTTAACCACCTTCTCTCAGTGTATATTAGTAAATAATCCCGCATTCATTTAAACAGTTAGGATTCTATATAAGAATCGAAAAGGATTGAAATCATTTGAGATAGAAACGTCTGAACTTCTATCTACTAATGAAACCCTGAATGGCTTTCTCAATCACCGCATTTCAAAGATTTAAATTATTTTATTCCCCCTCTCAGAAAAAAAAATCATATTTCATAATCTTGCCACTTCATAATTGCCTCCCTTATTTAAAAAAATTGTTAATGTCAATCGCTCTCAATTCATCTGATAATTTTACAGAGTCTTTTGGTTCATTCCGTCCAACTAATAACATGTCATAATCTCTTCTTTAGATTATAGGCAATATCTGTGTATTTATTTACCTAATCATTATCTCACATTATGTAGCATAAATAAACAAAATTTTGTTCACATAATTATAATTCTAAAGATTTAAGAGGAGAGACTTCATATGAAATAGAAACGCTCAACCTTTTGTGTGTCCTTGGCACCCTATAAACCTTTCAACATGTCCACATTTCAAGAACTTTAATTATTTTATTCTTTATATGTAATAAAATTTTAAATTATGATATATCTTACATGTAATATAAATAAATTAAATATTTGAGAATTAAATAAATTTAAAATATTTGCAGAGTTTCTTTATTAAGATATCGGGATGCAAGATTTCACGCGGTCGCGCTTCATCAGGCCACTGGCTCCGCAAAGGCGTGCAACACATATAATATAGATTCAGAGAAATACATTTTAAAAAATAAAAAATAAAAATAGTTCACAGTTGTAGAGGGTTAGGGGTACAGTTTCAATGGGGGTTGGCATTATCTGCGTTGAATATGCTGAAACTGTTGGGGAAGATCATTTCTTCTGTTTATGCTTTTAATCTTCTTTGGAGATTTAAGATTCTAGAATGAGTCTATTGTATTTGGAGAATATGTTATGGAAGTGACATGTGACATATTGTAAGTTGAATTGATGACGTGTAGAATTTTCGTGCTGGAATATTATGGATTTGTTATATTGGTTTCTGATATTACGGTTATGTTCTTTAACTCTTATGTCTATGGTCTTTAACTCTTATGTCTGCTGGTCTCTCCTATGTAAGAGGCCTTGCATTGTCGGCAGGAGATGGAGTATATAGCGTTCTGCTTGTTTCTCGACTCTGTATTATTAATGAATTGATCTAGCCCAACAGTTCAAGCATATTCAACGCAGATAATGCTAACCCCCATTTAAACTGTACCCCTAACCCTCTACAACTGGAAACTATTTTTCTTTTTGATTTTTTAAAATGTATTTCTTTGAATCTATATTATATTTTTTTGAACGCCTATGCGGAGCCAGTGGCCTGATGAAGCGCGACCGCGCGAAATCTTGCCTCCTGATATCTTAATAAAGAAACTCTGCAAATATTTTAATTTTATTTAACTCAAATATAATATTTTTTTATCTATATTTCAAGTACAATATTAAATATTATAATGCACTTGAACTACATTAACTAAAACATTTTACTTTGAACTATTTTATAAAAATACATATATTTTAAATGTTAATCTCAATATGTATTCATCACACCCATTAATTGAAATTATATTCTTTATGAAAAATCCATTCAATTATTTGATTTCTTATGTTAAAGATACTTGTATATTAAAAACAAAAGAAAAAATATAAGTCGGTCAGGTGTTGATATTAAAAATAAAGAAGGCATATCATGACCAGGAGCACATGGGCTGGATATGCCTTCTTTATTTTTAATACTTGTATATATAAATGTGATAATTTGTATATAACAATTTGTAATCCCACCACAATCTATGCAATGTATCGTCAAAAGGTTTTTAATAAAAGTTAGGCCTCGCGAAAAAGAGAGAACAGCAATTACCAGGATTGCATCATCCAGGAAGTAAAGGTCACTACCCAGGAACCATAAAGTTCAAAGACCTTCTTCTTCCTGGAAGATGGCAATCATGACGACAATAGAGGTAACAACAACCAACCACAGATAAGCATGAACAACTCATAGCCAATGAGAGATAAACGCGTAGGACGATCCCAACCAATGAGAAGCCGAGAGAGTTAACGAGGCAGATCTCGGACTCAAGGTTAGAGTAGGCAGGCGACTCGGCTAGAAGCAAGACGTGCTCAACTCCGACTTCACCAAGGTAAAAATTCTCTTCGATCGTGTGAAAGGAAGGTGCCTCATTCGGCCCCAATTCTCTCTCCCTTTATCGCGAAGTCTTAGATTCAATCCCATCCTGGTTTTTTGTCTCGTTATTTCCCCTGTGGAACCCTACCGTTCAACTAAGACTGCGCCATCCATCACCAATCTCCACCATCCATCACAAGTCACCAATCCTACAGTAAGTCAACAGGATCTTACATAGGAACAACAACAACAACTAATCAGGTAATTATTACAGAGAGTCGACAGAATTAAAATGGAAAACGAGGCAACTCAAGACGCGACGACGGGGGAGAGAGGGCATACCGCACACGAAATAGACGAAACACGCATCCTGGCGGATATTATCCTTCAGTTGACCGCCGCCCTGACGCAAATAGGTTCGACTCAGCGTGCGGAGACGGATCTGCCCCCCTTCGATGGAACCTACGCCGCCCGCCAATTCTTCCAGGCCTACGACCGGAAGATGGACGAAGCCCTCGTAACCACCCCCGATAAGTTGCTCAGGTTGCCTAGCTACCTGACGCGCCAACCCCTGGAGCTCTTCAGGAAACTCCGGTTGGCCACCCAGAGCTACTTCCAGGTGAGGCAAACCCTCATGGATCTCTACCCAGAATCCAACGAGGCGTCCTTCGCCATGAAGCTTGCTGGGCAGGCAGGCCTGGAGAAGTACTAACGGGAGTAGATAGCGCTGGGAATGCAACTGGGTCTTCCACAGGAGGTAATCCTCGAGACGCTGACGGAGGGGTTGCCGCTTTCCGACCAGCGCCTGGTCCGCGTGGTACCTCCTGAGAGCCTGGGAGAGTGGTTCCAACTGGTGCAACGGATCCACGGACCCAGCGCACCGACTTCGCGTCACCAGGAGGAACAACCGCCCACCATGTTGGGCTCATACACCAGCACACCCAGAAGAACAGGTGCGTGGACTGCACTTGCACCGCCATCGAACTTTAAATTCTGCGGCGCCCATCATTGGCGCAGTGAATGCCGATATAAACCAGCTCAACACGCGAGCGCGCGGGCAGTGCAACCAGCCCAACATACACAGCGGACCCAACATCCACCACGCGCCCAACATCCACCACCAGCCCAACATCCACCACAAGACCAAGCCCAAGCCGCCCAAGTCGCCCCAGCCTTTCGCCAACCAGGTAGGAAGGCACCCACTTTTCGTCAGCCAGCTGACGATTAAACTGTCCATCACCCATGAACTCTCACCCCCTTTCCTCATTGACACAGGCACAAGTCTGAACATAGTGCCTCATAACCTCTATAAAAAGTTAAAATGTAACCTCCCTCAATTACAACTTAAAAAACAACTCATAGACCTACAGGCCATAAACGGTCTTGTACCGACCTTAGGTCGAATAACCCTCTCCCTGACAATAGGTAACATAACCAAAAACCAGAATTTCTATGTGGTGGAAGCACCTCTACCATTTGGAATTCTCGAAATAAATACCCTCCGAAAATTCAAATTAAAAATAGACTTTAACCAAGGCACTATGTTCCAACTCGCCGCCCCATTGCCCCCTACCACCTACCATTTTGCTCACACACCCAATGAATGCGCCTATTGGGAATGCCAAGCGGAGTCACAAAGGGCTCACAACGCAAACAAGCCTTCGCACATGGCATTCAATGCGCGCATCCATTGGTCAAAAACCACTTGCCAACATGCCAATCTAGATGTCACGCGCACACATACAATTTTTTTACTAAGGCCAATTGTCCTTATTATATGCTCTCAATGCACAAGGCCACTATGGCCCAAACTCACAACAAAAATGCCCAAACATTGTCCATCCATCAGGACAACTCTCACACTAGGTACACCAGTGACCACACATCATCACACCACAGTCACGCGTAAACATCGCAACAAGCGCGACAAGCGCGACACTCGCACGAAAAGGCGACAGCAACACCACTCAGACACATGCACCATTATTGATGGTACCACCACACCACTAACAAGAAGCATCGAAACCATCCACGCCACTCAACTAGCAAACAATCGCAAAAAATTGCGATCCTTCTTAAGCGCCGTGAACGCTTATAAAAAGTTCATCCCGGACTACGCCCGCTTGCGGACGCCACTTAACGACCTTCTCAAAAAGGATGTCACGTGGATCTAGGATGACAAATTCCAGAAAGCGTTCACTAGCCTGAAATAAAGTCTCACCACACACCCCACTTTACACCTTTACCAGGAAGGTCTGCCATTCCAAGTGTTCTGTGACGCATCAACACTCGGCATAGCAGGCGTCCTCAAACGGGTCAATCCTGATGGAAAGACCTACCCAGTCCAATACTTCAGCCGCACCTTTCGTTCACACGAACGGAATTATTCCATCTCTGAATTAGAATGCCTAGCAATCGTTGAGAGTATGGATAAATTCCGCGTCAATTTGATGGACAGAAAATTTACCCTATTTTCTGACCATCACGCATTACCATCAGGCAGATTGTTTAGATAGAGTTTGAGATTATCGTGTTACGAGTATGAAGTCCGCTACATAAAAGGCGCACAACAACATGAAGCGGATCTCCTATCCCGTAACCCGTTTTGTGGTTTCTTAGACGCCAACCTTATTGAGAGCCACCAACAACCCGCTCCTTCTGGAGAATCCAAACTGATCCTTGATCGCAACGGACTCCACACCTTGATTCGCAGGGGAGTGACCAAAGTTGTCATCCCTGTCACTCTAACAACTGATCTATTAAACACCGTGCACGCCCGCTACAACCATCCAGGTATATCACAGATGACCAGGCTGATATCCGCACAGTACTACTGGAAGGGAATGTCGAAAGACATTGCCAACGCTGTTAAAACCTGCCCAATCTGCCAGTTGACAAAACCTCCTCGAGGTCCTACATTCGGTGAACTAGGACAACTTCCTTTGGCCACACAACCGTTTAACTTTGTTTCTCTCGACACCTTCGCTGGGTTTGCTAAATATGATAATACCAAGACCTGCCTTTGCGTAGCCGTAGATCACCTCACGATATACGCGTGGACGGTAGCGTCTAGGTCAACTAGCATTCACACCTACCAGCAGGTTATTAAAAAAGTATTGCAGGATGGAACCCCGAAACGCTTACTTACGGACAGAGCCCCTGCCATTACCTCTCAGAAATTTAGTACCAGTAATAACCAGGCCAACGGCTTGTGCGAACGCCACCTTAACAGGCAAACTGAGGTTACTACATTTGGAGAATCCTAAGATCGCATGGACCAAGCTGGTCACTCGCGTTACAACGGTGTACAATAACACGCCCCATTCAGTTACTAGATTTCCACCTATCTACCTGATGTTCAGCACCTTACCTCCTGAACTCACAGAACACCTTACACCCTTCCCTGAACTCGACGCAACTCGTCGAATCGCCCACGAGCGGACACAAACCAAACACTTACGTGACAAACACACATTTGACAAACAACATAAAGCACCACACTTCGAACCCGGAGATCTCGTCCTAGTCAAAATTTAGCAAAATCCCAACACAGGTAAAGTGTCCCCATATTTCACAGGTCCGTACGAGATCTTAGAGATTGTTTCGTCTAATGTAGTGAGAATCAATAGACCCAACCTATCCTTGAATCGAAAAACCGACACTGTCCATGTCAATAAAATACAATATTACAAAGAAAACATACGTTATATCTCACCACCTACAATAGCCAACACCCGTTCTGCACATGGCTCAGCGACTCTGAATCCTTTCAGACACCTGACACCCGATTTATTCCAACATAACGAGAGACCTCTCGAAGCTAATAACAGCCAACCCTTCCGACATCTCACACCAGATCTCTTCACAGCCACGCGCTTTGCGCCTGGTCTAGAGACCATTACCACTTCGATTCCTCCCAACCACCAATATAATATTGCATCACCACGCAATGTTCCCCAACATGAACCACCCATCCAGACCCTTGTGATTCAGAACCAAAAACCATCCCGCACAACCATAACTAATCCCAACCCATCTCCTACACTATCGAGAATTCTACACAACGTAAAAACCTTCAAACTTTTTCATCTGATATTTATTACTAGACGAATGGCCCGGGCAACGCCCGGGTTTTACCCGAGTGCGTATATATTTTAGTAATGTTTTAATTAAAATACTATTCGTTACAATTATAAATTGGCGCCGTGGATGTCTCTCTTGTGAAACGTCCCGCCCCAAACTGTGTGTGTCTTGAAAATATAAAATTAGAAATGTGGATTTTCGTAAAGATATCATCATGTCTATTTTTATTTTTGCATTTCACCTACTAAATCGATAGAGATAATTACATTTGCAACATGAACCTAGGTATATTGACTAAATAGAAAACTGCATAGTAATAAAGATAATATTGTAAAGGCACCATATCGTTTTATTTTCAATAAAATCGAAACAAATAAATATATCACAAAAATATGACCCTATAACTTTCCGCAAGGTTCTAAATGGTCACACGGCCAGTGTGAGTGTTTTTGTTGCATCATGCTGTGACTCACACGATGACCCAAGGTCATTCAGGGGTGGAGCAAAGCCTATCTCCGTCGTCGCAATGGTGGCGCTGCATGCGAGTTAAGTCTAAATATCTGCAAATAACTCTAAGGAAATTCAAGATATTCAAGAAATTATTTCTCGGACACCTTTCCGGGGATATACCTAATAATATCCCAGAATTTCATGGCGATTGGATGTATGGTTTTTGAATAACAGGGTTGTCTAGAGGGTAGCAGGGAGGCCACGTGTTCGCTGGCGGCCAATGGGCGCGCATTCTATCCGTGAGCTTTAGACAAACAGACAAACAAACAGACAGAATAAGGCAAATATATAAGTAGATCAGTCTCTTAACTCTACCTAATCCACCCTACCTGTAGTAACCGTCTGGTACCTTAGTACCTACACGTTCACATCCTCCCGTCTATACCAGCTTCAAGAAACTATCTTCTTGATAACCATCTCACTGTTAACGCTGACCCACCAAGCAATAAAATACATTCTACAAAATATGTGGACCGTTATCACCCACAGTCATACATTGGTCGCCCTCATCCTTGATATTCTAGGAGAGAGTTTACAAGACCTTTTTCGGACACGAACCGATAACCCAATTCACGCACATACATCGTCCCATACACCCAGCTACCACCACGCTACGACCCACCACCTTCTTGAAAAAACTAGAAAAAGGAAACTAATAATACCAAAAATGGATCTAACGTCATTTTAAATGACCAGCGTCTCCCAAAGACACCAGATCGCCAGCTAGAAATTAGGTCACATTTCCTACACACCAGAAATAGATCGCCTCCCCCTCGCGCGGCGTATGTAAACACCCCACCCTGGGCGCGTCTATTCCTCCCTTGTGTAGCATATACGCGCACTTTACATTTCCATTTGAGTAAAAGGGCATCATTTTAACGTTTACACTTTTTAAAAACCCATTTATCTTTAGTAACCCAATTATTTTTATTGTATTATAGTCCCATTATTTTCCCATTCTTGAATATTACTTATGTTACCCATCCACTATCTTTTATATATTGTTGAACCAGGTTGCGGCTTGGCAGACTCTTCAAACTTGGTCCTCTTCTGTGCTGGGTCTTGCATCTTACCAGAGCGTGTTTCGACCCTCCTACAAATTTATATAAGCAAATAATGAGATAACTCTACTTTAAGTAGCCTCCAGAATAATTTATTCATCTTTCACATCAAAGAGAGCAGTGAAGTCACACGTTTATCTAAATACAAATGATGATTCTATAATACATATATTCTGTTTATACTACATATATTCTGTTTAATAAAATAAATAAATATAAAATATGATTTTGAATTTAAAATATATGAATAATAATATTACAAATTAAAAAAAAATAGGTTCATTAGCCATGATGCAACACTTCCCCCTCTCCAGAAGTCGTCACGTCCTCGTGAGTTACCTCATCAATTCTCTCAAAATAGGGTTTGAGTCTTGAGACATGGACAATGAATGGGTCTTGGCCAGGATTATCTTTAGGCTCAATTAAGTAATTTACGTTATACAGCTTCTTTAATATTCGATATGGGCCAAAATATTTTCTCAATTGTTACTCACATTTTCCGATTTTCCTGACTGGTGTTCAAACTGCCACTAAATGTCCTGGTTCATAGATTTTCTCATTGTGTTTTTTGTCATAGTTTATTTTCATTCTTTCCTGAGTCTTCTCTGTGTTGTTAATGACTACCTGTCTCGTCCTTGCTATTTTATCTAAGTAGTTTTCTATATATTCGTCGTAATCGTCCATGCTACTGTCCGTTGGGATATTCTCGTCGTCTAAGAGGGACATGGGTTCCCTTCCAAACAACAGGAAAAATGGAGAGTAGCCTGTGGTTTCTTGAATCGTGGTATTATACGCGTGGGTGATAAAAGGGAGGATTTCGTCCCAGTTCTTCTGATCCGTATTCACATACATGCTGATCATATTGATTAGAGTTCTATTTAGCCGTTCCGTTAGTCCGTTAGTCTGGGGGTGGTAGCTCGTTGTGAAGCAGTGTTTAACTTTGCACATTTTCATTACCTCCTTCATCAAATTGCTAGTGAATTGTGAACCTCCATCGCTAATAAGAAATCTTGGGGCTCCGTGACGTAATATAATATGTTTGATTAAAAATGTAGATACTTCTTTCACGGTTGCTTCTGATACTGCCTTTGTTTCAGCATCCTTGGTATAATAATCAGTCAACACAATTATCCACTTCCTTCTTCTTCTCGTTGATGGCAAGGGGCCAACAAAGTCAATTCCGATTCTTTCAAAGGGGTGGTTAGCTGGGGGAATAGGTTGTAAAAGTCCAGAAGGCAAGTGATTTGAACCTTTCCGACTTTGGCAAAGATGGCACACACGTCTTCACAAATTCTGAAACATCTTTCAACATGGAAGGCCAATAGTATTTATTCTTCAATCGGTAAGTAGTTCTGGCGACGCCCAGATGGCCATTCAGCATATGGTTGTGGTATTCACTCATGATTTCCCTTCTTATCTTCTTTGGCACTACCATAAACCATGCCCTACCTTCAGGATTTGGATTTTTTCTGTAGAGACACCCATTTTCTTCTTTAAAGTTCTGTGTAATTGAACGCTTGTTTCCACCAAGATTCTCCTTAATATTCTCAATAAAATCATCATTTTCGTCTATTATTTGATTCAGAAATAGTCTCTCATAATCTTCGTCCCATTCGTTTTCCGGTAAGGGTCCTCTAGATAGACCATCAGCGTCCAGGTGTTTTTTTTTTACCAGATTTGTGTATAATTTCGAAATTATATTCCTGAATCTTCAGTGCCCATCGCGCTAATCGGCCGGTCGGATTTTTCAGATTCTTAAGCCAGCATAGTGCATGATGATCAGTTACGATTTTGAAGTGCCTTCCATATAGGTAGGGTCGTAACTTGGACATTGACCACACAACAGCTAGACATTCTTTTTCGGTATTCGAATAATTTTGCTGAGGTTTGCTCCGTGTTCGACTTAAATATGAGATCACCTTTTCTTCATCGCCGAACTTTTGGACTAATGTTGCACCCAAGCCGATGTTAGAAGCGTCAGTATGAATATAAGTAGTTGCATTCGAATCAAAGTGCCCTAATATTGGGCGATTTATCAATGCTACTTTAAGGGTTTGAAATGCTTTTTCTTGATTTTCTGTCCAGGTAAAAGGTACATTCATTTTTATAAGACTGGTTAATGGATCGGCAATTTTCGAAAAACCTTTGATAAATTTTCTATAATATGAACACATTCCTAAAAATGATAGAACTTCTTTTATCTTTTTTGGTCGAGGAAAATCTCTAATAGTCTTGATATTATGCTCCGCTGGTTTTATACCATGTTGATTAGTTATATGGCCAAGAATCTCCAGTTCTTAGAAAGCAAATTGGCATTTTTTGTTGTTCAATTTTAATTAGCCACGCGAAAACATCTTAGAACAGCTTCTATTCTTTTGAGATGTGTTGAAAAATCCGAGCTATATATGATTATGTCATCTGGATAACATAAGCAAATTTGCCATCTAAGATTACCAAGCATATTTTCCATGTTCCTCTCAAATGTAGCAGGGGAATTGCATAATTCAAAGGACATTACGTTGGTGGTGATTATGCCGTCTCTGAGCATTTCATCAATTTGCTCTTTCATGATATCTCGCTTTTTCGCGCTCACCCTATACGGTTTGTGTTTGATCGGTTTCGCGCCTTCTGTATCAATCCAATGTTTGGCTAAGTTGGATCTTCCTAATCCCGACAAAAACAAATCCGCGTGGTGTGTGTACCTTTCCAAAACTTGTTTCAATTGATCCTTTTCCTTATATGATGAATTTTCGTTTATCTGAAATTGAGGTTCTTCATGCTCCTTTTGTTCACTTTCTTCCATAAGATTCACTTCGGCTGGCTGGCTTCCAAAGCACAATGTTTTTTTTTTTTAAATATTTTCAATGGTCGAGGATGAGGGTTTGTTATCCAGATATATGTTTCTCTATTCGTAACATTTATTAAGCTTCTCGCTAGTCGAAGTCCATTTGTTTGAAACATTTTAAGGTTCTCCTCGACGATGTATTCGCCATCCTCTGCTTCTACAAATGCCTTAAACAAATCAATAGAAAGTTCTGGTATAATGGCATCCTTTGCACTTTTCATTTTCTTCTGTTGATATTTGATTACGTCACGATTTCCTGTCAAGTCATATTTGATTATTTCACGCTGACAATCAATTTTTGCGTCCATTTTCTAAAGAAAATCTCGTCCAAGTATAAATATTCGCAAATGTGTTCTCATTATCACAAATTGATGTGTAATCGTTTTGCCATCAAATTTTATATTAAAAACAATATTTCCTACGATATCTAAATCTTTGCCTTCGGGTCTGGTTAACATTTTATCAGGATTTATTATTTCAAGACCTGTATTAAGAGCTGTACTAAGGTCGACCACTCAAAGATCGGCACCTGTATCAATCAAAGCTTCGCAGATACCGATTCTATCCACGTTAATGTTTATTTTATATTTGGGGTCCAACCTTTTAATTCCATTTATGGTCGACTTGCTTTGATTGACGGACTCAGGCGCGATGCTTAGTTTAAATCTTCCAATGCGGCATATCTATTTCTTGTAGGGATACTTGAGTACGTGTTATTACTTACGTCAGCGTAGAGCAGAGGTCTCGACTTCTCAGTTCCATTATCCATTCGGATTTCTTCTTCGACCTTGTCTTGTGTAACAATGGGGTCCTCTTCCACAATTCTTACAAACCTGACTCTGCAATACCGCGCTACGTGTCCTAGCTTGTTACACTTGAAACATATTGGTCTCATGTCTTCTGTCCTATTCCTGTTTGAATCTGGACTCTTATTGTATGTTTTCCTTGGGTAGACCGGTTTTTGGCTCAGGATTGGGAGTGTAAGATAGACTAGGGGCAGAGGCTTGTTCTGGTAGTACCTCGGAGTGGGGGCCTGGGGCTTGGAGGTGTTCTGGTAGTACCTCGGAGCGGGGGCCTGGGGCTTGGAGGTGTTCTGATATGGTCTTCTGAACGACGTAGCATTCTTCCATTGCTCTTGATGATGGGGACGAGGAGAGCGTGGTTCATTATATAGAGCTTTTGATTTTTCTGCACGTTCTTGGTAATTCTTTCCGAACAAACCAGGTTTTTACAAATTTATAGAAGTTCGTTGGTATTTCTAGGAGGGTTGAGGTGGAGGGCAAAAGAGTATTCCTTCTTTAACCCTCCAATAACCCAGTCTATTTTAGTCTCTTCTTCCATTTGGGGGTCGACCTTGTTGCACAGTACAAGGATATCCTCTGCGAACCTGATTGCAGGTTCATTCCACTGTTGCATCCTGTTTAGTCTCATCTTCATTTCTTCTTTGTTGGCGTCTGAGGCGATATCCTCAATTAGGCGGCTCTTGAAATTTAACCAGCTGGTGAAACTTATCTTGTGTAGGTTCAGCCAGGTTTTGACACTACCAATCGTATTCATGGCAGCATATCGGGAGATAATGTAGTCTGCCCAATGGTACAGGAAGCCAATTTCTTCAAAAGATTCAATCCAAGTGAGAGGGTCTACCGTTTCATCATATTTGAGGATGTCGATGTTGGGATTCAGGATAACTGGGTCGGAACTTGCATCTCGACCAATTGTTGTACCAGGTTGTGGCTTAGCAGACTCTTCAACCATAGTCCTCTCCTGTGCTGGGTCTTGCATCTTACCAGAGCGTGTTTCAACCATCCTACAAATTTATATAAACGAATAATGAGATAACTCTACTTTAAGTAGCCTCCAGAATCTTCTATTTATTTATTTTTTATTTATTTAAGTAACCCAGGTTCCTGGAGCGTACAGAAGTCGCCAACTACCCGGGATGTCCTTCTGACCTAAGTCTTCTTGGATTTATATACAATGCCAGTGGAAGTCCAATCAATGAGGTGTTGCCAGGCAGATTTCTTTCTTGGGATATTTTCTAGGGATGCTGGACATATGTTGGTGATACCTAGGAGAGTGGCTGTCTTTAATCTTTGGTATTGGAAGGTTGGGCAAGTGAAGAGGAGGTGGTCTACGGTTTGATCTTCATCTTGGCAGTGGGGACAAGTTGGGTCTTCTTTCGATACCATTGCAAGGTCTGCCTGAATGTAGCCATGGCCGGTCAAGATTGTTGTGGAGGTAGATCCATGCTTGATGTTTCGAAGCATTTGGAGGAGTAGTTTCGGGGTAGCAGCAAATCTTCGTAGATTTCTGGTGGAGTAATCTTGGATTTAGAGGTCTGTCAACATTTTGAGGGCTATCTGTTCTTTTTTTACCGCGCGCGACGCTCTTTGGGAGGGTGGTAAAGGATAGTGGCAGATTAGAATGTGCTGCAGCCTTTGCCGCCTGATCCGCCAGTTCATTTCCTGGAATACCGCTGTGGCCTTTGATCCAACAGAGTTGCACATTTGGTGAAAAATGCAGGTTGTAGATTATTTCCGCAATTAGTTGTGTTCTTGGGGGCCAAGACCTACATATGGCTGATAGAGCTGATTGTCAGTCTGAGGCAATGATAAAGTGTTCTTTCGGGAAATTCATGGTGATTTTTGTTGCGTAGAGAATGGCAAGCAGTTCAGCTTGGAACGCTGAGCACTCTTGGTGGAGTTTAAGTTGTATGGTTTGTAGAGGAGGTGGTAGGATGACTCCAGCCCCAACTCCTTCTGATGATTGGGATCCATCTGTGTGAATGGTGGTGACATTTAGTTGTAGTGATTTGGTAAAATAGATTATCTTCCGTAATGGGGGATAGGGTAAAAAGGAAGGACTTGGGCGTGATTCGTAGTGGCCCGTTTTCAAAGTTTCTAAATATTCTATGTGAGCCTTTATAGAGATATCGAGTGGGGGACAACCCGTCAATGAGATAGCTGGTATTGTCGGTGTGCATGGACCACCTCTTATTATTGCTTTCGCATATTTGTAGTGGAGACTACGTAGCTTGCGAGCCCCATTTGTGTCATATGCACGTTTTCCCCAGACACCAGAGCCATATAGTAGCGCTGGGAGAACGACTCTCTTGTAAATTTTGTGTCCGGAACTGAAGGTTGAACCAAATTGCCCTTTTATGGTGCTAGTGAGCCTTGGGAGTATCCATCGGTATTTGAGTAAACTGTTATTGAGATGTTTAATAAATTGTCTCTTTGAATCAAAGGTAATACCAAGGATTTTAATTGTTTTGTTGATTGCAATGGGCTGGTCAAGAAGTCGGATGCTGTCCTTGTTTGGCCATCTTGGTTTGTTTCTGTAAAACATGCATGCTTGAGTCTTGTGGGGATTTACCAACATTCCATGCCCTCTGCACCATTGTGAAAAATTTTCAAGAAAATTGTTTATTTGACATTTAGGAAGCTTTGGGGCCACCTGCACCATTAGTGTGAAATCATCTGCGAAGCCCACTAATTCGCTCTTTCTAGGTTTTTGCAAAGTAAATGCTTTTCTTGCAATCATATTGAAGAGGAAGGGACTTAAAGCCGCTCCTTGTGGGACTCCACGGAGTGACAGAATGTGAGCAGTGTTTTCCCATACGCCATAGGCCATCTATTTATTTCTCACATCAAAGAGAGCAGTGAAGTCACATAGTGTACCTAAATACAAATGGTGATTATATAATACATATATTATGTTCAATATAAAATAAATAAATATAAAATATAAATTTGAATTCAATATATATGAAAAATAATATTACAAATTAAATAAAAATAGGTTCATTAGTCATGTGATGCAACAATATTTATTGTACATATATTTTTATTGCTTATTGGAGCGGGAGAGGACCTAGACGAAAACTGCGGATCGCAACCTACGAGGAAGACAAGAATAAATAAACACAATAACTTTAAAAGGTAATTTATTTTTATTTATTTACTTTTTTTTATTTATTTGCTTTGAATATGGAAACCCGCTCGGGAAACGTGTATAACACCGAGAAGGAAGTAACCAAGGTCGACGACCCTGCAAAGCTGCAACTTGGTGCAACAATTGGTAGAGATGCTGGTTTCGAACCAGTTGCTTTGAACCCCAATATTGAAATTCCGAAATATGGTGGGACAAAAGACCCTCGCCAATGGATAGAATCCCTCGAAGAAATTGGTTTCCTCTATCATTGGGCAGACTACATAATTGCCCGTTATGCCGCCATGAACATGACGGGAAGCGCTGAAACCTGGTTGAATTTACACAAAGCTAGTTTCACGAGCTGGGAAAATATTAAAATCCGCCTCATTCAGGATTTTTTCTCTGGACGCGAATAAAGAAGAACTTAGAATGAAGCTCAACAGCAATCAGGTTCGCGGAAGACATTCTAGTGTTGTGCAACAAGGTTGACTCCGCAATGGAAGAAGAAACAAAAATTGAACATGTTATTGGAGGACTGAAAAAAGAGTACTCATTCGCGCTCTACCTGAACCCTCATAAAACGAGCGATGAACTTCTTGTCGTGTGCAAGAAAATGGATTCTTTTGAAAAGAAGTATCGGGAACGTGTGGAGAAATCCAGAAACCTATATAAGGGTCCACGCTATTCTAGACCCCAACAACAATCGAGGTACATGCCGCCGACTGCCGCACAAAACTACCAGACCACTTCCAGGCGCCAAGCCACTGTTACCAAAAATTACAAGAACGACTCCCCTCCTACTCCCAGACAGTATCGAAACTACTTTCCCCAACCCTCTACCCCTAGACGTCCTTATAATCCTAACTTTGTGCCGAAACCAAACCTTCAGAGAAACACCTACAATAAAAGCCAAGAAGTGAGCAAAAATAAGACGGAAGATGGAAGATCAATCTGCTTTAAGTGTAACAAGCCAGGGCACGTGGCCCGTTATTGTAGGATCACATTTATAAAAATCCTAGAAGAGGATCCAACAGATACCCAAGAGAAGGTCGAAGAGAAATTCCGAATGAATGAAATATCAGAGAAATCAGAACCTCGGCTTTATGCTGATGTATGTCAGAGCACACAGACAAATATTCCTACCCGGAATAGATATTCCGTGTTGGAAGATTTAAACTAAGCGTCGCGCCTGAATCTGTCAATCAAAGCAAGTCGACCATAAACGGAATCAAGAAGTTGGACCCTACCTAAATACAAATTAAAATTAATGTGGACAAGATAGGAACTTTTGAAGCTTTGCTTGATACAGGTGCTGACCTCTCAGTGGTCGACCTCAGAACGGCCCTCGATACAGGCCATGGTATAAGTAAACTCGCAAAGATTTGTGCAGGACCCGATGGAAAAAAATTGGACATGGTATGAAGTATATTTTTAAATATAAAAATTGATGACGAAATATTATCACACAACTTTGTGATATTGAAAACGCATTCACGGACATTAATTCTTAGAAGAGATTTCCTTAAGAAAATGGACGCGAAAATAGGTTGTAAGCAAGAAACTATAAAATACGATTTGACGAATAATCATGACGAAAGCAATTTTGAAATGTTGAAAATAAAGAGTGCCAAGGATTCCATTTTACCGGAATGTTCCATTAAATTGATCAAGGCATTGGAAGAAACAGAGGATGGGGAATATATTATCGAGGAGAGCAGCAAAATGTTTCAAACAAATGGACTTCGTCTAGCAAGAAGCTTGATCAATGTTATAAATAGAGAAACACATATCTGGATAACTAATCTGTATCCTCGACCATTGAAAATAATGAAAAATCAAACATTGGCTTTTGGAAATAGTCCAGCGAAAATAAATGTGAGTCCTGAAAGAGAGGTAGAAGAGAACGAAGAACCTAGATTCCAAATAAACGAAAATCTTTCAACAAAGGAACAGAAGGAGTTAAAACAAGTTTTAGAAAGGTATGGAGATCTGTTTTCGTCGAGATTAGAGAGAAACTATTTGGCAACACATCGGATAGACACAGAAGACGCGAAGCCAATTACACACAAACCTTACAGGGTAAGTGCTAAAGAACGAGATATTATAAAAGAGCAAATTGACGAGATGCTTACAGAAGGCATAATTAGGTCATCTTCTAGTCCCTGGTCTTTTCCAGTAATATTGGTCAAGAAGCGAGATGGTAAATACAGATTTTGTGTGGACTACAGAAAACTGAATAATGTGACAGTAAAAGATGTCTATCCGATCTCTAGAATAGACAAAGTTATGGATACTCTCCAAGGATCTACATACATCTCAGCAATAGACATCAGATCTGGATATTGGCAATTGAAGTCGAAGAAAGAGACAAAGAGAAAACAGCTCTAACTACAGCGCATGGGTTATATGAATTCAACGTGATGCCTTTTGGACTTTGTAACGCGCCTGCTATCTTTGAAAGAAATATGGAGAATATGCTTGGAAATCTGAGATGGCAAATTGTTTGTGTTATCTAGATGATGTTATCATATATAGCCCGGATTTTCCACCGCACCTTAAAAGACTTGAAGCTGTTTTTAGATGTTTTCGTGAATATAATTTGAGGTTAAACGATAAAAAAATGCCTATTTGCTTTCGAAGAATTGGAGATTCTCGGCTATATAACGAACAAATATGGTATAAAACCCGCGGAACATAACATCAAAGCTGTCAGAAATTTTCCTCGGCCCACAAAGGTCAAAGAAGTACAATCCTTTTTGGGAATGTGTTCATTTTATAGAAATGACCAACCATATAAAAAGGTGTATCATTTACCTGGACAGAAAGACAAGAGGAAGCGTTTCAAACCCTAAAAACAGCACTATTAAGTCCACCAATCTTAGGTCACTTCAATCCAAATGCGCCTACTTATGTTCATACTGATGCGTCCAACATCGGCATAGGTGCAACACTTGTCCAAGACATCGGTGGTGAAGGTGAACTATTTGAGTCGTACCTTAAATAAAGCGGAGCAAAATTATTCAACAACTGAAAAATAATGTCTGGCCGTTGTCTGGTCAATGTCAAAATTACGGCCCTACCTTTATGGAAGACACTTTAAAATAGTAACAGACCATCACGCCTTATGCTGGCTCAAAAACTTGAAGGATCTAACAGGTCGATTGGCAAGATGGGCATTAAAAATTCAAGAATATGACTTCGATATAATACCTAAATCAGGAAAGAAGCATCTGGACGCCGATGGCTTATCTAGGGGACCCTTACCAGAAACTGATTGGGGTGAGGATTTTGAAAGGCTATTTTTAAATCAAATAACAGACGAAGAGGATAAGTTTATGGAAAGTGTTAAGAAAAACCTTATTGGAAGCAGGCGATCAATGGCGCAAAACTTTAAAGAAGAAGATGGATGCCTTTTTAAGAAAAACCCGAACCCTGAAGGCAGGGCGTGGTTGCTTGTGGTTCCAGAGAATAAAAAGAGAGAAATTATGAAAGAATATCACAATCATATGTCGAATGGCCATCTGGGTGTCGCCAGAACCATGTACCGAATAAAGAGTGAATACTTTTGGCCATCCATGCTAAAGGATGTCTCAGAATTCGTTAAGACGTATCACCTTTGCCAAAGTAGAAAAGGTTCAAACCAATTACCTTCTGGACCCACAATATCTTATTAGTGACAGGGGCTCTCAATTTACCAGTAATTTAAGGACAGAGGTGATGAAAATATGCAATATTAAACATTGCTTCACAACGAGCTATCATCCCCAGACTAATGGATTGACAGAGCGGCTAAATAGAACATTGATCAATATGCTCAGTATGTATGTGAACACTGATCAGAGGAATTGGGACGAAATACTCCCGTTCATCACTCTCGCTAACAATAATACAATTCAGGAAACCACGGGATATTCTCCCTTTTTCCTGATGATTGGAAGAGAACCCACGTCTCTTTTGGATGACAGGAATATCTCGGTGGACATTGACAAGGATGATTATGATGAATACATAAAACATCACTCAAACAAAATAGACAGAACAAGAAAATTAGTTATTAACAACACAATTAAGACTCAAGAAGAATGAAAAAGAACTATGACAAGAAACACATGCAAAGAAGCTAAGAACCAGGAGAATTAGTAGCAGTTTGAACACCAATTAGGAAAATAGGAAAGTGTGAGAAACTTCTGAGAAAATATTTTGGTCCATATAGAATATTATTGTTGTATTTCAATTTGATTACACACAGCGCTTAACATTAATTATTCTTTAATTAACTACAACAAGGTGAAAGGATTATATATATATATATATATATTGAAATGGTAATCACGAAGAAAGAGAATATAAGTCATCGCGGCAACGCCGCTTGCGGGATACCAAAAAAAACAGATTGTGAAACTACGGGTGTGACGTCAGCACCGGTGTTACCAAGGTCAGCCGGCGCCGTCACGGTCCAGCAATTATAAAAGATGTTTAGCGTCAATCATCTAATAGAACCGAAAGATAACACGGGCCAAGACCCTATGGTAGTTCATGTTTCAAGAATCAAGCCTTATTATGAGAGAATGGATGAGGTCATTCACGAGGACGTGACAACCTCTGGAGAGGGGGAAGTGTTACATCAATTTTAATGCGCCTTAAATTTATTTAAAATATTTTATGATATTTAATATTTATTTAAAACAGAATATTTAGATTATCATCATTCCTTTTTATAGTTTCACTCCTTTTGTAATATTTATTGTACATATATCTTTATTGCTTATTGGAGCGGGAGAGGACCTAGACGAAGACTGCGGATCGCAACCTACGAGGAAGACAAGAATAAATAAACACAATAACTTTAAAAGGTATTTTTTTTTATTTAATTTTATTTATTTACTTTTATTTTATTTATTTGCTTTGAATATGGAAACTCGCTCGGGAAACGTGTATAACACCAAGAAGGAAGAAACCAAGGTTGATGACCCTCCAAAGCTGCAACTTGGTGCAACAATATATATATTCTGAATATAGAGCAATCCATATTATATATATTTAAAATATAAGGCTTATTTTGGATTGTAATATTATTATTTATTAATCCAATATTTCGATGGACTTATCGTCCATCTTTCACGAGGTATTTTGTTATGAAGCACGCAGCAATTCGCGTGCTTCAGGTGAGCCACGGACGTCTTGCAAGCTTGTTGGGCGATAAACCATCTAATCTAATCTAAAACACCATAGCCCGACATCCCTATTGGTAGATCACGCATTCAACAATAGTCACACTCCAGACTTCGATCACACATCTATAATATATCAAAATATCAAAGAAAAACATTGCCGATTATTTTTATAAAGCTGAAGCTCATTAGAAAATAAAAATAGTATTAATAGAAAAATTGACTTACCAGATATATATACTCAGTTTAGAACCTCTTAGATGAATATGTTATTTAAATATTTATTTTATTTCAATTTATAATCAGATATTTATTACTATTATTTATATATTTATTTCACAGTTATTTTAATGTTTATAATATTTTTATTTGTTTAATTAATTCGAAATCTCTTAATTATCATTATTTATTTATATATATTACACTGTTTTTCTTTTGATTATATTTACTTTGTCTAAAATGTATAGATTAAATGGTTTATCGCCCAACAAGCTTTCAAGACGTCCGTGGCTCACCTGAAGCACGCGACCTGCTGCGTGCTTCATAACAAAATACCTCGTAAAAGATGGACGATTAGTCAATCGAAATATTGGATTAATAAATAATATTATTACAATCCAAAATGAGCCTTATTTTTAAAATATATATATATGTTATATAAAAATGTTTTACAAATATATTTCTTAGATAAAATGCTCTGCTAAATCGACCACCAGAGGTAGCCGTTTTCACTATATAAATCCATTGTTGTTGTTTCCCGATGGCCGGTTCAAAACTTTTGTACATTATGTAAATAACTTTTTCATTTTTTAGATTCTTACGCCTTAAGCCAGGCAGTACTGTTATTAAATTATGCTTATGTTTATTCCTTAGCTCAATTAAAGAAATCTCTGATCAAAACCATTTTTAAATTATATTTTCAAGATTTTTAACCACGATTCTATTACTATAGCATAATTCTAAAGATAAAATCACGCAGAAAATCTCATTCTTTTATAGAACACTAGCGGATGTGTACCCGGCTTCGCCCGGGTTTTATCGAATGAAAGTTTGCCTAACGAATATTATTGATAATAATTTTCTGGAACACACAGAATATTATGATAATAATGATAATAATATTCGTTATATTATATATTTATATATTACTAGACGGGTGACCCGGGCTTCGCTCCGGGATTGACCCGTGTGCATATCTACCCGAGTGATATATATTTAGATAAGATTTTTTATAATTGTTTGTTATTAGCATTATCTTTTTGTTTGCATCAGCATAATTTAATCTAATTTTTGAGAGAGGGCGCTGTTCGTGAGCTAAGTAGAATAATTTGAATATATAGTTTTAATAATTAATTTATAATTTTTTTTTAAATAGCCTATCGTATTTCCCGTATTTATTTACCTATGTATGGAAATTTTGGTTTGAATTAGTGAACTACTGCGAATTTGTATACCGGACATAAAAACAAACAAGCATACAAACATTGATTTATATATAGATATATGAAAAAACGAAAGAAAAAAATAAAAGATAAAAAGATCAGGTGTTGAAATCAAAATTGAAAATGGCATATCCTGACCAAGAGCACATGTGCTTTACTGAAATATCAGGGAACAGCCTGATTCAATGTTTAGTTGATTTCTGTTCCACCAGATGGCGCTCTGCCTTCTGTAAAGCACATGTGCTCTTGGTCAGAACATATATATATATATATATATACTTTTTTTTGAAAATAGAGGAATCTATATTTAATTCATTAGATACTAAAATGGCATATATTGGATTTAATATTTTAATATTGGCAAATAAATATTTTATTAAATAAAATATATGCTTTTTTATTATCTAATATATATATATATATAAATATATCATTTATACTTATCTATAGTAAATATATTTACAATTTATTTTTCAAAATTTCAGGTTTTATTATTTCAAAATAAGCTAAGATCTACACTAAGTATTTTAACATATTTTAATTGATTTCCAAAATGTGCAAAATAATAAAATACTCATCACGAGTGAGCAAATTGAAAATGCCTAAATAGTTAAATTCATATAAAACGCTTCTATATTGCTCTAAAAATGAGGATTTAGTGTTATGTCCAAGTCTATAGGATATAAAGGTATTAATAATGGGAGAAAGGGAAACTGCGACGATCTCCACTAAATAGGTTGACAATCAGAATAGTTCAAGAAAGGTGGAGTAAAGTAACTAGAGTAGCTGAACGGCAATAGATCTTGCTTCACACACAAGATATATGCTGAGAGGAGATTGCTGAAGAGAGTTGGATGGTCGAGGGCCATCCCAGCAGGACTCACCTCACAGGAAGAACAACCACAACATGGCGCTATGGTATCTGCCTCCTGATAAGAATCTCCTGATAATTTTTAAGATGTTTGCGGAGATTTAGTTTGCTTTGAATCCTGAATCCCTACAAATGGGGGAAGTGTGCCGATGACCAATCTTGACATTCTACCAAACGTAGATTGCCTGCTTCTTAAATTTTTATCTTTTATATCCAGACCAACAATTTTAGAAGATTCAAGAACTCCATTTGTCCTTAGAGGGTTTAAACCTAATTTTTCTTTTTTCTTTTTTAATAATAATGATAAAGGAACAGTTTTGATGTGAATATTTGGAGACAATGTTTTTTATTTCTCTCTTTTTCTCTTTCACAATTTCCGTTCGATATAATTTTTGGCTATCGTGAAGATAGAGGCTGCCTGGCCGGCATTCATATTTTTTGAAAAAATGATACTTCGGCCAGTATAAATATTTTTATTACCTCGACGTTTCGACAAAAAGCTTTTGTCCTCGTCAGGAGCAAACAAAAATTGAAACATATAGCAAGGCGTTAAAAATTATTATAAGGCTCTAAGGGCGTTCTCACGCGATATTCGAAATTTTGTACAACATCCAAAGCACGAGTCAAAAAATAAATATTTAACTCACAAAGACTATGATCTTTGAAATAAAATTATGATATTCATATTTATATTAAGAAAGTATAAACAAAAATAAATAAATAAAAAATAATAATAACATTTAAACACGATTTCACAATAGTATATATTAATCGATATCTATTATGTACAATTTAAACTTACCCTTTATAACTACATTTTTAAATTTAAAAACAAATTGTATTGTAGCGGAATATCTTCATATACATTTAAAGTTATTTTCCCCATTTCCCGTGATACCCACCCCTCTTAAAATAATCTATATATATTTTTTTTTATTTTATATTCCTATGAAATATATCAATATCACTCAAATCTGGCCTATGTCCTGAATATAATGCATTTTCCCCAATTTTGCTTAACGCCCTTCTCCCCATTAAACCATGTTGGTGTTCTTTAATCCTAGTCTCTAAATTACGGCCTGTTTCTCCTACATAAATTTTGTCACATTGTGTGCATTTAATTCCATAAATCACATTACTTGGTTTTAATGTGCCTATGTTATCCTTCATTATTCTATTTCTAGTTAAAAATTCCATTTTTGTCCCCGTACTATAGCAAATATTATATTTAAATTCTCTCAAAATTCTAGATATTTCGTTATCTATATCTCTAAAATATGGAATAATTATATTATTGCAATCATCTTTATTCCTATTTGAATTTGGCCTATCTATTTCATATCTTCTAATCCATTTGTTTGTGAAACCAACTGGATAATCAGATTGTTCTAGTTCTGCTCGAATTTTCATTATCTATTTTTTATAAATTTTCCGGTCTGTGCATACTTGTTTGGCTCTTTGTACAAGAGATTTTATCACCTGTCTTTAATGTATTATAGAATTATTGGAATTAAAATTTAGATGTATACCACAGTCTAATGGCTTTCTGAAAACGCTGGTTAAAATAAACCATCTTCTTTGCGAGTTATTCCTACATCTAAGAATGATAAAAATCCCTCCTTTTCTGTTTCAACCGTGAATTCTATTCCTCTTTCTAAATTATTCAACATGACCATGATTTCATTAAGATTTTATTTGCGGATCACTGCAAAAACATCATCTATATATCGGCCCCAGATTCTTATTCCCTCAATCAAGATTGTTTTTTTATCTACTGATGCCATTACGATGTCAGCAATGATCATGCTTGTAGGGCAACCCATAGCAGTGCCGTCTTTTTGCTTGTAAAATTTATCCCCATATCTGAAGTAAATATTATCTAAACATAACCTAAAGCCTTCTATCATTTCGTTGATTTCTAACCCCATATTTTCGCAATTTTGTCTCTTCACCTCAAAATATTCCCTTATCTCTTTTAGAGCTAGAGTTCTATTGATATTGGTAAAAAGTGATTTGACATCAAAGGATACCATTATTTCATGGTCATTTAATTTCAAATTTTTAGCGATATCTAATAGCTCTTTCCTATTTCTAATCTCTAACCCGGAAATTTTACTTGTACTCGGTACCTGTTTTTTAAGCCAGTCCGCTAAACGTCTGGTGGGGGCCTTGAATCCTGACACAATGGGCCGTAGGGGAACTCCTTCTTTATGGATCTTTGGTAGTCCTTTGAAGAGAGGTGCGGCAACATCTTCTAGCTTCATTTTTCTTTATCAATGTCCTTAGACTTCATGTTTTCGATGAATTTTGATATTTTGAGTTTTATCTTTTTATTAGGGTCTTCGCGAATTTCTTCATATGTATTATTATCGTTGAGAAGGCTCTTTATCTTATCATTGTCATCTTCTCTCTTCATCACGACTGTGTTGCCTCCTTTATCTGCTCTAGTTATAAGTATGTTGTCATCATTTTTTAATTTCTTTATAGCCTCCCATTCGGAGCGTTTTGTCTTCTCTAACTCAAATTTATTTTGGTTTTTTGTTGTCCTTGATATAACATTTTTAGAGATATAGATAACGAAATATCTAGAATTTTGAGAAAATTTAAATATAATATTTGGTATAGTACGGGGACAAAAAGGAAATGTTCAACTAGAAATAGAATAATGAAGGATAACATAGGCACATTAAAACCAAGTAATGTAATTTATGGAATTAAATGCACACAATGTGACAAAATTTATGTAGGAGAAACAGGCCGTAATTTAGAGACTAGGATTAAAGAACACCAACAGGGTTTAATGGGGAGAAGGGCGTTAAGCAAAATTGGGGAACATGCATTATATTCAGGACATAGGCCAGATTGGAATGATAATGAGATATTTCATAGGAATATAAAATTTAAAAAATAAAGATTATTTTTAGAGGGGTGGGTATCACGGGAAATGGGGAAAAGAACTTTAAATGTGTATGAAGATATTCCGCTACAATACAATTTGTTTTTAAATTAAAAAAAGTAGTTATAAAGGGTAAGTATAAATTGTACATAATAGATATCGATTAATATATACTATTTTGAAATCGTGTTTAAATGTTATTATTATTTTTATTTATTTATTTTTGTTTATAATTTCTTAATATAAATATGTATATCATAATTTTATTTCAATGATCATAGTCTTTGTGAGTTAAATATTTATTTTTTGACTCGTGCTTTGGATGTTGTACAAAATTTCGAATATCGCGTGAGAACGCCCTTAGAGCCTTAGAATAATTTTTAACGCCTTGCTATATGTTTCAATTTTTGTTTGCTCCTGACGAGGACAAAAGCTTTTTGTCGAAACGTCGAGGTAATAAAAAGATTTATACTGGCCGAAGTATCATTTTCCAAGAAATAATTTTTGGCGTCAATATATTGACGACCTATTTTGTGTCTACCCCGAAAACCAAACCAAGAAAATTATGGAAGAACTCAACATTTACCATCCCGACCTGAATTTCACCTATGAAAAAGAAACAAACAATAGCGTAAAAATCATGCGTATACAGAATCAATTCCAAACAACTATTTACTAAAAGCCATCCTTCAACCCCGACTATATCTTCTCTTCCTCCTACTGCCCTTTTAGCCAGTTAAGACCCTTATTAAATGTGTACATAACCAGTGCTCACTTCAAACCTTTAAAACAGAAGAGACCCAGGATATTTTAAGAAATCTAAAAACTTGTCGATATCCTTTATCATTTATTTATTTCCATAGGCCCTCTGAGGTACAAAATCCCCCAATTTAAAAATCTATTTTCAGCATTCCTACTCACCAGTATCCATATTAATAGCTCATCATCTGAAAAAAATAGGCATTAAAACCTCCTTCCGTAACTCACCCAGTTCAAATTCGCTATAAAGAAACCCTATAACAAAAAGCAATAACCTCAATTATCCTTCCAATATTAAGAATGTCATATACTCCATAGAATGCAACGAATGCAAAACTAAATATGTAGGTGAAATCAGAAGAAATTTAAATATAACAATATCAGACCATCAACAAAATATAGAAAATCAGGACAATAGATCTCTAGTATATCATCATGTAGGACAGCTTTCATCATAAACCTACAAAATACGCTATAGCAGCCTTCATCGACCTCTCCCAAGCCTTCGACAGAGTCTGGAAGGAAAAAATAATTATCAAACTCGATAAACTTGCAATAGAGGAAAAAATGCAGAGTTGGATCAGCAAATTTCTATCCAAACGCACCATACAGGCTAATTTCAACAAAAACAAATCAAAAGCCACTCATATTTACCAAGGTTTACTCCAAGGGTCAATCCTAAGCTCTATTTTCTTCAATAATTACCTAAACAGTACACATCAGCTAAAATTGCCCTTTACGCAGATTATATAATAATTTGGGTCTCCAAAAACAACCTCTCCGATGCAGAACACAATCTGAATAAAGCCATGAAAAATCTGCAAAAGTTAACCTAGAAACTGAAATTATCTAGCAAAATCAGTAAATCTGAAATTGGCCTTTTCACCATCAACAATTACCTTCGCCACTGGACCCCAAATATTTCATTGAATAACTCAATAATACAATATTCAGATTCCCCAAGATATATTGGTGTCACACTTGATCCTGCTCTCACTTAAAAAAAAGCATATTGACATCATGATAAACAAAGATAAGAATAGACTCAGAATCCTGAAAAAAATAGCAGTCTCAAACTGGGGTGCAAATGCCAATATCTTACGCACAACGTACCTTGCACTTGTAAGACAATTTTGCAAAATGCTACCCCATCCTAGATCAATGCAAGTTAAACCAATCTATCCAGAATAGACAGAACCCAGGCAAGGGCAGCTAGAATCATAAGTGTACTTCGAGGACCCTGCCCAAATCACATTGCAGAACTCGAATCCAACCTTTTTCCCTTGCATCTAAGGAGAAAAATCTTCTTCTCAAAATTCATAACCAAAAATATTAACTCTCCAAAAGAACATCTTACAGATAAATATATTAGAAATTAGGTCCCAAATCAAAGACTAAAAAGCCTCACTCCTCTCAACATGGCTCACAACTCTAATCTTTCAGACATCCTAATTGATTCCAAACACAGAACTTTCTATCCCTCACACAGAACTGCAACAAACTCATCCGTTTCCCCAATTCTCAAGCCAATCCCCACAAACATGAAACTCAGCCAGTATTACTTTGAACCTTTGGCCTCCAAATCATTGAGGAAAATATCTCCCTCTTCGAAATCACACTTTACACTGACGGTAGCCAACTTGAAATTGGACTGTCCGGCAGTAGAATTGCTATCTACAAAGATAATATCCTGGAAAAAATCTCCCTTTCCCACCTGTCAGTTTATAAATCGGAACCATCTGCAATAGATACGGCTCTAAAAGACATTAACCTAAACTCACCAAGCAATATAATAATCTCAAGAGCAGCCATTTAAACCCTTCAAAGCTGCTTTTCCAGTCAAGAACCTCTTCTCAAGAGCATCGATAAGTCTGTAAACCGTCTCCCAGCCAATAGCTCTGTCACAGTACAATGGCTTCCCGCTCACGTTGGAATTCCTGGAAATGAGCTGGCTGACTCTCTGGCAAAGGCTGGAGCTCTTGGCCTACCTAAAGCCAGGGAATCTACCACTCAACTAGACGAAAGATACCTCCTCCGTACCATCAAAGCCTAATGCTTCCAGGAATGGATATCTAATGCTACACATGACTGGTACAGAGCAGGAGGGACAAGCACTGGTTCTGTCCTCCCAAGAAAACAACAGTCTTTGATTTCCAGACTTAAGTCTTGTCATCTACCGTCAATGACTTTCTAGAATGGTTGCAAGGTTTTCCTACTATGTACTAGGTGAAATCCTCACCCTGCAACCCCAAATAACATTATTGACTGTTTTGACTCATCCATTGATGTGCTCTACTCATCCCCGACAGACACCATCAAAGGTCTCAAGCTTCACAAGCTTGACACCCTAATATGATTGAGTGGAGACATGAAAGAAGAAGGAGAAGAAGATATCATCAGGCAAGATAAACAGGTCATCCCTCCGCACTATCAGAACTATGAATACATTATTCCAACATCCATAATCCATAATATCAATAAAACACAAGAGTATTAACAGAAGAATAGACATTCCGAAAAATTATAATATAATATTCCCTGAGCTCACCCCAAATCATCCAAATACAGAAATCGTCTCTGAATAACAAAGGTGGGAACCAGATAGTAATCTCCTAATAATGATAACTACAGCCTGATATGTATTCCATGCTTCCTCAGTTATTCCTTAGAGGCCTATATTTATGTGATATCTTGGGACCTCTGGGACCAGTGTTACCTGATGCTAGACGAACCTCGATGTCAACTCTACCGTGCAGTCGTGGTGGAAGGCGACACAGCTGGGCCAAAGGTGAAATAAACAAACAGAGATTCCACTAAGAAGCGTCTGACGTCAAGAAGGAATTGAACGAGGAGATTTCTGGCAGTAAAGGGTTTACCTTTTATCGGAGCGTCCGGTGAACTGCTGCTGAAACAAAGGCTGACTAAGGACTGACTAACTGAGGATCGGGACCTCCTTTTATAGCTGAGCTGGCTCCGAACAGGTCACTGCTCTTTTCTGACGTAAACAGGGGGAGAGTTTTATTTTCCAGGAGGGCCACGACTTCGTAAAAGTTAGACGGGTTTGCTAGGCCTTCTTTTCTATTCTCACCTAAGCCTGATTAGTTTTAACCTTAATTTTCTCCTGTTATGCTCCATTCCTTCTATCTGTACAGTTGCTATACTTTATTAGATTCTTACGCGGTACAGATTGATGTTAGTTGAGGCTTTCTATTTGCAGTAAATAAGAAGTTATATACAGTCACGTGGTGGAACATGTGGTAGTAGATATCTGGACTATTTACAACAATTCCATGGTCTTAAATCATCACAGATGGCCCCGGATGTGAGAGGGTTCATATGGAGGGATTTAAGAGAGCGTAATAGGAAGACTGTTATTAAGGAAGTATTTTTTTGAAATTTAATTAAAATGAGTTAGTATATAACATGGGGTTGATTTCTGTATATTCATAAGAGATAATAAAGTATAAACAACTAATACTAATCATACGAGTAAAAATAAAAATAGGAATAAAAGATTTAATAAAGAACATCTAATGATAATAGGTAAAAATATAAATGGTTGGATGGGTAAATCATGATATCTTTGTGATGGGCGTTAGAAAGGGTTGAGGGGTTAGTTATTACTTGGTTGAGGCAATGTCACCTTGACTCAAGTCCCAAACCATTTAATGTGCACGGCGCGGAAAACCTAGGCCATGTTTCACATGTAAATTGACGGACCGAATAAAGTTACAGTACCACAATCGAATAGTAAGATAAGGGTGATTGTTATGGGTTTTAGCAATTAGTCGTTAAGACGTACGCATGCAGGATAAATTAAGGCGAAGATTAGTGACCAGAAATCAAAGTTTTAATTGGAGTCATCAGCGGCTTAGCGAGAAAAGAGTAAAATAAAGATGTGCCAGCGTGTGGCATGAGAGTGCCCTGGAATATATATATATAAAAAAACAATTTGCACGTGTCCAAGCCAGAAGTTGGGATAGATAAATCTGGGGGACGGTGTGTCAATATTGTTAATTACGAAATCAAAATAGGTCAAGTCTAGCCTGAGAAGGAGTTAAAAGTTCCTGCGTAAAAAGAATGTTAGTATTTATTAAGAAGTAAATTTTAAAGTGGTTGATTAAGAGGTTATTGAAAATTGCCCTGTTTTTCGATCATGATTTTTAGTTTGATTATAAAAGAATATATCATTGAGATATGAAGTTGCGAAATTAAGGCTTTGCATATAGCGTTAAAGGATTTGAAAAATCGAAAATAGAATTGCGAAGTTAAATGCAAAGTAATCTTTAAAAAAAGTAAAAATAGTGATGACATAATACAAAGATTACACACTATAGCAGTATATAAGGGGTAATAGAAAGTGAAAATATTAAATGAAGAAAAAAAAAGAGCAATAATATACTCGATAGCATTGAACATGGTAGCGGAAGATGAAACAATGTGAATAACATATAATTTATAAAGTGAGAGAAAATATAAAATCACAAATGCAAATTAGTGATATAAACATGAAATATAAACTTGAGAGTATTGGATATAAAAGATAAAATATAAAGTTGATTATAAAATAGAGTCATAAAGCAAAAGTAAATAAGTTTTGGTAAAGAAAAATAAAATAAAATGACACTAATCTAAGCTGATTGGTTGACGTAAATAAAAAAACAATTATAAGAGCTATATAATGATTATATACAAGATATTAAAATGAAAATTTAAAAAAATGTTAATCGAGAAAGAAGGGCAAGTAAGGTTATATATAGAAGTTTGTATATCGGGAAAGAATGGAAAGTAGTAGGCCCAATGTATGTTCCTGTTTTTTAGGATGGATGATGAGAGCTTTAAATTGTCCTCGATCGCGATATCTTTGGTCTTGTTGGCATGAGTTGATCTAACTTATCGAATTTGTTTTATGTTTGATGCGACTCGTGGATCACATTGTTTCCAACTGTGAAACTTAATGAGTCCTAATCTTGTCGATTTTTTGTTCCATGCGCCACGTTTAGGTGATAACGTGATTCTTCCTAAAGCGGCATTTATACTGTGTGTGCAGGAAACCGATCAAGGGTTGTTGTTTTTTTTAACATGTGTGGGTGTGTGTGATTTTTGTAGGTAAAATGTTGTCCTTGGTTCTAAGTGTCGATGTTAAGTGGACAAGTTAATCGAGGGCGAGAGAATCTAGACCTGGTGACTTGGTTTTGAGTTATAATGACAGAATAGACATTTTAATTCATTAGGGATTAAAACGGTATATAGTAAAAGGTACGCACTAATATTTAATTTAATAGGTGGCGAAAAATTCATTCGAGAACACGGGGTGATAGCGGTGGGTCGTAACAAGACAATGTCGGCTGTTTGTTTTTCCATCTCCCCTCGAATTTATTATTAGCGAGTTCCGGCGGTGGCGGGCATATTTATTTGGGTCAGAGGCCCCATTGTGGGGGCAGCTTTCTTGGTGGTTGTCTCCCACCTTTGGAAACGCCTGGTTTTCTGATGGCTATGAACAGAGGGGACGCAAGGGCATTGCTGCCTATATCGTCTCTGGCTATGTGAGCCGAATTTTCTAATCTGATGGCTATGAATTAGTGACATTGGGTTTGTTAATTCGGACTACGTTCGGAGATATTATTTCTATAATTGTAAACACAAAAGCGTTTTGATTTTTCACGTTTGGTGACAAGCGTTATGGGACTGACATAGGGAGATACAGAGGTTATAATTATCCCGTGTTCAAGCATTTGTTCGATTTGTGTTTGTATTTCGAAAATCCGGATATTGTATCTATTGATATTAAATCGAAAGGGTGTAGTGTTTCGAGGTTGTTGCGGATTTAGTAAAAATGTTATTCAGTGATATCAGGTTAGAAGTGAGTGAAAGTGCGACTTTCGACGTGGGCACGCTTTGTGGTGTGGCTCTGTGACACGAAGCGAAAAAATTGTAAATGAAAAGGTGTCATGTGAAGTCTTTGTTTTGTACAAAATCTAAACTGTTTCACTATGAATAACAAATTTACTAAAGTCATGGGTGCTGATTGTACGAACATATATCGATAATTTTTATATTGTTAGTGGATATGGCACGTTTAATGTTATTTTTTTGTGTGTTTAGTGGGGCGACGTTATGGAGCTTGTGTGGCTCGAAATAAGGATTTGGGTGTTAAGTCGCGCACTAAAAATTGTTGTCAATTGGAAAAAGTGATGTGAGAAGGTGTTGTTTATTTTGCTGAGAGTGATTTGTCGATGATTAAATATGTATGTAAAAGGAAGGTACGAGAGAGTGTAGCTATGTTGGAATTTAAAGATTGGAATAGTTTTGGAAGGCTGTGACTTGGGTTACTTTTGTCCAAAGCTATGAAAGAAAACAAAAAAGGACATAGGGGCGTTGAAAATGGGATTAGGAACATTACAATGGGGCCAAATAAGTGTGTTGGAGTTCACCAAGTGTGAGCAGCCCGTTCCAGGAGGGGAAGATTTAGTAAATGGGACAGTTGTATTAATTATTGGACAGTTCAGCTCGAACGAGCAATTGTTCAACAAAAATTATGTATGGAGGAACCTACTGTTGTGCTGTCTTGCATGTCGGGACAGTCCTGGTCTTGTGCCGTGGTTGGAAGATCCTTGGAACAGTCAGAGTTCATTGTTTGCGCTGGGCTCATGGTTTAGAGATGGTCGGGGGAGCAGGTAACATACGCTCGCGGGTTGGTAACTCGGAGGGGCACTTGCAGGGGATTTGGTGGCTTTCTCAGTCTTGTAGAGTATTGTAGTTGGGCCCGATCTGCTTGGGCGTCGTAGTAGCTCCACATCTCGCGATAGTCCGGTCACGGCAGAAAGCTGATGTAGCGTCCTGGTCAAACTCCCCAGGACATCTGATACCGCCGGCGGGGGCGTAGCGCCCTCGTGGCTGGGGGCGATTTCCTGCGTCCTACCGAGGGTGGTTTCTTTCTTTGGAAAAGTTGTGTTTTCGCCACTTTCGTAGTCGGTATCGGTCTTCATGGGCTCCGTTGAATCCTCCTCGCTTCCCTGTTCCATCTTTCTGTACAGACAGTGGTCTTTTTGCTTGTACCTTGGCGTCCACAATCCTGTCGGCTCTTCGGCCGGGGGAGTCTGTGATATCTTGGGACCTCTGGGACCAGTGTTACCTGATGCTAGACGAACCTCGATGTTAACTCTACCGTGCAGTCGTGGAGGAAGGCGACACAGCTGGGCCAAAGGTGAAATAAACAAACAGAGATTCCACTAAGAAGCGTCTGACGTCAAGAAGGAATGGGACCAGGAGATTTCTCTGGCAGGAAAGGGTTTACCATTTATCGGAGCGTCCGGTGAACTGCTGCTGAAACAAAGGCTGACTGAGGTCTGACTAACTGAGGATCGGGACCTCCTTTTATAGCTGAGCTGGGTCCGAACAGGTCACTGCTCTTTTCTGACGTAAACAGGGGGGGGGGGAGAGTTTTATTATCCAGGAGGGCCACGACCTCGTAAAAGTTGGACGGGTTTGCTAGGCCTTCTTTTCTATTCTCACCTAAGTCTGATTAGTTTTAACCTTAATTTTCTCCTGTTATGCTCCATTCCTTCTATCTGTACAGTTGCTATACTTTATTAGATTATTACGCGGTACAGATTGATGTTAGTTGAGGCTTTATATTTGCAGTAAATAAGAAGTTATATACATTCACGTGGTGGAACATGTGGTAGTAGATATCTGGACTATTTACAACAATTCCATGGTCTTAAATCATCACATTTATGTATTTATTTGTCTTCATATTAGATATATTGTTGTATAATAGTTAATATAAAATATTTTTATATCTATATAATTTTATAAAATTATGTGTAATAGTATCCGATTATATTTAACTCGTGTTCTATTGGGGAATTATTATACCAAGTTTTATCCTGTAGAAGGGCGTCCGTGCCCGAAAGCTAGAGAATAAAAACGTTTTAAAAAAACACTTTTCCCTGGAAACCTTATTAATTTTACTTAATATTGATACAATGTATTATTTTATTGAATACTAATTATTGTACATATTATGAATGATCGTTCTTTTCTTACTGTGTTTAGTTTGTCTTTAAATTGCAATTGTCCCTAGAGGGACATAGCGCTCTAAGTAGAAATAAAAAATATATATATTTAAGGATATTCAAATGGAAATGATATTTTTTTGCGTATTCTTTTAACGATAGAAACAAGAACAAAAAAAAAATAATTGATCAATTTCTTAATAATGCAAAACAGAGATGTTTTGCCTGTATATGTCTTGCTTTTTTCAGATAATTTTTTTCTTCTATGTTAGAAGAGAAATATGTTTCAAAATATTTTTTAAATATTATTATATTTCAAATCATTAGTTAATATAATAAAAGGTAAAAAAAGTAAATTAAAAAACTAATATATTTTTATAACATATAAAATATATACATATAAGGTCACCCTCTTCCGTCAAAATATACGTTAAATCTAATCGCTATCGATTAACCGTCTCCACAAACGAGCGGACTCAGGTTGGTGATAAAGCTATGGAACCAGCTTTGGTAAACTACTTTGGGCTAATGGCCTTCGTCAGTCTAGGGCGGACTTTATTTCATGAGATTCACAAGGTATCAAATTGAATATGCAGATCTGCCAAATAAACTTTAGCTGATAGAGTGGCTAGGCCAAATATATGGCCAAAAAATAGATGGGAATTGGTTTTAGCGTCTATTTTGATGTGAGAGGCGACCTTTATTTTCTTAGATCAATTTTTTACCGGCAAAATATCTATCTATATTTTGGCCATAAATTTTGATTAGCCACTCTACCAGCAAAGCACCTCTTTTTTCATATTGTAACAAAGTATTTATTATTTTTATTAACAGAGTGGTTATTTTTTTATGATTATATTTTGCTACTCTATAAATTTCCCTCGTGGCTTATCTTTTGTTTACCATTCATATAGTTTGTCCTTGCCTGAAATAAATTATTGTCTCTTCCTGAATTTTTTGTCTTCCCTAATTTTCCAAGTGGCATTATGGTGGAAATGCTGGGTAAGTTAGGGAAGACAAACTGAAGACCGCCGAGAAGACCTTGAAGCCATGGGTGCTGTGATCTAAATTTTCGGAGACTGACTCCAGGATTCCACCGCCGTGCTAAAGCCAAGACTTCCCTCGAAGATGACGATATAGACGATACGACGACAAAGCCGCTCTTCACGACGCAAGAAAAATGACACAAAGGTACTAGGGACAAAGTTCCAAGACTTCGATGGAATCCTTGGCAGAAGCACGTCAGATCCATGTCAGTATCTACAATAATTTCTAGCTGTGGGTCACAGCTCCCATAGGGAAGAAGCTATGTAACAAAGTATTTATTATTTTTATCAACAGAGTAATTATTTTTATGATTATATTTTGCTACTCTGTAAATTTACCTCGATGCTTATCTTTTGTTTACCATTCATATAGTTTGTCCTTACCTGAAATAAATTGTTGTCTCTTCCTGAAGTTTTTTATCTTCCCTTATTTTCCACGTGGCAATATTGTGAAGATTTCATTTGATTCCTTGTGGATCCCCCCCCCCCCCCCCCCTTGAAGTCCGCCCTAGACTTACGAAGGCCATTATCCCGAAACCATGGTTTCTAGGTTGACGCTTCTCAGTCTGTCAAAAGGCTGGTGCCGTGGCTTTGTCACAGACCTAAGTCCGCTAGTTTTAGGAGACGGTCAATAGATGGCGCTTAGTTTTAGCGTCTATTTTGATAGGAGAGAGGACATATATTTTTATATATATCAATTCCTATGGCAAAATTATATATATATATATATTTTTTTTTTTTTAATTTAAGATTTAAAAAAATTCTCTGTTTTCAGACAGAACATTCCACTCTTCGAAAAGAAGTAAGCCGTCCCCTTCCAACAGACAGAACATCTCACCAGGGTAGGTAGTAGTCCCTCCCCTGCCTACAGACGGAACATCTCACCACGGTAGGGAGTAGTTCATCACCTGCTTATTGAGAGAACATCCTATACCACGACAAGGAATCTTCTGCCGCCGACACGAGCGAGGAATGCGCGGGTGACACCCGACACTGACCACATGGCCAGCAGGTGGCAATTATCGTACCAGATCCGGTGTCGCCTCGTGACTCTACTGCGGTCATCTGCTTTCTGGGAGAATTTGTTTTTGTCTGAGCACACTCGGACTTGAAGATAATCGCAGAAGTTCTCACAAATCGGCACACTTCACAAATAGTAGGCGTAATTATGAGATTTCCAGAAAATTTTATTTAAGAATTTCATATGGTTATTTAAGAAATTCGTAGACAAGAGAAATGTATAGAGGTGGTCAATAGACTCTGCATTTATACTGATGTTACTTATGGAAGTTTTCAAGCTTTATTTTTAATATAACGTAAAAATTCAATTTTTTCAGAGATAAATTCCTTGAATTAAAATAACCTAAAGTGGTATATTATTATATATAACAACTTGTTGTCGCTATTTATAATTTCCAAATTTATAGCATTTATACCCTCATATATGTGTAAAACTACCTATTTTTAAAAATATAATTTGTCTGTTTACATTACTTCATTATTATTATTGGTTAGGCTTAAATTTTGCTAACACAAGTTTAAACAAAGGGCTAGCTGAGACGCCAAAAGTTATGAGCGCCACCTTGTGTTAAACAAATTCATTATGATGTCATTTGTATGACGTAATGCCACTGTGCGCTCTCGATGGACTCTCTTTATGAAATTATGAAATTAGAGCGGGCATTGTTGGAATATTTAATTTTTTACAAATATATATATATATATATATTTGTAAAATTAAATATTCCAACAATATTTAAATTACCAATTGTTGCACCAGGTTGCGGCTTGGCAGACTCTTCAGCCTGGATTCTCTCCTGTGCTGGGTCTTGCATCTTACCAGAGCGTGTTTCAACCATCCTGCAAATTTATAAAAGGGAATAACGAGATAAGTCTTCTTTAAGTAGCCACCAGAATCCTTTCTTTATTTTCTCACATCAAAGAGAGCAGTGAAGTCACGTGTACCTAAATACAAATGATGACAATCTAAATAATCTGTGTTTTAAATAAATATCATAGAATATAAAAATAAATAAATATATAATTTAAATTTCAAATATATTGAAAATAATATTAGAAATACGCCATTAATCATGATGTAACACTTCCCCCTCTCCAGAGGTCGTCACGTCCTCGTGAGTTACCTCATCAATTCTCTCAAAATAGGGTTTGAGTCTTGAGACATGGACAATCAATGGGTCTTGGCCAGGATTATCTTTTGGCTCAATTAAGTAATTTACGTTAGACAGCTTCTTTAATATTCTATATGGGCCAAAATATTTTCTCAGTAGTTTCTCACACTTTCCTATTTTCCTAATTGGTGTCCAAACTGCTACTAATTCTCCTGGTTCGTAGCTTCTTTCCATGTGTTTCTTGTCATAGTTCTTTTTCATTCTTTCTTGAGTCTTTATTGTGTTGTTAATAACTAATTTTCTTGTTCTGTTTATTTTGTCTAAGTGATGTTTTATGTATTCATCATAATCATCTTTGTCAATGTCCACCGAGATATTCCTGTCGTCCAAAAGAGACGTGGGTTCTCTTCCAAACATCAGGAAAAAGGGAGAAAATCCTGTGGTTTCCTGAATTGTAGTATTGTAAGCGTGAGTGATGAATGGGAGTATTTCGTCCCAATTTTTCTGATCAGTGTTCACATACATACTGAGCATATTGATCAATGTTCTATTTAACCGCTCTGTCAATCCATTAGTCTGGGGATGATAGCTCGTTGTGAAGCAATGTTTAATCTTGCACGTTTTCATCACCTCTTTCATTAAATTACTGGTAAATTGAGAGCCTCTGTCACTAATAAGATATTGTGGGGCTCCGTGCCGAAGAAAAATATCCTCTACTAGAAATTTAGAAACTTCTTTCACTGTTGCTTCCGAGACTGCTCTTGTTTCTGCATATCTAGTGTAGTAGTCCGTCATCACGATTATCCATTTTTTCCTGTTTTTCGTAGATGGTAGTGGACCAACAAAGTCAATTCCAATTCTTTCGAAAGGAAAGTTGGCTGGGGGGATGGGCTGTAGTAGTCCAGAAGGTAATTGGTTTGAGCCTTTCCTACTTTGGCAAAGGTGACACGTCTTAACGAATTCTGAGACATCCTTTAGCATGGATGGCCAAAAGTATTTACTCTTTATTCGGTACATGGTTCTGGCGACGCCCAGATGGCCATTCGACATATGATTGTGATATTCTTTCATAATTTCTCTCTTTTTATTCTCTGGAACCACAAGCAACCACGCCCTGCCTTCAGGGTTCGGGTTTTTCTTAAAGAGGCATCCATCTTCTTCTTTAAAGTTTTGCGCAATTGATCGCCTGCTTCCATTAAGGTTTTTCTTAACACTTTCGATAAATTTATCCTCTTCGTCTGTTATTTGATTTAAAAATAGCCTTTCAAAATCCTCATCCCAATCAGTTTCTGGTAAGGGCCCCCTAGATAAGCCATCGGCGTCCAGATGCTTCTTTCCCGATTTATGTATTATATCGAAGTCATATTCTTGAATTTTCAATGCCCATCTTGCCAATCGACCTGTTGGATCCTTCAAGTTTTTGAGCCAGCATAAGGCGTGATGGTCTGTTACTATTTTAAAGTGTCTTCCATAAAGGTAGGGTCGTAATTTTGACATTGACCAGACAACGGCCAGACATTCTTTTTCAGTGGTTGAATAATTTTGCTCCGCTTTACTTAGGGTACGACTCAAATATGAGATCACCTTCTCTTCACCACCGATGTCTTGGACAAGTGTTGCACCTATGCCGATGTTGGACGCATCAGTATGAACATAGGTAGGTGCATTTGGATTGAAGTGACCTAAAATTGGTGGACTTAATAGTGCTGTTTTTAGGGTTTGAAACGCTTCCTCTTGTCTTTCTGTCCAGGTAAATGATACACTTTTTTTATAAGGTTGGTCAAAGGGTCAGCAATTTTTGAAAAGTCTTTGATAAATTTTCTATAATATGAACACATTCCCAAAAAGGATTGTACTTCTTTGACCTTTTTGGGCCGAGGAAAATTTCTGACAGCTTTGATGTTATGTTCCGCGGGTTTTATACCATGTTTGCTCGTTATATAGCCGAGAATCTCCAATTCTTCAAAAGCAAATCGGCATTTTTTGTCGTTTAACCTTAAATTAGATTCACGAAAACATCTAAAAACAGCTTCAAGTCTTTTGAGGTGCGTTGGAAAATCCGGGCTATATATGATAACATCATCCAGATAACACAAACAAATTTGCCATCTCAGATTTCCAAGCATATTCTCCATATTTCTCTCAAAGGTAGCAGGCGCGTTACAAAGTCCAAAAGGCATCACGTTGAATTCATATAATCCATGCGCTGTAGTGAAAGCTGTTTTCTCTTTGTCTCTTTCTTCGACTTCAACTTGCCAATATCCAGATCTGAGGTCTATTGCTGAGAAGTGTGTAGATCCTTGGAGAGTATCCATAACTTCGTCTATTCTAGGGATCGGATAGACATCTTTTACTGTCACATTATTCAGTTTTCTGTAGTCCACACAAAATCTGTATTTACCATCTCGCTTCTTGACCAATATTACTGGAAAAGACCAGGGGCTAGAAGATGGCCTAATTATGCCTTCTGTAAGCATCTCGTCAATTTGCTCTTTTATAATATCTCGTTCTTTAGCACTTACCCGGTAAGGCTTGTGTTTAATTGGCTTCGCGTCTTCTATGTCTATCCGATGTTTTGCCAAATTGGTTCTCCCTAATCTCGATGAAAAAAGATCTCCATACCTTTCCAAAACTTGTTTTAACTCCTTCTGTTCCTTTGGTGAAAGATTTTCGTTTATTTGGAATCTAGGTTCTTCGTTCTTTTCTACCTCTCTTTCTCGACTCACATTTATTTTCGCTGGACTACTTCCAAAAGCCAATGTTTGGTTTTTCATTATTTTTAACGGTCGAGGATACGGATTAGTTATCCAGATGTGTGTTTCCCTATTTATAACATTGATCAAGCTTCTTGCTAGACGAAGTCCATTTGTTTGAAACATTTTGCTGCTCTCCTCGATAATATATTCTCCATCCTCTGTTTCTACCAATGCCTTGATCAATTTCATGGAACATTCCGGTACAATGGAATCCTTGGCACTCTTTATTTTCAACATTTCAAATTTGATTTCGTCATGATTATTCGTCAAATCATATTTTATAGTTTCTTGCTTACAATCTATTTTTGCGTTCATTTTCTTAAGGAAATCTCTCCCAAGAATTAATGTCCGTAAATGCGTTTTCAATATCACAAAGTTGTGTGATAATGTTTCGTCATCAATTTTTATATTTAAAAATATACTTCCTACCATGTCCAATTTTTTTCCATCGGGTCCTGCACAAATTTTTGCGAGTTTACTTATACCATGGCCTGTATCGAGGGCCGTTCTGAGGTCGACCACTGAGAGGTCAGCACCTGTATCAACCAAAGCTTCAAAAGTCCCTATCTTGTCCACATTAATTTTTAATTTGTATTTAGGGTCCAACTTCTTGATTCCGTTTATGGTCGACTTGCTTTGATTGACAGATTCAGGCGCGACGCTTAGTTTATATGGTAATTTAAACCAACAACCCCATACTGTCTATATAACTTGTAATAAGATTGTCATGTTGTATATAGAAACACATCTATAAATAATTAGGCGCATGATTAATCTGTGTCATTGCATCGACATATGTAATGTAATTTGTACAAAGTGGATAAATAAATAAAATCTGTAATAGATTTAAGAGTTGAGCTGAAGCAGAGATCGAGCATAGTATTGCCAAAAAAACAAGTCTAAAAAGGGACCAGACCACCCACACGGTTCACATGTGGTGGAATGCAGAGACCCCTCTCACACCTGGACAGGTAAAGGCGCCCTTTCTCAAACGCCCCTGTCACATAAGGTCCCCCCCCCCCGTCTTTTAAACTATAAATACATCACCTTACAGTGACTTGACAGCTCATTACAGTTCAGTTCAGTTTAGTTTATTTCACCCTTAGTGCAAGCCGCGTCGGTCGTATGTTATGTCGATCTCATCCAACATGTAGTTAGGAAGAACTCGTCTATCTCCATCTTTTCGCTCCTCGCTCAACTTTTATCTATTAACGGAACTTTCTTAGTGCAACTGTGTCTTCGTTTTTTGTGTGGATATCCCCAAGCTTTTCCACTCTGCCTCGACCACGACTGCCTGTATTTTGTGAGAACTTTTAAAGGTCTTCCAAGGTGCAGAGAGGTACTGGAAAACTCTACATCCTGACTGTTCCTCTTGGTCAACACAGTACAACAAGAGCTACCAGGACTTCAACAACATTATTTCAGTAGTCGACAGGATACTAAAAGTCGACAACACACACAACAACCAAACATTCAACATTATATTTCAGAAGTCGACAGGATACTAAAAGTCGACAACACACACAACAACCAAACATTCAACATTATATTTCAGAAGTCGACAGGATTCTCTACAAAAGCTACTGGAAATCTCATCTCATTACATGAGCCGACAGGATGACCAAAACGAAGGATGACACAACGAAAAGGTAAGAAGACTGTTCAGATAGGAAGCGAGAAAGAGCGAAAATGGAGGAACAAGCCCGCCATTCCAACGAAACAACCAAGCAATCTCTCCCCCCAACAAGAGACGATATTTACGGAAGAAACGCCGCCCCAACGGACTTCCGCATACCCGCTAACCGATCGCCAACGTCGGGAGCAAGCTGTCTGACCACCCCAACGACACAGCCGAACTTCCCACACGACATGGAAACCGAGCAGCGATGTGGCCCAAACCCTGTGACAAGTTCCACACCTTCGACTTGACATCGTCGAGACAATGCTCAAGGCAACAAGCCACAATCAATTTCACAGAAGCTACAAGCGTCTACAAGCTCTACATGGAGCGTCTTCAACGTCAGCAGGAATACAAGCCAAGACCAAGTTTCCTGACTGAACTTTTATCACACAACTGTAAGTTTTTAAAAACCTACCTTAACTTTATCCTCGAGTTCACAACTTGATTCCCTATAAATTTTGTACTTATATTTTCACTTTAAGCATTTTAAAATCAATTTTTACCTTTTTTATACCATTTTTTATTCAATTTTTAAAACTTTAACACTCTCATTTATAAAATTTACTTTAATTTTTAATCAGATTATAAATTTCAAGTTATTACTCTCAATTTTACTCATAAAAAAAAATTTCGCCCATCACGCATTTTTACCAATTTACTAATTTTACATGTCTATCCAAAATTTATCTAAAATGGTACTATCCAAGTCTACAACTTGAAAAAAAAATCCCTATTATTATTTTTAAAAAATCTCATTCATCATAATTCTCAACTTATTTTTGTTTTACTTATTAGTTATCTTTATACCAAAAGACCAATATCTTTATCAATTCTTAAAATTTGATAATGTTCATCATTTTAAGTAAGCGCCCAATTTAAATTATTTGTAACTCTCACGACATTGCCCTTTTACAAGAATAATTTTAACGCTACCATAATCAACAATTTAAAAAGTATATTCAAATTTTAAATATAAATTACATAGGTGAAACGCATTTTTTTTTTAATTGCAAAAATCGGAAGATACAATATCTTCAAAAACACCACTAGGGAAAACAACTATCTTTCCCAAAACAAGTTGAAAATAAAGATTCCCTCCACTTCATCGCCAGTAGCTAAATTAGGTCACAACCTACCAAACTTATTAACAACATTTTATTCTAACTTAGATACACTCCCTCGTCTCTACTTTTTACATGCATAATTAAGCATCAATAAATCTCTCTCAACAAATGTTACAACACTCACACATCACTTTATACAATTGGCAACAATTTTTAGTGCGCGACTTAACACACAAATCCAAATCTTGAGCCACACAAGCCTCCACTTAGCTCTATATCGTCGCCACAATAAAATAATTTCACATTAAGCGTGCCACATCCACTAACAGTCAAATATTCTCTCGATGTGTTTCATACAACAACCACCCATGACTTTATTAAATTTGTTATTTATGGTGAAACAGGTTAGATTTTGTGCCAAACTAAGACTTCACGTGACACCTTTTTATTCACATTTCTCACTTCGTGTCACAGTGCCACACCACAAAACTTTTTCACTTTTCAGGCCAAAGACGCCCTTCACGCCTGTGACACCACAATTCACCCCAAAACGTGTCCACGTCGAAAGTCGCACTTTCACCACACATCTAAACCTGACATCACCTAATAACATTTTTTCTAAGTCTAAACTAAATGCGAAACACAACAACTACAAACACCGAGAAAATCATATCTTTCAATTATAGCAGAAAATTGCCAAACTTCAACAAAAGAAGAGAGAGAAAAGCAGCTTCAAGTAAGACAGAAAATAAACACCCCGCACGTGTAACCACCCCAAAAATAGAATTTCCGTGAAAAAAAGGAAGTGGACTCTCTTTTTGACGCCACTCCCTTGGTCACTACTATCTTTTGAGAATATCTTTGGACATGCCCTCTCTTCCCCCTCAAGGCAGATCTTCTTGACCGCTAGCTTCATGACGCCATTTTGAACACATGTGTCACACTACTCATTTAGATTTCCTCGAGAATCTCACAAATCTCACCAACGAGATATCACAACACAACATACTTCAAACATTTTACATGTTATTTGATAACACCAATTAAAACAATTTGGTTAAGTCTTATATAGACTTTTTAACGCGAAAGAGAAATCATTCTCTACATACCAGCATTGAGGACAAACGAAAAGATCATTTCACATATTCCCAGTTTCAGAGTCATAGAAACACCGATGTTACCAAAGGGATATAATCTAGTCACACACCACAACTGTAACCTTTCGTCAAAAGAGACAATTTTTGTTCAATTTTACACTACTTAAAATTTATCCAATCATTAATAACCTTCAATTATATTATAAATTTTGTATAAAATCTTGAATAATTATTCTTATTCTTACCTTTCAATTATATAAACAAATTTTTTAATCCAACATTTAAAAAAAAAAAAACCTTTAATCAAATTTACTTTTATTTTTCATGATATTATTTTAGTATTGTAAAACATCTAATTGTTTCAAAAATTATTTTTATTTTATTATTTATTATATATTTTATATATTACAGGTTTAATTTTGTCCACTTACACTTTTTGTACCCGCAATCATATTTCTATATTTCTATTCACTATATTTTTGTTGTTTAAATACCTTTATTATCTGACAAAGTTTATCATCCACTATCGGGCATCTACAACAATCGTTTTCAACAATCATATTCTTTAACCAATCCCCTATATTTTTCATCACTATCTTTTCCGTCATTGCGTCACATCAATGTAGAAAAACGACAGCACTGCTTGACAATTTATTTTTTGATTTCGTAATTCAACAAACGCCTTGAACACAGTTCCCCACACTTACAAATCCAAACTTCTGGTCTGAACAAGCTTCAAGAGTTTATTTCATTTCATCCGCAGAGCAAATCACCAACGCATACACAAAGCGTTCACTTTTTTCAACTTTCAACTTTTTTTTTACAGCTCTAGCGGACCACATTCAACCTTTGATTTCGAGTCAAGTCAGATCACCTACTGTCGCTACAATTCTACTTATCGCATGGCTCTATTTCACTCCTTTCTCAATCATATTAATAAGCAACTTTTCTTCAACAACTTTTAACCCAATAATCCTAAAATTGTGACAAAACACTGTAACCCTTATATAGGATCGCAAGTGAAACATTGCCAAGGAAGACAGCTCAAGTCTATATCCTCGCTTTGCACCTGGATCTGAGTATTTGGTTTACATGAGCACTTCTAACAATTACATATTCTTCAACAACTTTCCAACCCAATAACACTACAATTGTGACAAAGCACTGTTACCCTATACAGGATCACAGGTGAAACATTGCCTAGGAAGACGCTCAAGTCCATATCCTCGCTTTGCACCTGGACCTAAGTATTTGATTGCATGTGTAAATCTCACAATTGCTTATTCTTTAACTACTAACCCTGTCCAACGCCCACCAATATTCTCTTAGAATGTGAATTTTTATGTCATCATTTTATTTTAATCATCTTTTTGTTAATAAAACAAAATGTCATTTTTATTTCACTTTTATATATCCAACAAATATCATCTTGTTATAGCCTTTTTAATCCTCACAGTTTAAATTAATTAAAATAAATTTTAATTACTTACCTGTGTTAGAGAGGCTTTACCCGTCTAAACCCGGATAAACCCTTTCACTCCCGGGGCCCATCTATGGTAATTTAAACCAACAACCCCATACTGTCTATATAACTTGTAAAAAGATTGTCATGTTATATATAGAAACACATCTATAAATAATTATGCGCATGATTAATCTGTGTCATTGCATCGACATATGTAATGTAATTTGTACAAAGTGGATAAATAAATAAAATCTGTAATAGATTTAAGAGTTGAGCTGAAGCAGAGATCGAGCATAGTATTGCCAAAACAACAAGTCTAAAAAGGGACCAGACCACCCACACGGTTCACATGTGGTGGAATGCAGAGACCCCTCTCACACCTGGACAGGTAAAGGCGCCCTTTCTCAAACGCCCCTGTCACATAAGGTCCCCCCCCGTCTTTTAAACTATAAATACATCACCTTACAGTGACTTGACAGCTCAGTACAGTTCAGTTCAGTTTAGTTTAGTTCACCCTTAGTGCAAGCCGCGTCGGTCGTATGTTATGTCGATCTCATCCAACATGTAGTTAGGAAGAACTCGTCTATCTCCATCTTTTCGCTCCTCGCTCAACTTTTATCTATTAACGGAACTTTCTTAGTGCAACTGTGTCTTCGTTTTTTGTGTGGATATCCCCAAGCTTTTCCACTCTGCCTCGACCACGACTGCCTGTATTTTGTGAGAACTTTTAAAGGTCTTCCAAGGTGCAGAGAGGTACTGGAAAACTCTACATCCTGACTGTTCCTCTTGGTCAACACAGTACAACAAGAGCTACCAGGACTTCAACAACATTATTTCAGTAGTCGACAGGATACTACAAGTCGACAACACACACAACAACCAAACATTCAACATTATATTTCAGAAGTCGACAGGATTCTCTACAAAAGCTACTGGAAATCTCATCTCATTACATATATATATTATGATTAGAATTTTTTTGTGTGTTTGATTGTTGAAAAGAGGTGCAGTCGTGGAAAAGTAAAGATAATTATTTACCTTTCAAGCAGATTTTTATTTTGAATCTCTTGAAGTAAAAATATACATATAAAATTATTTACATCACAGGAATATAGAATTTATATAATGAATTCTATAATCGTGAATAAAAGATAGGTAGGGTTAAATATACATATTTACAACAATAATAACTAAAAGTGGTATGTTTTGCATCTATGGTCAAATATATATAACAGTCAATGAATGAAAATAAAATATGTTTTAAAAAAAATAATTGTATTTTTGATTATATAATATATATATATATATATATATTTATTCTGTGAGATGGGATATGAGGATAACCCAATATAAAAATGTTGTTGTATTCAAAAATTGACGAACAAAACTTGAATTAAAATATATATAGCCACTATTATCTTTTGTATTCATTGTGTTTTCTTATTGTAATGTATGTATAAATAATACATTTAAAGGAGATGTCTGTCAAGCATCAAAACAACAATGTTGTTAATTGTCTTTGCTTGAACCACCCTAGTAGCCTCGCCAATAATTAGTAAAAATATTGAATTCTTATCCTTGATGTTAAAAGGAGCTTCGGCGAAATCTACATGCACAGTATGGAAAGGTACCCTTGATTGATGGGGCAAACTCATCTTTGAAGGACGGCTCTTATACTTGAACTTGACTCTTTGACAGGTAGGACAAGAAGATACATATTTCCTTATGTCATTCTTCATTCCACGCCAAAAAAAGCGTTGCTTCATTTTATAATATGTCCTCCAAAACCCCGAATGTCCTCCTGATAAGGGATCATCATGGTACATAGATAAAATCGAAGTTCGATGTTCGTGAGGGACAAAATATTAACCGTGATATTCTAATTTTAAAGGAATACTCTGATGTAACAATTAGTACGGTTTGATCGCTGTAATTAGGTGTTTCTGCAGCCAATCTAGACAGCGCGTTTGCATCGCTGAGCTCCCTGCTGAACGGTGGTTCACTCTCATTTCGAATGAGCTAAGAAATAGATGCAACTCGCAAGTCGATCCAGGAGATCGCCAAAGGAAAGTAGCTGAGTTAATGTTCGATGATCCGTGTGAAGTGTTCGACAGCCTTCAACACAGCAAGGCATTTTTTTTTCAGTGATGGAATAATTTTGTTCAGCCTTGGAAGATGTATAGGAATAATAACTAATCACTCTGAGTTGAAGTGACCTCCTTTTATTCAGTTCTCTCTGGTATAGAATATCCCCAATTCCATAATATGAAGCATCTGTTGACATTTCAAAAGGCAATGACTCATCCGGGATTGCCAATATTGGTTTTGACGTGATAATATTAATAAGTTTCAAATCGGCCTCTTGACATTCATCAGATCACATAAAAATAGAATATATTTTTCTTCAGATTGTCCAACGGTCGAACTATCTTAGCATAGTTTGGTATATAGGCCCGAAAATGACCTGTAAATCCAGTAAAACATTGTAGTGACTTAAGGTTATATGGACGTTTCATGAGTTTAGCCTTTTCGATTACCTTCTCCTTCATTTGCTTCGAGTAGCCGTTGATAATTATCCCTAAAAGTACCATCTCAGATACACAAATTTGGCACTTGCCCAAGTTTACTGTCATATTATATTAATTCAGTCTATTGAGAACTTTGTAGATGAGGGAACCACATTATTCAGGGTTGGGGCGCCACAACAAATGTCGTCAATGTAAACAACCACTCTGAGTTACAATAAATCAGCCAATATCACGCTCATAACTTTTTTAAATCTAGGAGGTTAATTTTTCCACCCGAACGGTAGTCTCTTAAATTCATAAAGTCCATCAGGTGTTACAAAAGCAGAAAACTTTCTCGTGGCTTTAGTTAGACTGACTTGCCATAACCCATCCTTCAAATCAATTTTTGCAAAGTATCGACAACCCCCAAATTTATTAATGATTGAGTCGATTCTAGGAAAAGGAAAAGGGTCCAAAAGGGTCTCTTCATTCAACCGTCGATAGTCAATGCAGAGTCGGAAGGACGAGTCCTTTTTAGAAACTAGAATACAAGGTAATGCGTACTTAGAAGTAGAAGGAGTAATAATACCCCCATCTAGCATCGCCTTAATTTTTCCAACAGTCCATGCTCTTTTGTGATCCGACATAGGGTAAGGTTTGCACGCCACGATGTTATTATTGGGCTTCAATAGGAAGTCGATCTCGTGCAATGATAATTCCTTTTTGGAAACATTGCAAAGCTTGGGGAATATAGTGATCAGGTCAACACTGGTAAAAATAACTTCTTTTAACTGCAAAGACAAGAACTTAATCTCATCAGTCCCACAGTTCCATTGAATTGAGAGATCCCTCATGGTGGGCTTTCCTATTAACAGTTCGAATGGCATCTCCCTCAATATTGTCACGGAGATAAATAAAGCAAGGGCAAGTTTGGGGATAATTAATTTATTATAAGGGGTATTTATAGGGAGAGAGAGAGTGTATAACTTACCCCAAGTTGAAAATAATCCTAATGAGGGACGTCAGCTCCCCCCCGCCGACCAGATTCCGCGAACCCCTCCCACCCCGAGATCCAGGGATGATTGACAGGCGTCCCATGGTGCCTCTCGTGGTTGGAGCTGCTGACCCGCTTAACATTACTTACTCCTTAGAGAAAACAGCGACCCGCTGATTAGCTTGTCTCAGCCCTTGTTCTGGAAGGAAATCTATCACGGCTGGTGTTCCCTAGCAGAATAGAATGTTGTTCTTCAGGGTCCAGGTAGGGCTTGATTCGAATGACATGGACGATATCCTTGGCTTTCCGTGATCGGGGAAAGGAGTCCACGGGCTCTACTTCATACGTAACTTCTGAAAGCTTCTTGGTCACCTTGTAGGGACAGAGGTATCTCTTCAGTAGCTTTTCTGATAGTCCTACTTTTCGGATGGGAGTAAAAACCCACACAAGATAATCCTTCTGATAATAGACTGGAGTATGTTTCTGGTCGCATAGTCTACGGTCTTTCGCCTGTGATTGTAGAAGGCGTGATCGGGAGAGTTGACGCGCTTCCTCAGCTCTGGTCACAAGTTCTCCAACGTAGTCGTCAGAGATCTCATCTGGTAGGTAGGGTAGTACGGCATCGATGTAGATCTCGGCCTCGCGGGCGTGGACAAGAAAGAACGGGGTGTAGCCGGTCGCCTCCTGTTTAGCAGTGTTGTAAGCAAAAGTTACATAGGGCAAAACTTGGTCCCAGTCCTTCTGCTCAACACCTGTGTACATGAACAACATGTCTCCCAGAGTTTTGTTGAACCTTTCAGTCAGGCCGCTGGTCTGGGGATGGTAGGCCTGGGTAAATCTGTACACAATTCCACACAGAGCATTGATCTCTTTTATTACTTGAGAAATGAAATTTCTTCCGCGATCTGTCTTCATTTCTCTAGGAGCTCCATGCTTCAAGATAACATCTTCAACCAGGAACTTAGCTGTTTCGATTTCTCCTCCGTCTGGGATCGCTTTCGTTATGGCATACCTTGTCATATAATCGGTGCACACAATGATCCAACGGTTTCCATCTTTAGAAACTGGAAATCATCCAAGCAGATCAACCCCGACTTTATAGAATGGCTTTTCTACGGGCGGTATGGATACAATTTGTCCAGCCGGACGTCGAGGTAATTTCTTCATTCGTTGACACTCCCGACAATGGCTTACATATTGGCGAACAGTTCTATGAAGGCCAGGCCAATAGAATCGTTTCTTGACTTTGTCATACGTTCGGGCGAAACCCAAATACCCAGCTGTAGGGGCATCATGTAAATCTGCTATAACTTCCGATCTTAAGTGCTTAGGTAGCATCATAAGCCAGGGTCTTCCAGTTGTGCTATAGTTTTTCTTTCGTTATGGCATACCTTGATGCCGTCGATAATGCTGAATTCCTTTCTGGTGTAGCCCGAATTTATATTATCGATTATTTTAGCTGAATCCGGGTCTTTAGTCTGCTCTATATCGACGTTGGCTAGTGACATCACAGCACTTGGTTGATCGTTCTCAAGCGGGCTCCTTGACAGACAATCGGCATCATATGTTTGCTTCCGCTCTTGTAGATAACGATCAGGTCAAATTCTTGCATCTTCAGTGCCCATCTTTCCAAACGGCCAGAAGGATCTTTCTGCCCTACCAACCAACATAGAGAATGATGGTCAGTGACAACCGTGAATGGTCGACCAAACAAATATGGGCGGAATTTGCTAATAGACCAGACTACAGCAAGGCATTCTTTTTCCGTTGTAGAATAGTTATTTTCAGCCTTTGTCAAGCTTCTAGATGCATAAGCTATAGGCCGCTCCTTTCCACCTTGTATTTGTGGAAGAACAGCTCCAATACCATGTCCCCTTGCATCCGTGTGTAGATGGGTATCAGCGGATTCATCAGTGTCCCAAGACCGGCTCTGAAATTAGAGCTGTTTTAAGGACTTTAAACGCTTTCTCTTGAGCTGCACTCCAATATATTTTTTTCAGTCTTCAGTAGGTCATGCAAAGATCTAGCTTTGTGGGTAAAGTTCTCAATAAATCTTCGGTAATAAGAACATTTATCAAGAAAGCTCTTCAGTTCAGAGATTTTCCTTGGCCTCGGAAATTTAGAGACGGCTTCAACTTTATCTGGATCTGGATGAATTCCATTGGCGTCAACAAGGTGTCCCAAAATCTTTCTCCTCCTTGATCCAAAAAGACCATTTTTGTGGTTTAAGTTTAGTCCAGCTTTCTGAATGCACCTTAATACAAGTTGTAGACGACGTAGATGTTCCTCAAATGTAGGTGCGTAAACTACGATGTCGTGCAGGTAGCAAAGGCACATGTTCCATTTAGGAATGCCCAGAACACTATCTATCATCCTCTCAAACGTTGCTGGAGCGTTGCATAAACCGAAAGGCATTACTTATAATTCATACAGCCCATCTGGAGTGATGAAGACAGTTTTCTCCCAATACCTGCCAATACCCGGACCGAAGATCCATCGTGGAGAAGTAACTAGAGCCGGCTAAACTGTCCAAGGCATCGTCAATGCGTGGCAGCGGGTAAACATCTATTTTTGTTATCTTATTTAATCGACGGTAATCTACGCAGAATCTCCAGGTCCCATCTTTCTTTTAAACTCGAATAACTGGAGATGACCAAGGACTTTCAGAGGGCTTCACGATGTGATTTTCAATCATCTTGTTCACTTCATCTTGAATTAGTCGTCGTTCACTTGGTGCTACTCTATAGGGCCGCTGTTTGATAGGAGAGTGGTCTCCTGTGTTTATCTTGTGCTTCACAGTACTGGTGGACTTGATAGGAGTACTCCCAAAGCCAAATATGTCAATAAACTCGTCAATGCATGAAACAGGCTGTAACCTTTGAATTTCAGACAGCCCTGGATCTAGAGTAAGGTTTATTTTCTGTGACCATTCACGTGACTTTAGCTGCGTTTCTAGTAACTTATCGCTGGATTCAATAAGACTGCAGATATTCCCATTCTCATAACTTTCCATGGTGCACATATTCATTCCTGATGGAATCAGTTGCGGCCAAGACGCTCCATTCGCCACCCAAATGCTACCTCGGCCGTATCGAAATGTAACCAATGAGTTTGGTATAAGAACTTCCTTTCTTAATAAAAAGTCCTTAGAAGTTGAGACCAAACATCTTTAACATCACATATTTTTTCGTTTATCACTCTGATCTTCTTTATTGATTTAGGCGGGATGACAAAGTAGACGGAAGCAAACACTCTCTGGTTTTACTCCTCTCGAGATTCCAGGACGAAGGTTTCCGCGAGATGTAGTTCATTTCTGCCACATAAATGACGGCTTCTGTGGCCTTGAAGAAGTACCATCCGAATATGATGTCATGGCTTCATTCCACCATACTATATACAGTTACGAGCGTCTTTCCTCATCTCCTAATCAGTCATCTCTCTCTCTCTGTCACCGTTTGCTTTTATTGGTTGGCTACGGTCACGCCACCTTTGCCCCCCCCCCTGCCGGCGGCGCGCGCCCGTTGGCTGCCGGCGAGCACGTGACGTGACTTCCCTGTGCGCGCGCATGGCGGGCGGTAGGCTATAGTTATTAACTAACATATGCAATTAATTAAGGCGCCAAATTAGAATTGCAACAAATAGTATTTGAATCAAAACATTCAATCGGGTAAAACACGGGCGTTGCCCGGGTCATTCGGCTAGTATATATATAACAACGAATTCAAAGGATATCTTCAGAGCATTAACTTCTATGTTCAGGACACATTTTACTAGGGTCTCTATTAAATTTTTGTTTGCGGCTTTAAGAATGGGACCTGGTTCTTTGAAGAGAGGTGTCTTTAATTCGCGTCGAAATTTGTCTGAAATAAGAGAAAAGTCTTCTCCTGAATCCACCAATGCTTTAATTTTTCGTCCATTTATTTCGACCATAACAAAATTTTATTTTAATTTAGTGGCGATATACCCTGGAGGAATTTCCTCAATGGCGACCTCACCCCCGTTAGAAGCCGCTCCACTTAGTTTTTCACATTCTGAGGCTTGGGAGAACGGCTGAAACGAAGGGCTGGCGACTGGGATTGTCTTCGGGCTGGCGACCTTGCGCGGCTTGGATGTGGGGAAGAGCTCCTGTAGAAGTACGTCGAGGTTTGGGGCGTTACATAGTCGTCGTCGGCGTCATATCTCGGGGGTCGACTCGATAATCCAACATTTCTTCCTTCTCCGCCATTCCCTGACCTGGCTTCAGCGAAGACCTGCCGTCGTTCTCTACAATAACGGACGACACGCCCGGGTCGTCCGCAGTGGAAGCAGATAGGTTTGTCGTATTAGGTTCTCCAATGTTCCGTCTTCCTGCGTTGGGTTGGTCGGTCGATATTATAATAGGGCGTTCGTGGTTGTTGTTGTATCACGTTGACTTGTGGTCTGGTAGGTTGTAGAGCACGGCTGACCTCTTCCCTCACAGTCTGTTCCAGGGCGTTCACCTCTCGGAGCGGACTGATCACTTCAGGTGCTGAGAAAACCTTTTGTATCTCTTCTCAAACGATGCGGCGAATTAACGCGGTCAAGTCGTCTGAGTCGTCAACACATGAAATGGGCATTACGTTTGACAACCTGGCGAATTTCGTACGGCCGATCCTGGGCTGCTTGACGGTTGTCAGATGACGGCAAAACTTCAGGATTTCATCTACCGTCTGTATGTCTTTCGCCACCAATACCTGGTATGTGTCCTCCGAAATTCCCTTTATAATATAATCAACTATCTCACCTTCCATGCGAGGGTTCACCTGGTGGCAGAGACTAAGAATCTCCTGGATGTATGACTCGCAGGATTCCTCGGCCTTCTGTGCTCTTGACTTCAGAACTTCCTCGGCGCGTCGAGCAGAATCCTCCTGCAGTCCGAAAACACCGCGGAATTCGTCTTCAAAGCTTCTCCACGAGTTGAGTGATTCTTCGTTATTATCAAACCACCTTCCAGCGGTTCCGTTCAAGTAAAATACGACGTCTGCAAGCTTCATGGTGTCGTCCCATCTGTTGTACTTCGACACTCTCTCGTACTCTTTCAACCACTATCCAGGGTTTATATTTCCATCTCCAGAAAAGGTAGAAGGATCTCGTTGGCGCTGCAAGGGAGGTAGGATCCGCTAACAGTAGGTCTGTGGTCGTCTTCCATTTCTATTCGTTGTGGCAAAGGTTGAAGAATTGGTTCACGTCCCTGTAGACGTCGACTTCTTCGAAGTTCCGTCACGCTACCCAGCGTCTCCGCCAAAATATGTCGCGGGGATAAATAAAGCAAGGGCAAGTTTGGGGATAATTAATTTATTATAAGGGGTATTTATAGGGAGAGAGAGTGTGTACTACTTACCCCAAGTTAAAGATAATCCTAATGAGGGACGTCAGCTACCCCCCGCCGACCAGATTCCGCGAACCCCTCACACCCGGTGTCTAAGGATGATTGACAGGCGTCCCATGGGGCCTCTCGTGCTTGGAACTGCTGAGCCGCTCGACAATATTGTCGCCGTCATCATTATCTGTTGATCATTAACCTGAAGTTTCGCCTCAATATTGTCAGTAGCTCGGACATGACCTTCGTCAATCCATTTTATCGTGGTCTCTGATGGATTTTTCCATTTATATTTGGCCAAAAGGTCTCTTCTTATAAGATTGATAGAAAAACCTGGATCCAATAAAGCAACAATTTTCACACCATTTATTATAACGGGCAACATAGAATCGGGACTTTTGCAAAACAAAAATAGGATCGATTTTGTCATCGGGATCGAACAACCCTATAAATTTAGTTTTTTAGAAAGAAAGGCACAGAATTATTTTGATTTTTCCCTGTGTGTGTGATGCTTCCTCAATTTGATCAAGTTGGGCAAAATAGGCTGGCTTCTCGACCACTGCGTTACCAGTTGTCTGGTAGGGCTTGGGTTCAAAGGTTTTTTCTCCAAACTGGGACTGATATTTTTCAGCAGCTGAAAAAGAGTTTCTTTGTTTTCGATTTTCACAGTGGACAACTGATTCTGCATATCTGGCGATAGCCCGTGAATCACTCCAATTATCAATAGCTTTTCACTTAAGCCGGGCACCCCTGATCGCATTTTCCTTTGTTTTTGGTGGAAGTAATCGATCAGAGAGCCGCCTCGATATTTCCACTTGAACGCCCTATCATATTTATCTATGGGGTTATCCCTAAATGAGGATGCAAAATTATATTTCCAAGTTTCCCAGCTAAAATTGCATTGATCAGAATGTCTTCTCTCGAACCACAATTGTGAAGTTCCCCCTAGGTAGTTTCTTATATCATAGATTTTGGTTTGATCTTTTACCCAACCATTATTTGCCCAGACATTTTCATATAGGCTTATCCAAGTGGCTGGATCTAAGTTAATACCAGAGAATTCACCTGCTTTCATTTCGACATGTCCTGGTGCATATTCATGCTGGTTTAAACTTAAATTTCGACCTAAAGAATTACCTTTTTTTTGTTGTTCTGCTACAGTAGTTATCAATTTGCTAAAAGTGTCTTCTGTTAATTGAGATTTCGCAACTAATTCCTCCTCATCCATTAGGCAAATTTGTAAATCTTCAAATGATCGATTTTTGTATATTACAATTACTTTTGATGGAACTTTAACAAATCTATTAGAATCCTTTTCTAAATAGTAAGATGTTAGATTCTTTCCACATTTAAACACAAGCTCGTGATAAATGGACAATTGAAATTCTTCAGGGATAGATAGAACATTAACATCAGGGTTAAAGCTATAGCCAATTACCTTTTTATTCTTAAAATTAAGGATGATCGATCCTGTCGGCTGCGCCATTTTTGTAATGTTCCTTCGATTAAATAAATAAATATGCTTCACCAAATTTAGAAACAAATTTTAATTATATATCTTTCCAATGATATATATACACTTTTGAATATATTCATAACAACAACAACAATTACAGTGCTGACAAATCCAAACATTCAAAAATAAATTAATTAAACAGAGTATATTATAATATTTTATAAGGTATATTACATCTACATAATAAATTTAGTTGTGATATCGCTTGTATTTCTTGGTGTCGCAATATAGGTGGCTAGAAGTATATACAGTAGAACTTGGATAATTCGAACTTCTTTAATTCGAAAACCTCTTTAATTCGAATATTTATCTTGGTCCCTAGAAGCCTTAAGCCTTTATTCAAAACATCTTTAATTCGAATTTTTGGATAATTCGAAAATTTTTATGGTCCCTTGGGGTTCGAATTATCCAAGTTCGACTGTATTTATATATTGTCACAATCTCTGGTGGCATTTTCAATTTAACATATTTAGTCACGTGACGCTTAGTTAGCATTTTATTTGTAAATATTTTGTTTATAGATATATTTTTTATATAATATTGAAAATAATTGTAAATACTTTCCTTATTAAAATAAATTTGTTTTAAGATTACTCGTTCTGGTCTCACTTATAATATTGATATGGACCAATCGAACATTGATATAAAGCCAACCCCCCAGGACAGTGCAACATCTGGTGGAGCCGCTGCACCTGATCCAGTATTCGTTAATGGAAATATTACCGTCCGAAAGTACGACGAGAACGAAGATCCTCGCGAATGGATTGAAACCCTATAAGAAATGGAATTCATCTACAAATGTGTAGATAATATCATCGCCAGATATGCTGCCATTAACGTTGTGGGTAGAACCAAGACATGGCATGATTTGTACAAACCAAGTTTTAACAAATGGGAATATTTAAAAGACCGCCTCATTCAAGCCTTTTCTACAAAGGACAATAAGGAAGACCTCAGAATGAAAATGCATAGAATGCAAGACTGGAACGAGTCAGCGATCAGATATGCAGAAGAGATCCTTCTCTTGTGCAATAAATTCGACCCATTAATGGAAGAGAAAGGGAATATTGAATTCGTAGTAGGTGGGTTGGAAAAGGAATATTCATTAGCCCTGTATCTAACATATCCCGCCCGATTCAACAAAAGCCCTTTTGGAAACGTGCAAGAAACTGGATTGATTCGAGAAATAATACGAACAAAGAGTGGAAAAGAGCAGACAAATATTCAGGCAGATTCCCCTGAGTAATTCTTATTATCCACAACCAAGAAGACAAGACCCACCACCTAGAAAACAATACTTTCATTTAAGAAAGCAAGACTTCTAACCAAGACAATTTCAAGGTATGCCAACTTCTCATAACATAACAAGAGTCAACAAATTTAAATACTCCATCCCCAAGAACAATTTACCGCTCACTAAATTAGAAAGCAAAATCGGATAGAAAACCACAAAAGACTAGAACTGAGGATGGAAGACCAATATGCTTCAAATTCAATAGGCTAGGACACATTGCTCTATACTGTGGAACAAAATATTTTAGAATGATATACACCCCTCACACACAAGGAAACCAGTCCTTTATTCTAGGACCGACGATAATAAAGGGGAACAGATAAACCCAGAACAGGTTCCCAATTATAGCATCTGCGCCGATATTTGTCCAGAACCTAGCATATTTACGTATAAACGATATGTTGTCCTAGAAGATTTAAACTAAGCGACGCGTATAATTCGAGAAACCAAAGCAAGTCGACCATTCATAATATTTAAAAAAAATATAGACCCTGAATATATGATCCAAGTATATGTGGAAGACTTCGCATTTTGCAATGCTTGGGTGGACACAGGCGCAGACTTGTCATAGAAGAAAATCCACTGTCACTACTTTTCAATAAAATAAATATATTTCGTTCAAATAGGCCTATATATTAATAATTATTCCAAATTTCAAGTAGGCTTATCTCAGAAATATTGCGTGATAGAAAAACTAATGGTATATTTGGAATCAACACAAAGAGTTAGATTTAATAATATTTTGTTTCTTTGGAGAAAAAGAAGACTATTTTTGATAAACCAGTGTAATGTAATGAGGTTTATGCAAAAATGCTTATGTAACATTGTTTGCATTTATTACTGTATTTGTCTCAACACTAAAAAATGGTTTCGCGCAAAACCATGAGTGATGGAAATTTTATGATTAGAAATATGAGTTCAGCATGAAAAGTTACACTAGAAACACCATCAGGTTCTCTTGAGGAAAAATGTTGTTGAACAGTGTAATTGATGAACATATACAAGATATGCTTCAAGAAAGAGTAATTCGACCGTCATCAAGCCCATGGGCGTTTCCAGTCATATTTGTTAAGAAAAAAGATGGCAGTTGGAGGTTTTGCATCGACTACAGGAAGAGAGAGAGAAAGAATATGGTTTTACGGGCTACTAACCAAAGTGTGTGATTTTCGAGCCTAAAAATGAATGTATCAAGCAGACAAGCCGCAATGCACTATAGCAAAGTACCAAGGTTCTGCACGTCACCAAGGTTGTTCAAAAAGGTAAGATTCTCCAGGTCAGGGAAGATAAAAGAAAGACTGGTGTTGATTAGATAAGAAGATTAAATAAATATGAATAATTCACAAATGTGTAGGAAAAGAGATTCTCTTTTTGTAAAAATAAAAACAGTTTTAGGTAAAAAATTGTTAAATAATGTTGGCTATATATTAAAAAATATTGCGATTGAGGTCATATATCAATGATTACCAGGGAGGGTACCAGTACTAAGACAACCAACCACAAAAGTACACCAGAGATTGCATAGCGCTTTCAAATGGGTCGCTGCATAGGTTAATTTCTCGAGCGACCCGCACCGTCGAATTACCAAACCATTTGCCCTCTGTCGTGGGGTTACAGACAACGTCAGAGGCGGATTACAGAAATCTTAATGATAAAACACTGAAGGACATTTACTCGATCCTCAGAGTCGATGATGTGATGGACACCGTTCAAGGTTCGAAATACTTTTCAGCAATCGGTGTCAAATCAGAGCTTTGCCGAGTGTATATCGGAAAGGAGGACAAAATGAAAACAGATTTCCCAATATGCCACGGTTCAAATGAATTTAATGTTATGCCTTTTGGCTTATGTAAAACTACAGCCACGTTTGAACGACTAATGGATAACGTTTTCCATAAACATAAAAACAGGGAACAGGGGAAGTCGGCACAATCCATTACTATTGGAAACAACCCTAAAAAAGCACAGATATTCCAAAGACCAAATAATTCATCCAAATGATTAAAACTCAATAACAATAGCAAATGGATGAAAAAAGGAGACACAGAAGGTTCATTTACCTTTGTGTCAGATAGAGGTTCATTAGTCTCCGGCTACTTTATGTTCACACAAAGCCTAATAGAGAACATAACTGATATTTGGATAGAAGAACTCCATTATTCTGACCATCTCCTAATAACCTTAGTACTAAATACAGATAATAAACAGAAGCAATCAACACACAAAAAAAAACGTGATAACATTCAGAAAATACGACTTGTCTCAAAATGAAGAACTGCTAAAACGAAATCTGGATCCACTAGAAGAAATATATGACATCGCTACAGATATTGATACAATACTGCACATTTCACCGAGCAAATTTTCAAGGCAATGGAACTATCAATTATTACCAAAATAGTAAACAAATGCAACACAATATCTAAGCCCTGGTACGATAAAAATGCTATCAAATGAAAAAACAACTAAATAAAATTTAAAGAAATATACTAATTCAGCCGAAGAATAGGACCGGAAAAAATACAGGAAGTGCACTATGCAGCAAAATGTCCAAATTATTTACCTCAATTCTAACAAACAGACTTAACAATTGTATTGAGAAAATACATTATATAGGAGTAAATCAAGCAGGTTTCAGAAAAAAACCGCTCATGTCTAGACCATATTTTTACCCTGAATACCCTTATCCAACTATCTTTAAGAAAGAAACGATGTAAAATATACGTTTTCTTTGTTGATTTGACCAAGACATTCGAGACAGTTCCTCATAAAATACTCTGGAATAAATTTTAAAAAATGGGAATCAGCCCAAGGTTTGTATCAATGATAAAAAGTTATTAAGAGGCAGCAAATATCTCAGTTATATGGAAAGGTGAATACTCAAACAACGTAGAAAATTGATTCCGGAGTTTTACAAGGAGAGCCACTGTCACCTCTACTATCTTTCAAACTTCGGCTTCCTTCATCTTCTCATGTATGCAGATGATATAGCAATAATAAGAGAATCAAAAATCAATTTGCAAAGCAAAATTAATTTACTTAGAACTTATCTGAAGAAAAATAAATTAGTTTTAAATGAAAAAAAAAGTCAAAAATAATGGTGTTCAGAAATGATGGAAGACCAGCAAGAAATGAAAACTGGTTCTGGGGAGGCACTCCGTTGACTGTCACTCCTAGAATAACATATATGGGATTCCCCTATACAAACACACGCAGTACAAGACAAGCTGCGCTAGTTTTCAGAGCAAAGGCATATACCGCACTGAACTTAACCATTGGTTTTCTAAAATGAGAAAAAATCGATTCGGGAGAAGTTGCATTCAAACTATTTGAATCTTCAATTAAATCAATTTCTTTACGCGGCCCCAGTGTGAGCCTGCGATAATCGGTAAATTATAGAGCAACTTCAAATCTCATTTATAAAACACCTTCTTGATTTACCTAGATATATCCAGGGACACACACTAAGATTGGAAACTGGAAGAATCTCACTTACAGCTACCGCCACAATATTAAAATTGAAATACTACATGATAATACTGGAAATGGACTAGTACAGACTACCAAAATTATGCTAAAACAGACTGAAAGAAGTACATAAAATGTCAACAAACTTTATAGGATTATACAAAACCGTTAATGATATAATTAACTGTTGTGGTCAGTAATGGCTGAACCTCCCACCGCTCTATGATACAATTAAAAAAGAACTTCCTAAGATTATAAAAACAAAAATAGAACAGCTTATTCAACAAGACTTCGCTAGACTCGACAATTCGAAAATATTTTCAAACTATAAACTTATCTGTAATTCATTTATGCCAGAACGATACTTGTCATGGAATCTGTCATCAAAGATAATAGCCTTCATTGCACGGACTAGAATTACTTCAACTCTAGATAGAGAAAGTCACATATTATAATCATCAAAAAGGAAAACATTAACTGCAGGATTTGTGGAAATATGATATCTGATTAAATTTCCCACTATATTATAGAATGCTAATAATTAGGTGAAGAAAGAGAAAAAACTCTTAAAAACACCTTCTGGAGATTTAGCAACCCACTGAAGACGCTGAGAACTATTTCAGAAAAGAAAAATATAGCAATTGAACTCTATAATTTCCACAGATCAATTTTAAATAGGTTCACACACAAAAGAGGTAGTGAGGAAAGTTTTAGAACAGACGTGTTAAGAAATCCCTTTTCAAACAAAGGTTCACGTGCACATGGGGATAGAGAGAAAAAATTACTGTATTATTTTGTTGTTGTATGGTGAATCCATGCAGGGCAATGGGCCCTAATAAAGGCATTTTTGTTGTTGTTATTGATAAGGTTCTCAAAAGTCTGAAATGGAAAATATGCTTATACTATTTAAATGACGTCATTATATATAGTAATGATATAAAACTCATTTCGAAAGACAGGAGGCAGTTTTTATATGTTTCCATGAATCAACTTAAAATCAAATGCTAAAAAATGTAGGCATGTCATTGAAGCACTAGAGATACTGGGCCACATGACAAAACAACATGGAATTAAACTTTCAGACTAAAATATCGAAGCGTTTAAAAATTTACCGGAACGAAAAAAAAAAGAAGAGAATTACAGGAAATGTATTGAAGGATTTGCGAACCTAGTCGATCTTCTTACTAAACTCACAAAGATAAACACCCCGTTTGAGTGGACCAAAGCACAAGAGAATTCATTTAATAATCTGAAGATGGCCCTATTGAATCCCCCTGTCCTAGCATATTTTGTCACTCAAGCTTCCAGCTGTATTCACACAGATGGGTCAAACCTCGGACTAGGTGTAGTCCTAGTGCAAAATATTGATGGACAACAAAAGGTAGTGTCATATATCAGTAAAACCCTAACCAAATCAGAACTTAATTATTCAACTATATATATATACAGAAAAATAATGTTTAACAATGTTTAGGGCAATATCCAAATTACGGTCTTATCTTTATGGTAAGAAATTTAGAGTGATAACAAACCATCATGCTCTCTGCTTTGAGAGACCCTACTGGTAGACTAGCTAGGTGGGCTTAAAAATGCAAGAGTAGGACTTTGAGGTGATACACAAGTCTGGTGGAAAACATTTAGACGCCGACTGCCTATCAATATTAGGTTTGCCTGAAACTGATCCTGAAGATGATTGTGACAAAATGTTTTTCAGGAAAATAATTAATGAGAAGGACGATTTTATTGACAACGTTAAAAAGAGCCTTAGGGGAAATGATGGCAAGCGTTCCATCACCCACAATTTCAAAGAAGAAGACGGATTCCTTTACAAAAAGAACCCAAATGGTAATCTCTGGCTACTTGTTGTGCCACGAGGCAGAAAAGAGGGTATTATTAAAATATACCATGATCATATACTCTGTCTACTTAGGAGTTTAAAAAACTGCATACCGAATAAAAATAAATATTATTGGGCCTCTATGTTAAAAGATGTCTCGAACTAGGTAAAAACATTTCACCTTTGCCAGAGTCGTAAAGGAACAAACCAACTTCTTTCATGATTTCTTCAGCCTATACCTTCAGTAAATTACCCATTCGAAAGAGTTGATATAGATTTCGTTGGCCCTCTTCCATCCGCTAAAACTAGGAAAAAAATGGATAGTTATTTTTTTGACAGACTACCATAAAAAATATACAAAGACAAAAGTTGTTTCAGATGCGAAGGCAATAGAAGTCGCTATATTTTTCGTAGAAGGTTTTTCTCTTAGGCAGAGAGCCCCACGTCAAACAACGTGTGATCAATAATTTCCTGTAATGAGACTGGATCACTGAAAATATTCAAAATAATGAAATAATTTTATAGGGACCGTATATATAAAACATTTATCAACACGAACGACAAAATTTGATCACACAGACGCAAACGCTCACGCTTTTTCGTATTTATAAGCTCGATTATATCATAACATTTTCCAACTTCAGTATGGAATGTGTTGAAAAACAGCGAGTCTGCATAGAGTTTTGCTTTAAATTAGGGAAAACAACTTCAGAATCATTTCAAATGTTGAAGCAAGCTTTTAAAGAAGATTCTCTATCATAATCGAGGACATTTTATTGGTTTGCACGATTTAAAGCTGGTCGAACAAGCGTCAAGGTGATCTACACTCTGGCAGACCTTCATCGATAAGATAACCCCGGAAATGCACTCGAATTAAAGTCATCGATCAAAGAAAACCCAAGAATAACTATCAGAAAGCTATCAGAAGACTTGGATATCTCTTTTGGAACATGCCAAACCATCATAAAGAATGATCTTCATCTTAAACGATCCCCGGCTAAATTTGTCTCACATATTTTAACGAGCAGAAAGAGTATCGCAAATAAACGTGCAAAAACATGGTCGAAATGTTCAATTCTGATCCCAATTGGATCAAAAATGTTATCACAGGAGAGGAAACATGGGTGTACGGATATGATCCTGGGACTAAGAGGCAATCAAGCCAGTGGCTAGAGCCTGGAGAACCAAGATTCAAGAAAGCAAGGATGATCATATCGAAGCTTAAGTGTCTTCTTATCGCTTTCTTTGATGTAAAGGGATTGGTACACTATCAATTCGTGCCCGAGGGTAAGATCATTAATCAATATTACTATATTGATGTATTGCGACGTTTAAGGGAGGCTGTGCGTCAGAATCGACCCGAAAAATGGCATCCGAAAAATTGACTTCGCATCATGACAACGTACAACTCTATTTGGCTAAACACGGAATTGCTTTACTACCCCAGCCACCCAATTCTCCTGAACTTGCTCCCAACGACTTTTCATTTACCCTAAAATTCAAAAAGTCTTAAAAGGACGTCGATTAGACTCAATATCTGAAATAAAGAGAATACGAAGAATATTTTGACAGCCTAGAAGATGAGGATTTCCAGAAGAGTTTTTAAATCTGGAAAAAATATGGAACAAGTGTATAGATAGTGACGGTGATTATTCTGAGAAATTTTAAATAAAACTTCGTTTTACTTTTGTATTTCTTAAAATATTTAGCATTCCTGGAAATTATTGTTCACACTATGTATAATCAACGATAGGGGCTCACAATTCATCAGCAACTTCTTGAAGGAAATCATGAGAATTTGCAAAGGAAAATACTGCTTTACTACCAGCTACCACCCTCAAACAAATGGATTAACAGAACGTTTGAACAGAACACTTATCCATATTTTGAGCATGTATGTGAATGTGAACTAAAAATTACTTATGCATACAATTCAACATTACATGAAACAACTGGATTTCCGCCATTCTTTAAGGTAGAGAGCCTGTGTCTTTTTTAGACAAAATCCATGTCGAAATCGAGACTAACGCCGGTGATTACGATGAATATGCGAATGGCCAACTGAGGAAAGTTCAGAATTGTAGATATTTAGTCATCCAGAAAACGAAAAGGAGCGAGAACGGATGAAGAAATATTACAATAAAAATCAACATTTCGGTCCTGTAAGGACTCGCCATACACCATTTTCATGGAGAAAAGGAAAAAAGAAACATAAACAAAGGAGATATGGGAAAATGAAAAGGAAATCAAATAAATCAACATAACTATACAAATTAACTATGGAAGGAAATTTTTCTGTAATTTTAGTTCTTAGAGATTACCTTATTTTTTAACGCTTTATGAAAGTTAAATAATTCTATCGCTATCTTTTTTTTTCTCGGACATTATTCTGATTAGCTGAACTCGGTTCACGTATACTTGGATAATTTTCTTTAAGATCTTATTCCATTCCTCGTTAAGAATAGTGCATTCAGAGATGTAGTGGGTCATTTCTTCAATGCTTTCATTTTGCAGAATTTACAAATTACATCTTTATTTTTAATTATTTGAATATGACTTTCTCTTAGTAAAGTCGAAGTGATTCTTGTTTGGGTTAATGTAACCTTTTATGTCTAATTATAGGTTCCAGGATAAAAATTGTTCAGATATTAAATAATTTTATAATAATAATTTACAATTAGAATATAATATTGTAAGATCCATTTTTTCTGAGTCCTGCTGAATAAATTGTTCAGTTTTTGTACAAAAAATCCCTGGTAATTAGTTTTGAATGGTCTTATAGTCGATAGCATTGTTTGTCCAGGCAAGGCCGCAGTGGTGGTGAATTGCTAAAATGGTCCTGTAGAGTCTAATAAGATTTCCTCTATTTATGGATATTTCTCTTAACCTCTTCCAGCATATCTTAGGAAACCTATGGTTACTCATTTTTTTGTAATTTTAAAAGGAATTTCATGGTTAATTTATTGGCGATTAGTGTAAGTGATAATCTACCCGTTTCCAGTCTAACATTGTAGCCAGGGGTATATCTTGGTAAAATGAGAAGACTTATAATAAATATATTTTGTAATTGCTCTCTCTCTATAATATTTGCATTCTCAGATGCCAAAATGGGCGCAGCATACATTAATATTGATATAATTATCGCATCAAATAATTTGAATGCGATATTTAGTGAATTGATCCTTCGCTTTTTTATTATTTTAATAATTTGAATCATTGCATTATTAGCTTTCTATTTATAATATATTTCTGCGTATTTAGCGTTATTTGTGCTAGTAAATGGGAATCCTAAATATATTATTATCGATGTGACATTCAATGTATTATTGCCATAGTACCAGATTTCGTTTCTAGAAAGTCTTCCCTCATTTCGTAATACAATTATTTTCGACTTAATCTGATTAAAACCCAGTATGTCATCATCCAGATAGGACACTTTAGGAGATTGATATTGCTCTCCAAAGAGACAGTGAAGGTATCCGCAATTTGATAGATGAAATCTCGGGAGTAAAGATGTATTGTAGAGATCTGCTAAATCGGCGGTGTATAGTTTTGAAACGGTGAGAAACGGTGAAACGGAAAGAAGATGTAGAGAAGATGTGGGCAAGCCAAGAAAAGAAGGTATGCAGGGCCCCCTCCACAAGGAAGTGTTTATTGACAGATTCCAGAGGAGAGAGCGGGAGATAAACAGTCCAGCTGGTGCCGTAATCAAGGAATGAGTGGATATAGCAGTCGGCTTGAAGGGGGTTTGTGTGCGGAGAGGACATCACAGTCTGGGAAGGAACGTCAGTCTGGTGACATCGAGATCTGCGGCAAGGAGAAGACGGTGACGATGAGGATCCCTCTAGTGGCGGACAATGAAGGCAAGTCCATTTACTGAATATAGTTATAAATCTACTCTAAAGCTCTGGGAAAATTTAAAGTAATAAGCTGTATCCAAAACGACCCACATTCTTCACTTAGAAACCTTGAACGCAAACATCGACGGCTGAGAAGCGTCGTAACATTTGGTGTCATAAGTGGGATACAGCTTAGTTAATTTTAATTGAAGATTTTATTTTGTGCTAATTTAAAAAGAAAAATGGAAAAACTAACCGATCTCGAAATTGAAAAATTCAAGAAATTGCTCAGTCTGATAAACCATAAAGTAGATGAGCTCGGAGAAGACGTTAGATCGATTAATAAAGGGATTGCTCCATTGGAATCTCGATTGAGCCGACTCGAGCATAATCGGAATGTCAAACGTTCTGCCACACCCATGTCTTGCGAAGTTAAGGTCAATGTACTACCGCCAGAAAATCCTGATGGCTTTTCAAAAACAATCACAGCAACCAATAGCCCACGTACTCAATGTCTGAGAGGACAAAAGACAAGTCCAGGTGATGAAGATCCCGGCAAGACAATCACAACAAGGACCATCACGTCGGGAGACGTCGTAAATGGACTGCCAGAATCTACGCTTGAAGATGCTCCCGTGATCCAGAAGTCCGAAGAATGTCGACAGCAGAAAATGATCCAGACTGGTTGTGTAGTGGAGGAGGGCGAGCTGATCGCCGCCGACAACGGCTGTGGCACGAGTGTTTTGAATCAAATTAAGCGGACGGAAGGAGAGTGCCCTCCAGGTGATATACAGTGTGAAAATTCAACCCCTGGGATTCTTTCTTAAATACTCCATAAAAACAACAACGATCTTGCGAGCTGCAATGTGACGGCGTGGCTGACTTCTGCGACAGTGACGGACTGTCAGGGACTACAGCGGCGATCCAACTGGACGGGACGGAGCTGGGTGCTCCCTGGAAGTGCGACAAGGCTAGATGATCGAAGCACCCCGAAGTTGAAGCCGGCGACCCGACTAAACGGGACAGAGCATTGGACGCTCTGTGGAAGTCCGACGACAATGTCTGTGACGCGGAAGTCGCGCGCAATGTGTCAGCGCCGTCGTCTGCAATGCAAGCTGAAAAGATGTGCCAAGAATGTGTATCTATCATCTTCGTTCCTTCGCCCGACAAGGTGCAGATCAAGCAGCCACCGCCTAGGAAAAGTTCTACCGACCTTGAGACTACCACGGGGTCCGACACCTCCAGAAGGTTTATGAAATTCGCAGCCCTGTGTGGGGTCGGCGCGAAGAGGCCCAGGTTTGAAGGGGTTGGAAAGAGATAACTTATAGAGCAAGAGAACTGTAAACCGAAAGAAGAAAGGAACGTTCACGATCACCTATGGGAGTTTAACATGGACGAATGCGTGCTGGGAGGCCACGATATGGACAGAGTGGATCAAGTGAGCGAATCCACTGTAAAGATCGGTGATCTACAGCCCCGTCGTGGAAGGAAGCGGCGAAAGCGCAATACAATAGATCTCAACCCTTTGGAAATGTATATCGCGGTTACAGAGTGTTCACAAGGAGAATTCAAAATATCAGATGAGAGCATCTTAGGCAGTGAAATATGGCCGCCGTCGTGTGGAGAACCACCGCCCTGGGCTAGACAGCGAGACCAATCAATGGCGTCGGCAATGATTAAGAGTGGGAAGAAAGCTCGAGTTGAAATTTGGTTCTGCAAACAAGGGTTGGCGCTAATCCTGCCGCTACGCTACCGGAAGGCTGACGAGCCTCATGTAGCCAGATACGTCAGGGAGATAAAAGGACCGCCGATCAGCGTCACTGGTGTGATCAATACTTTTCGGGACGAAAAGGATTTAGAAGGGGGCAGTGAAGCGGTTCAGCAAAGAAGATGTAGAGAAGATGTGGGCGAGCCAATAAAAGAAGTTATGCAGGGCCCCCCTCCACAAGGAAGTGTTTATTGACAGATTCCATAGGAAGGGGCGGGATATAAACAGTCCAGCTGGTGCCGTAGTCAAGGAAGGAGTAGATAGCAGTCGGCTTGAAGGGGGTTTGTGTGCGTAGAGAACATCACAGTCTGGGAAGGAACGTCAGTCTGGTGACATCGAGATCTGCGGCAAGGAGAAGACGGTGACGAGAAGGATCCCTTTAGTGGCGGACAATGAAGGCAAGTCCATCTACTGTATATAGTTATTAATCTACTCTAAATCTCTGGGAATAAATTTATAGTACTAAGCTGTATCCAAAACGAACCCACATTGTTCTCTTAGAAACCTTGAACGCAAACATCGACGGCTGAGAAGCGTCGTAACAGTATAAATAAAAGGAGAGAAAGGGGGTAACCTTGCTGTAAACCTGAGCTAATTTTTAAATAATTTGAATATTGACCTTGCCATCAAATTGAAATTTTTGCCTCTTCATAATAGCTTTTTAATATTGTTAAAAATTTGGGGCTCAATCCCATTTTCAGTATTTTTTTCCATAGTAGAGAGTGAGAGATCGTATCAAATGCTTTGGTCAAGTCAAAGAAAAAACATATAGTTTGCCCTGTTTTTTATTTAGCGCTAATTGGATCGATGAGTTAAGTGTAAATATATGATCCATGCACGAGCGGTTTTTTCGAAATCCAGCTTGATTTTCAGGGATAATTTGTCTTTTTTCCGTCCATTTAGTAATCCTATTTTTAAAAATAATATTACTGCACAGTGCAATTCCTCTATAGTTTGTTGGGTTATTGCGTTCGCCATTTTTGTATATAGGGTGTATTATGCTTTTCTTCCGTATTTCTGGGTATTTCTCTGTGCTTATTATTTCATCAAATATATTTCTTAGTGTCATAAGAATGGGCTCTGGTAGTCTGTTTATTAATTCATTTGGTATGTTATCCGGGCCGACTGCTTTTCCCTTCGCTAGTTGCTTAATTCCATCCTTTACCTCATCTAGAGTTATATTTATATCTAGTATTAGGTCTTTCCCGCTTAAACAATATATATATATATATTTGATATCCTTATTGCCTGTATTTAATAATTTCTTGTAAAATGTATACCAGCCCTCAATCGTAATATCTCCTGATATCGAAACTATTTTTCTAAGAGTTGCCATGGCACTCCAGAAGGTCCTAGGATCGGTGCGTTTTTATTATTTTTCGACCTTGATCTGTATTTGATATTTTTGTATCTTTTCAAACATAAGTTGGTCGTATTTTTTAATTGATAACTTTCTTTGTCGTTCCAAGGTTTGGAAGTATTGTTGCGTATATATACAACTTTGAGCATGTTCGCTGCTTCCATTGCCCGATAGATTTGAGTGGTTATGAACTCAGTCATTATGTCTATATCAGAAACATTGATACTGTCTAGTTTACTCAATTTATTGCTTAGCATAACGTCCTTTTCTTTAGTCCTTATAAATTTTACGATAGAGGTTCTCTGTTAAATCCGGTATATAATTTTCTGTATTCATTTCTAGTATCACTGGTAGATTATCCGAATAGGGGATGTCTTAAATCCATAAATCTGTAATGTTCTCCATTAGACCTTGTGTAAACATATAGTATTCCAAAACTGACGAGCCTCTTTCCGATATGTATGTGAATGATCCACATGGATCACCCTTTGTTCTTCCATTTGCTATCGTTATTGATTTATCTTCTATAAATGTGATAAGTCTATTAGATAAATTAGGGGTAGATATGGCGTCTTTGGATTGTTTATATTTGTTTAGCGTGGTGTGTATAATTGTTTAGGATTATGCAAATTCCCCATATTATCTGTTCTTATGTTTAAATCTCCAAATAATAAAACTTCGTTACTATCGTTTAACTGATAATTTATGTGATCCAATAGTTTATTCATATTATGCCCATGAGTAGAGTTCGGTGGTAATTACAATAAAAATATTCTAGATTATAAATACAATATAGGAGACTTGGTAGCCATATGGACACCAATAATAGAAATTGGGAAATGGGAAAAGCTTCTAAGAAGATACTTTGGACCATACATAATATCAGGAAAACTAACAGAAGTCAACTATCTGGTAACACTTAAAGATGAACCTAACATAGACCAACACGTCGTGCATATATCAAGAATGAAGCTCTACTTTCAGAGAATTCAAGAAGACCACGAGGGCATGGTGAAACCTAAAGGAGGGGATAGTATCACATAATAATCTGTGGTGGCATATTCGGCTTATCATAATTAGTCAAGTGACGCTAATTCAGCATTTTATTTGTAAATATTTCGTTTAGATATCTCTCAGGTTTTTTTAGATTGAAAGCTTTGTAAATACTTTCCTTATTAAATAAATTTGTTTATGATAACTCGGTCTCGTCTCTTATAATATTGATATGGACCAATCGAACATTAATATGAAGCCAACCCCTCGGAAAGTGCAACAATATATAGAGTCATTTTTAAAGAATGTACCTAATATATTGTAACAAAGTATTTTTTTTTTTTTATTAACAGAGTGGTCAATTTTTTATGTTTATATCTTGCTACTATGTAAATTTTCCTCGTGGCTTTTTTTTTTTGTTTACCATTCATTGTTTGTCCTTGCCTGAAATAAATTTTGTTTCCTCCTGAAGTTTTTGTCTTCCCTAATTTTACACGTGGCAATATTTAAAGAAAAATATCAAGTTAGCATGAACATTTTATGATCATACGAGCTTAAAGTTTCATATTTTAATTTCCAACATTGAATCAGAGTGATCCGTAATATCTTAAAATATTTCCTCAAATTAACAAACAGAGGGTACTTTAAGAAAAAAAAAAAGAAAATAACAATCCGTGATTTAAAAAACAATATTGCACAGAGTTCTACCCAGTTAATAAATGCCACAATGTGATTCCAAAACAGTCATCCATAAACCCGCAGGTCCTTCCAGTCAACCCAGAGGCCATTTGAAGCCGGTCAAGTGAGGAAATTTCCATTTGGAAGTGGCCAGGAAGAAGATCAACCTGGCATTTTGCAATTTGATCGTCAAGCCGAGGGATGAAAGGAAGGTGGGTGGGTGCTCCGGCGCTCTATTTCCTTGATGCGAGGAAGAATTTGCTTTGATGAGTAGTAGGTCTTAGATTTCTTGGGGGGCGGGAAACACGGAACTGTCCCCCATTGGTACTCGTCTGAATGGGCCCTCTGTAATCTTCTGGCAGCTTTAACGAAGTCTTCCTTTCAAATTTGGCGTTTTTCAATTCCTCTTAAGCGTGGAGATGTTCCAGTTAGTAAGGGGGCCCCCACTTTCTTTGTTAGCATTCCTCTAGACCCTAATTGATATCTTAAAAGCAGGAATTCTGCCCTGTCCTTCCTTAGAAAGTGAAGTGCCTTTCCCTATACTACATTATAAATTTGACATAGTATGAATAAATCGACGCATATAAATAGGCTTGCACCATAAATATCGGACTATTAGAATATTCGATTTTTGTCAGGGTTATGCGACAAATATATAATAGTGATTATACAAGTATTATACTTGTACCAAGTTGATTATAAATATTTCTATTCCATATATATATAATAAAATGGCAATTCTATCGTTCGTATCTTTCGAATGGTTTTTTCACAAATGCTACTTATAAACAAGGTTAAACGCAGAAGGTATTTAAGCCGAAGGTAAAAAGTAGCTTAATACACCGAAACGTGTATACCCAAAATTTATTGCAACAACAACAAAAATGGAGAACGTAAATTCAAAAAACACGATAATTTATAGCAAAAAATGTATTCAACGTTGATAGGAGCGGACAAGGGCTACACAGGTTTGCGAGGAGCTCACCAGATACGAACCAAGCACATGGAGAAGAACAACCTTTGGGAAGAGTCTCTCGCAGAACCTTTGAACCGCTATTATATATATAAACATGGCCACATTCATTAAATGAGAAGGCGGGGGATATCAGTTCTCTAATTGTTGAAAGTGGGAATTCCATATATTTCTAAGATGAAATACTCGTGTTATTTGCATAGCATTTTAGTATTGTCTATGCTAATTAACATCTTTGCCTATATAGCGCGGCCTTGTGTTGGATTATTGTTGGCTAGCGGTTAATTGGATATGACATCCCGCTGATAGGCGTGAGCTGTTGATATACATATAATTTTATCTCTTGCCATTCTTTATTGTTTTATGCTGTTGGAAAGCCTAGGCAAATTTCACAAGAGTAAAAGAAAGAAGACTAGGCAAACTAGGCTTTACGAAAAAGATCTATGTAAATCGGCTTCCACAGATTAAAAAATTAGGTACAGCGCGTTTCCTATAAAAACTAGGATAGCATCAGGTGCCGGGTGTGTGTCCACAAGAAGTCGGAGCTCTACGGGTTTTGAGACGACAGCTGGGATTGCCGCTGTCCTTGTTTGGTTCCTTCAACTTTGACTGTTTTTAATTGTTTTAACTTTACTTCTTGGAAATATTAGGACAATCAAGTAGTGAGCCTATTAAATAATTTTACGAAGTTTTATCTCTGATTTTTCCAGCACTTGGACAGGACACTTAATTGTTATAAGAAGGTGGCGGACTTTCTTAGTATTCTCGTTCCGCTACATTTTTTGGTGAGCCTCGGACGTGATTCTGCTCAAGTGGATTATTGTTTATCGGAGATATTTTTGGAGGTGAAGCTAAAGTTTAAAGTGAAGTAGAGTTAAAGTCAAAAGGATAGAGTTCAAGAAGTTGAAAGGATACAATGGCTCTAAGTTTATGTATCAGGAAGCGAGCCCCCGTGAGAAGTCAAGCTACAAAAATTCACAAGGAAATTATTTCTAATTTGGGAAGTGAATCCAAGTATTATTCTAAGGCAACAGTTGGAGTGAGAAGAATTCAGGATGTACAGAAAGTACTGCTGTTGTCTGATAAAGAGATAATCGACATTTTGGCAGAAGATGATGAAGCGGATCTAGAAAAGGAAATGGATGATTGTGCATACATTATCAAGAAATCATAATTGAAGCAATTGTCGCATATGAAGATGCTCAAAAACAAGTTGCAAAAAAGGTTGTAGTTCAAGATTCTTTTCTGGATACTACAGAGAAAATAAGGCTTCCCACCATTGAATTACCGAAGTTTAGTTGTAATTTGATAGATTGGTTAACTTTTTGGGCTCAATTTGAGAAAATTCATCTTGATATCAGACTAAAGGATAGCGACAAGTTCTATTATTTGCTTCAAAGTCTGAGTGTAGACACTGAGGACTATAAAATCGTATCCATTTATCCGCTTACTGAGGAAAATTATTCTAAGGCGATTGATGCTTTAAGAAGACGTTATGCTAATCCTGATTTGTTGTTACAAGTATATGTGAGAGAACTTCTCAAGTTGGTCATCGATAGTACTAGCGAAAAGAAAAAATTATATTTTCATGAACTATATTATAAAATTCAATCTTATCTTGGCTCTTTAAAAAGTTTGAATTTGGAAAGTGCAAGCCCGGACACATGGCTGTATCCCTTAGTGGAATCGTGTCTATCTGACGAACTATTGCTAGCGTGGCAGAGAAGATCTCAGTTCATCAAGCTTGATGTTGAACATCAGACGAGACTGGATCAACTGATGGACTTTTTGGAAAGGGAGATTTTGATTCAACAGAATATCCAGTTAGCTAAAGGCGGTTTCCAAAGTGCTGAAACTTCCGACCAAGAGAGAAGGAAAGGATTTTATAAGAAGAAAAATGATATTCCAACGGTGACCGGATTACAACAAATAGAATTAGGCGGATGTATATTTTGTGAAAAGAAGCATGCGAGTCAAAATTGTTTTGCCGCTAAAAAGATGTCTTTAGAAGAAAAAAGAAAAGTCATCCGTGAAAAGAAGGTTTGCTTCAAATGCTTAAAGGGACGCCATCTTGCTAGATATTGCAGAACAAGGGTTAGGTGCTACAACTGTGGCTCGTCTCATTTTTTAATTATGTGCACTCGAGGAGATAGAAATAATAAAGAGGCTGCTCAATTGGGAATTGAACCAGAATTTACTAATCAAAATTCAGAAAGGGTTAAACAACGGGTTTCACATCGCGAAAATTCTGAATCTTTTGATGCTACGGTGAAACCAAACGAAGATCTGAAAAGGCATAATGATTGTTCCAACCAAGTTTGTCAGCGGAATGTTGCTCTTCAGACTTTGATGTTGAATGTTATTGCACCAAAGGGGAGGAAATTAGTGCGCGCCTTTTTTGATTCGGGTTCTCAACATACTTATATTTTGAAGACAACAGCGGAAGAATTAGGACTGAAACCTGTGACGAAAGAGATTGTTCATCATGCTTTATTTGGCGGAATGCAAACAACGGCTGTTACGCATAATTTGTATGATATTCAGTTAAAGGCAGACGATGAAAATTTTGTTTGCAAAGTCACTGTTCGTGATCAGTCAAAGATCTGTCAAGCCCTTCCAAGAATTCCCAAAACAAGTTTAATTTCTAAAGAGTTGGAACAAAGAAAAATTAAAGTTACAGATCTTGGAAATGACAACCCACCTATAGAGCTCCTCATCGGTGTAGATATTTATGGAAAATTGATGACTGGAAAAACGCTGCAACTGGATTGCGGTTTAACAGCTATGCTTACCCATTTTGGTTGGACGTTTTTAGGCAGCTTGAAGGAATGGTCTGATGAAGATAATTCTATGCTAGTTATGTCCATAAATACTATGTTTGGAGATTCAAGACAGGATTTTTCTATCTCGCAACTGTGGGATTTGGATACTATTGGAGTGAGAGATCCGGTAGAGGTGAAATCTTCAGTGGAACAAAAAACTGCTTTTAAAAATGAATTTGTGAAGAACATCTCCAGAAACAGAGATGGACGATACGTGGTTCCATTGCCTTGGATCGAGGGTCATCCTCCACTACCTACAAACGAAATTGCTGCGCATAAAAGAATGGGTCGAAGGAAGCCTAAGAAGGCATTGCAAAGTCCTGCGGAAAAGGATGCTCAGGCCAAGACTTCTCAAATTCCAACAGGGGCGTCTAGTGCCTCTCCGAATTCAGAAACCGATAATCAGAAAGTTATCAAACTTCAGACTACTTCTACGTCTCTATCGAAAAGCCCGGTAGAGTCAATGAAAAATGAAATTGAAGGCGTGGAAAAAGAGGTTTCTGTAAAAACTGCTAGAGCTGCGGATGTGAAGCCTGCTCAACCTAAAGCTAGAATGCTGAAGGAAGCTTGTTCAGCTCCGTCTATAATATATATTGAATATGAGGGCAAAAAAGGTGCTGTGAATGCTATTAAAGAAAAGAAGGAATTGAACGCGGCAGTTGAAGGCGGTGAAGGGAAGGAAACAGAAGCGGCTTGGTGTGGAGGTTGGTGGGAGCGTTTAATTCGCTCTATGAAGAATTTGTTGAAAGGAACTGTATCCAGGAAAGGATGTCATTGTTCGAGTTGCCAAATTAAAGACAGGAGGCGGGATTGTAATAAGAACTATACAACGTCTTTGCCCAATGGAGTTGGATTTTTCGGAAGAATTTTCGAATCGATTCCAAGATAGTATTGGATGCTAATTTGGAAAATTATTTGTCAATAATTTTGTGGGGAGTATGTTGGAAAGTCTAGGCAAATTTCACAAGAGTAAAAGAAAGAAGACTATGCAAACTAGGCTTTACGAAAAAGATCTATGTAAATCAGCTTCCACAGATTAAAAAATTAGGTACAGCGCGTTTCCTATAAAAACTAGGATAGCATCAGGTGCCGTGTGTGTGTCCACAAGAAGTCGGAGCTCTACGCGTTTTGAGACGACAGCTGGGATTGCCGCTGTCCTTGTTTGGTTCCTTCAACTTTGACTGTTTTTAATTGTTTTAACTTTACTTCTTGGAAATATTAGGACAATCAAGTAGTGAGCCTATTAAATAATTTTACGAAGTTTTATCTCTGATTTTTCCAGCGCTTGGACAGGACACTTAATTGTTATAAGAAGGTGGCGGACTTTCTTAGTATTCTCGCTCCGCTACATATACCTTTATGTAATAAAGGATATTTCTATTTTTCTACGAATCTATATTTTTTTTCAGCACTAACCAAAAACAAAACATTTTCCCCAGATAATTCAAAGGCTCAAAAATGAATGTTTGTCAAATATTTTGCCAATCTTTTAATCATTTATAACTTTATATTCATATTACGCTGCTGGGATATTTGTGTTACTTCTATAAAGAATTTCAAGAAACGCGCTCTGAGAATAACAGGTTGCCACTATATATCTATTTAGAACCGGGTTACCTCCTATATCACTCCAAAAACAAAGATATACACTATATCGTTATAGGAAATGGGTCACCTCTATACGAGGGCTGTTCGATAAGTAAGGTAAAAAATAAATAAATATAACTTGTTTTTGAAAAATGTTTATTTTTCAACATATAGTCCCCACTCACAGCTCCATATACCTTGTCCAGCGATTTTCTATTTTTTTTTTATCCCTTCGGGAAAGTTTGATGTTTCGAGGTCGAGTTCGCGCCGTAGTAATTGATTCCAAAATGGATAAAATTAATTTCTATCTCGTATCAAACATTCAGTGACTAGCTGTCACTCTCTTCGGGGGAATGATTATTTTGAATCGTATTTCTACTTATATACGTACATGGTTTTCTAAAATACATGCAAAGCGTCACGTATATGCATATATCGAGAAATCAAAAATAGCTTTTAAAATAAAATATACTTTTGTAAATTGAATGATTAAATATACAAGTGTTTACATAACTTTGTTTAATATTTGTATATAATTTTAAATTTTTATTTTTTAAATTCATAAAAGTATCTTTCATTTTTAAGCATCCTTTTTTCCAAATTAATTTTATAGGTGACGTTCAAAAAGAGTACCTGAGTTTATGATATTTACATTGAATAGTATATACAGGTTCTTCACATATACATTGTATTAAAATATTTACAGGGTTAGAGTCTTGCGAGAGGTCTTGAATTCAGAGTCTTCTAACTTCTGAGGTGGGCTGCTATCCTTATTTGTGTTTGTTTTCTATATCTTTAGTTTTTTTCATTTTTCTTCACTTTTTCTCAATTTCTATAAGAGCTTCCTTGGCTTTCCTTCATTTTGTTTCTTGTTTGTAGTTACAGGCTTCTTTGAATGATATGTTTAGAGATTTTTAATAGAAGTTAAAGATTTTTCTATTATGAAATCATTTATGTTTTCAGTTTTGAGGTCCTTTCTAATAATACTGCTCCTGACAAACCATTGAAACACTATTTTTTTCTTTATTATCTGATTTTCAAAGATTTCAATTTTTTTCAATGTGGTTTTGTTTGCCGTTATAAAGACTGGGTTAGTATTAGCCTTATAATAGACGTGTGAATGGTACGTTGGCAGTGTAGAGATAATTTGCTTTTGTTACCCAAAAGGAGTAGGGCTAGTCTGTGTTGGAATGCTTTTGCCATATTCATTCGGTTCTGGACGTGTTTTTGAAAGGTCATTTGTTGATCGAGGATGACGCCCAGGTAGCGGACGCTGTCCTTCCACTTTATGGGTTCATCAGAGAAGTCTAGATCTTCTGGAGACTGATTTATTTTTAGTCTTTTGTCTAATAAAAGAACGGCTTCTGTTTTTTTTGTGGGTTCAATTCAGCCAGGCATTTGTCGCACCAAATATTAACGAACACCAGTGCTACTTGAAGGTTTAGATAGATGGTTGTCCTTCTGGGCAAGAGTAGTCATCTATGAAGATGCTAAAGTAATTGGGGCCGATGACTGAGACTTGAGGAACTCCTGCTCGAATTTGCCTTGTGGTCGACAGAACATCTTTTACTTTAACGCTAAAGTTTCTATCGCAAAGAAAGCTCCTTATCATTTTGATGGTGTATCCAGGCAGGTACTTTTTGGATATTTTGTTCGAAAGGGTCTCGTGCCAAACTTTTTCGAATGCCTTGGAAATGTCAAAAAGATGCCTCCTATTAATTGTTTTAATTCCAAGGCGTTTCTTATTTTTCCGTTACGACCACAAGTTGATGAAGGGTTGAATGTTTTATCTGGAACCCAAATTGTTCGGGCCTAAAGATTTTTTTTTCGCTCAGTGATTTTTTTATTCTTCTAAGAAGGATTTTCTCAAATAATTTAGAGGTGACAGCAGGGAAATGGATCTGTAACTTGCTGGGTCAAACTTTGTTTTTCCTTGTAGATAGAGATTTTTCCAGTTATTTGTAAAATAGGAAAGCTGAAATGAGTCATTAAAGGTGCTGGTTAGTAATTCAAGAAAATAGTTGGGCAGTAATTTTAGGGCTTCGTTTGTGATTCCGTCGATCCCTAGGGCTTTTTCTTAAGGAAGGTGTCGATTATTGCCCTAATATATCCAATCTTAGTGAGTTCCAGACCTGTTTCGTTATTATTAGGTATGTGGTAACTATTTTGATTAGAGATCTGTTTGATTTTGAAAAGGAGGTAGAAGGGTTTGGGCTGAACTGCGTTTCGTAATTGTCTGCAAGTGTTTCAGCTGTCTCCTCTGCTATTAGTGTCAGATTGATTTTTGTTTTGACGATGGTTTCTTCTTTCTTTTGGGCTGTGAGGTCTCTTATAGCCTTCTTTACTGTTTGATCGGTCACGTGCAAGTTGTCTATGTAGGTGTCCCAGCTGGTGTTGATATGTTCCCTGGTTAGCTTTCGCGATTCTCTTCGTGCGCAGAGGTAGGCTTTTTTGTTGTTGGGGCTACAAGTTTTATTCCTTAGTCTGTTTGTTTTTCGTATTTTTTTCTTTGATTTGGGTTAGGTACCTTCTCTCGAGGTCTGGTTATTTATGTTTTGTGGATTTTCTTCAATAGATGCTATGGCCTCGTTAATTTCTTGCGGCGTTTCTGCGGTTTATGCTGGTGGTTGAGCGTTTTCCATTTGGTATTTAAAGAGGGCCCAGTTGATGATTTTGATTGTTGTGTCGGAACGGGTGATCTTATAGTCTTGTAGGATGAAAATAACTGGAAGGTGAACATACGTCATTTCGTGAAGGACTACTGAGTGAACTGATGACTTAGGTTTTTGTGGATTGCGATGTCATATGTGGGTTCGTCTGGATAGCTTAGATCAAGGTTCAGGCCTTCGATGGCCTTTTGTAGGATATTGACGTTTAGATTAGTGGAGAATAAACTACAGGTGAAATTCTTGTAGTTGAGGTACTCGGCTAAAATTGTTAGACTGTCTATTTGGATATATAGTATCACTATAAAAGGAAGTTCCAAAAATGCAATCTAACAGCGGTATGGTAGATTAAACTGGCGAAACCGCTGGGAGGGTTCACCACTGATGAGCCAGGCCCTCCCTTTAATTTTTCCATTGCAGTAAGGACAGTAGAAATTGTTTTATTTTAAAAAGAATATTACGCCTATAAAATAGTTTTGTAATTTTATAACAGATGGCGCGCTAGTGCATCGTAATATTTGGAATATGTTTCAGAATCCTTTTGACTTGATGTTTTAGAGGCGCGTGTTTGGTGTCCTGTAGGAGGAGTATATGTTCATGTTTGAACCATTTTTGTCACTAATGGCTATTCCTGTGGTTTGCAGATTTGGCGTAGTGCCATGAATTGGAGAAAATTAATATTTCTTATGAATGAAAATTGGTGTGCCTCCACCCTGTGCAGAGAGTCTGTCATTCCGAACAGTGTTGTAGTTAGGGATGTTCATCCTGTGACAGGGTTTGAGCCAAGTTTCGGATATTAGGGCTATATCTATGTTGTATTCGTTCAGAAATTCAGTGAATTGTTGCCTTTTATTGCGAAGGCTCCACGCGTTCCAATGAATGATTCGGAATTTGTTCCTGTTGTCTTTTGCGTTCATTGACAACCAATGGTGGCGAGGACGTTTATCACTATGGATCTTTGGATCACTGAGAGCCTTTTTGATAACACTCTCGATGGGGTTTGGATCGGAGATGTTCAGAGGAATATTTGTTAGTTATTTTTTTTTGCGCAGGTGTTTCCCTTATTTTCTGTGACTTGAGGCAAATTTGAATTAAGGGTACCTTGGATGGTTCTTTCTGTGCGTTAGAGCGGAGTTTATTTTGAGTGGGGATATCTTTATTGGTTTTTTTTAAATGGGCAGCCACGCCAGTTTGCTGTGTGCTGACCCTGGCATTTAGCGCATTTTGGTGGAACTTATCTTTGTTTAGTGCATGTGGAGGTGAAATGGCTCTCTCCGCACTTGACACATTTGAGGGTTTCTCTGCCTTCAAATTTTGAATGTCCCAAGTTTTGACATCTATGACATTGGCCTTGGCCTTTGGGAGCCCTATAGGGTTGACTCTGCACTTCATGTTGCAGTTGTCTGTTATGTTATATATTTCCTTGTTTTTGGGCATTTTAGAACCTGGATGAGTGGCATTTCTTCCTTTGTTCCCGCCTTTCGAAGTCTGACAATTATTATCATATAGAATCCTTTATTTTCTAAGCCCTATTGGATTTCGGGAATCGTGATGCAGCAGTCAAGACCCCTGACTACAACTCTGAGGGTTTTTCTTTATCTAGGATTTTGTAGTGGAAAGTATAGTGTCGTTCATCTAACCACCTGGTTTCTGTGCCGTAGTCCGTCACAGAATGAGTTTAGACGTTTATGTAGCGCCCAGATGTGGAGAATTATGTTTTTTTTCTGTGTGAAGTTAGTGAGTCCTTCTCTTAGTCCTGACCATCCAGTTACCCCACTAATTTTGATTGGTGGTATTCCTATTTTTGGGTTAGGGGCAGGGTTGATAGGGCTATTATCTAGTTTTTTTCATGTTTTCTTTGGATGGGTTCGATTTTTTCGGGTTCTGTTCGGGATTTGGGTTCTTGTTTGAAGTGACTTCGATTTCCATTTTGTCGTTTTCTTCTGTATTTGGTTATACTGGCTGTTTCTTTTCTAATTTTGGTTTAGAGTTTGTGAGAGCTTGTGATCCAGTTTGAGGTTCCAAACTTTATTTAGTGTAGCATTTGATTATTGGCTTCTGGAGATTTTACTCTCTGGCACTTTCGAGAAGTTTTGGTTGTATTATCCAGGAAGTCTGAACGAATTTCTTGTTCTCTTTCATATAATTCAATGATATTTATTAGCTCAGCAAAGGTGCATGCGACAGAGCTATATGAATTTTTAGTGCTTGGGAATCGTCCTCTTTCTTCAATTTTGGGCATTCTGGCAATTTCCAAATAGATTATCGTCTTGTACCTACCGGATATTTGAGGTTAGTGAAGTTGGTGTTGGGGACTTCTGATGCAAATGGGGGTTCTTCCATGATTACTAGGTTCCTTTAACTCCTCTTATTGCCTTGATAATTTTTTATTCGGCTTTTATTCTTGTGATCTTCAATTATTCCAGTTCATTTATCTGCATATAACGATAAATATATAATAGCTTAAAAATGAAAGATAATTTTGTAAATCAAAAGATTAAAAATATAAAATTATATACAAACAAGAGAAATAGCAATTTGGGTTTTGTGTCTGCGGCGAGTCATATTAGCACGCCTAGATGTTAGGGGAGTGAGTCTTCCACGGCCTTTTCGAGGCATGACAGAAGACGCTGAAAAAAAAAAGGTAAAATAAGCACCAAGCAGAGAAAAACTATAAAACTGAAAGCCAGAACAGGCATAAAAAGAAAATTCCAAGCATGTGAGGAAACAATTGATGAAAAAAAAGTGCAAATAATATGTATATAAAAAAGCAAAGCCCAATTCTAAACCCAAATATTTTTTTTATGAGAAGAACATCAACATATTGCATGATTACGGCAGTCCATAGCTTCCCTGACAAAAATTCACCAAGAAAGTTAAATATTCCAAATTTTTCTGTGTGTAAATTGCTAAATATGTAAAAAACATGTATGCAAAAAAGCAAAGCCCAATTCCAAACCCAAATATTTTTTTTATGAGAAGAACATCAACATAATGCATGATTACGGCAGTCCATAGCTTCCCTGACAAAAATTCACCAAAAAAGTTAAATATTCCAAAATATTTCTGTGTATATATTGCTAAATGTGTAAATAACATGTATATAAAAAAGCAAAGCTTAATTTCAAATTTCATTATCCTTTTCACAGGAAAAGCATCAAAATACTGCATAAGTACGGCACTTTTGCAGCCCCCCTGACAAAAATTCACTAAAAGAGTTAAGTATTCAAAAAATATATTTTGGTATATATATTGCTAAATGTGTAACAAACATGTATATAAAAAAGCAAAGCTTAATTCTAAGTTTTAATATTTTTTTTATAAGAAAAGCTACAAAAGCAAATAGGGAGAAGTGGAGCCATTTAGCCATTTTCAAAATTTGATTATGAAAGAGTAAATAAATGGATAAATAAGGACAGATATAAAGAGAAAGTATTGCTAAATGTGTAACAAACATGTATATAAAAAAGCAATGCTTAATAAAAGTTTTAACATTTTTTTTTTTAAATAAAAGCTACAAAAAGCAAATAGGGAGAAGTGGAGCCATTTAGCCATTTTCAAAATCTGATTGTGAAAGAGTGAAAAAATGAGTAAATAAGAGCAAATATAAAGAAAAAGTATTGCTAAATGTGTAATAAACATGTATATAAAAAAGCAAAGCTTAATTCTAAGTTTTAATATAAAGAAGAAATAAGACACAAAAATGGAGCTAAATTCAAATGAAAAACTATACAAATTAATAAAAAAAAATAAGACCTAATCCAAATGTCACCATCATCAGACAAAAGAAAAAATGAGATTTTATTCTTTAGTTCATTTATTCTTTTGTCTGATGCTGTTGCTGAAACGTCACACACTATTAAATTATTTGGATTAGGTCTTATTAATGAGAAAAAAAAGATGCCAAAGAGAGATGAAAAGATGCCAAAAAAGATAACCAGATACAAAAATTGTGCTAAATTCAAATGAAAAACTATAACAAACACTTATAAAAGATAATTATTATAGAATAAAAATAATAATGCAATTTACAATTCGAAAAATTTATATATTTAAATGAAAAACTATAACAAAGTACTTACAAATTATAATCATAATCAAGAAATATATATTATTTCAAAACACATTTTTTACGCATTTCAAAACAAATGAATTGATGATGATAAATGCAAAAAATCTATGATTGTAAAATAGATTAAATTAAAAAATAAAAATAACTGTTAACATTAGGAAAATAAAAACAGGCCTATCATACGAAGAAAAAAATAACGAAAATTTTGGTATATAGATTGTTATGTGTAGTTCAGAATCTTCGGAGGAGATAGCTCAGGACTTTACAATGGAAAACTCTGTTACGGTATTATCTATATATAGAAGATATTAAACAAAGTTTTACGTATATAATTTTAAATATTTAATAATTTAATTTGCAAAATACTATTTTATTTTAAAGCTCTTTTTATTTATCGATATATGCAGATACGAGACGCTTTACATCTATTTTAAAAAATCGTGTACATATATAAGTAGAAATAGGAATCAAATTAATAATTCCCCTAAAGAGAGTCACAGGCGAGTAACTTTAACGTCGAAAATTTATTCCAAACCAACTTCCAACCAACAAATGATCTTCAAAAGAAAATCAAAATATTTTTTTTAGTAATTTTAAATTATTAATTACACAGGTCTACAAAATTTTAAAAGTTTTTGATGTTGAGCATTTAAAATGCTTTTTGGGTAATCCAATGACCTGATTCCGAATATGCTCTTAGTTTTTCTGCATGCCATCAAAATCTATAGATAATGACCATAAAGTGTATTTCACTAAAATAATATTTTCATAAAGAAAACTGCCAAGTCATCATGATTGCTTCATAATTTTTACAATCATCACATCTCAAAGTTCTAAAACATACGCTATTTACTTCATATGAATATAAAATTTTAACAATTAAATAAATATATCACTTCCAAACATTATACCATCCCTTCTATTTTGAAATTGTTCAAAATAAAATAAGTATTTAAATTTTTAGTGGAAATATATTTTATTCACACAGATTAAATTCAATAAAAATGATTATTTCAAGCACATTCATTCAAAAGCTATGCCTTCAGCTTTATGTAAATGAAATTTTAACACATTAATAAATTCACTTCCAGACCTGGTTTCCACAAGAAGATCCTGCAAAAACGACCCAAATATTTTCTGTTATATATGTGGCGTATATACTGTAAAAGGGTAAAGAAATACAATACCAGACTCTGTAAAGCGGGCGTATTTAGCATATTTTGGTATAAAATTAGGAGACCAGGACAAGACATGAACTCCGCATAAGGTATGCAAAACGTGTGTCGTAACACTACGCCTGTGGACAAAGGGTGAAAGGCAACTGACATTTGGGATCCCTATGGTTTGGCGAGAGCCAAAAAATCATTACAATGATTGTTACTTTTGCTTACAAGACTTGAAACACTTTAACAGGAATGGTAAGAAAAAGCTATATAAAATAAAATAGGATTCTCCGCTAGGAGGCGAAACGAATAGGCAGCACGCAACGTCGCTCTCGGTAAGTGAACTATCTGACTAAAATATTTTCTCTATTTTTACTAAAGTGCAAACTCAATCTATCTGAAATGAAACCTACATATCCAATATATCTTACCATCATAATTTTATGCCTATTTGACAAGAATTCTGAGCCAAATTTACATACTTTCAAGCCGGATACATACGGCGGCAAAAATATTTGCTTATCACGCGTGAATCTTTCACTCTCAAAATATTTCCGAAACTTTCACCTTATATGTCTAGTTTCAATGCTCTTAATATTAGCTGGCATCGAACAAAATCAAGGCCCTAGGATGTCCAAACAAACGACGTTGGAAACAAGCTTAGATAGGGATAAAGAGATCAAAGATCTGATAAATGCACTCACCAAAAGGCTGGATAGCTGGGGTGAGAGGCTGGAATCCCGTCTTTCGGCAATCGACGATAGAGTAGAAAATATAAATCAAAGACTGCAACAATTAGAGGAATCTTCTGCCGTTACAAAGGCAGCACTCTCTCAAAACTCCAAAAAAATAAAAGACTTAGAAGACCAGCTTGAATACTTGGACGCAAAGAGCAGAGAAAGGAACCTTATTTTTTACGGAATAGAACAAGATAATAACGAGGACTGCCGAGAACGGATACGGAAGGTTATTGAAGAAAATATGCAAACAACGGAGAAGATAAACATCACACGATGCCACCGATCATCCAGAAAACCTGGTGCACCGATCCTGGTTGAAGTCCCGGAACAAAACGATAGATCAACTCTGTTCAAAGCTGCTTTCAATCTAAGAGGAACTAGGATATCACTATCGAAGGACTATAGCATGAAGATGAGAGAACAACGGCGCGTTTTGAATATCAAAAGAAGAGAACTCGTCGAAAAAGGTACTCTAGCTAAGCTAAGGGACAATAAATTAATAATTAATGGCATAGCATATAAGGTCTGTGATGGACAAATTGTAGATGCCAATGGACATTCATTGTAGCAAGCAGATAGGAAACAATCACTTGTAAATAGTCAACCCAACGTTACCTTTTCACTGACCTGCTGGCAGAGACTACTAATAGATCATCCAATCTTGCCGCCAAATAGGAAAACCCGAAATACATGCTCAGCTAATCATCGCCACTCAAATTACCCTACAAATAAACCTGTAAAAGCAAAAGGTAATACCTTAAGGATCATATACTGGAACATAAATGGATTTTTTAGAATTTCTTCGGTCTTCTCTCTCTTCGATTACTTGAAATTGTTTGATATTTTTGCTGTAACTGAAACCTGGTGCCACTATTTACTTGACCTAGCTGTAGAAGATTTTGAGTTTTACCAATCACCAGCTGTTAAACCTTCGAATCGAGGGAGAAGCTCTGGAGGAATCCTTGTAGGAATTATAAAAGAAATCCAAGGCTTAATCTACAAAGTTGAAATTGAGCCTAAATGGATCTCGGTTATATTTAAACTGGCTTCAATAGCGGACTCACCCCTAGTGTGTGCAATTTTTGTTTTCTTACCCCCAAGCGAACTACAGCTAGAAAATCTAAAAAATTGTTTTGCTATGTTGAAAATAAAATGCAACAAGGATTCGAAATAGTTTTAGGCGGTGATTTAAATATTCGCATTGGCTACTTGGGTGCTTTCCACAACTTGTTCCAGATCCCAGCTATGCTTTCCGTCTACCGTACCTCCAGAGATCCAACCGTGTCCCCCCTGGCTGAGACTCTTGTCGATTTCCTTGATGATAACTCCCTCACTATACTAAACAGAAGATCTATTAGTGATAAAAACGGATGCTATACTTTTATCTCACATCAGGGGTCTTCAGTTTTGAACTTATTCATGGTTTCTCCTGCACTACTGGAACTTGTTCTTGACCTAAGTATAGAAAGTTTGCCTTACTCCGATCATTTGCCACTTCTTCTAAAACTAAACGATTCAGACAATACAAAAGCGAAAAGCCTACCTCTAGAGCATACTCCTGTAAAAAATTTACCTGGTCAATAAATAAAGCTTCGACATAGGAACTTTGTCTCGAAGACATAAATGCTCTCCAACTACCGGAAGACGCCTCAATAGACCTATGTTCTGAAACTCTTACTAGCAGGATTCAAACATCAATGATGAGAGCAGGAATGCTAACAAAGGGAAGAGCGGTTAGTTCGCGGTCTAAGCCATGGTTTGACGGAGAATGTTATACAGCAAAAACATATATGAAAAAAAATCTTAAGTTATATTTGACTCTCAATACTCCTATTTATAAAGATTTGTTTATTACGAGTAAACGCAAATACTTATCATTGCTCAAATACAAAAAGAACAAATATTCTGATTCTGTTCAAGCTGCCCTTAGCAATGTTAGGGACTCTGCCGAATTTTGGAAAATAATTGCGTCCTTTAAGAAACGGAATAGCATAAAAGGAAATATTGACGTCTCAGAGTGGGAATCCTTTTATCAGGGTTTATTGTCGCCTCCTCAAAGAATTGTTGCTGATATACCTACTCTACTAATTCCTATTGACTCCGAGCTGGACGCCGAAATTTCACCTTTGGAAATTGCGAGGGAAATCGCTAGTTTGAAAAACAATAAAGCAGCAGGTTACGATAGTATACCAAATGAAGCTATCAAAGCACTACCTGAGAATGGTTCAATCCTTTTATCTAACTTATTCAATAAAATATTAACTAAATCCCAAGTTCCTTCACAGTGGTCAAAAACCATAATCCAACCAATATTCAAAAATGGCGATCCGAATGCACCATCAAATTATAGGGGCATTGCGCTTATAAGCAACTTGTCAAAACTCTTTACATCCATATTAAAAAATAGACTAAGTAATTGGATTGAGAATAGAAAACTCATAGCGGAAAACCAAGCAGGATTCAGAAGGGGCTACTCGTGCCAAGACCATATCTTCACGCTTACATCAATAATCCAAATGACATTAAACCGCAAAAGAAGGAAACTTTACGCATTCTTTGTGGATCTTAAAAAAGCGTTTGATTCAGTTCCACATTTACTATTATGGAGAAAGCTTGCGCTTGTTGGTTTAAGTGGGCGATTTATCAAAATCATACAGAACTACTATGCTCAAATGATGGCAGCGGTCAGATGGAATGGCTCTTTTACTGAATTCATCAAAATACAATCAGGTGTTCTTCAGGGTGAACCTCTTTCACCGTATTTATTTATTATTTTCATTAACGATCTGGTTGCTACACTGGATGATTCTGACCTGCCAGGTATATACTTACCGGGCCATGGAACTATACACCTCCTCCTGTTCGCGGATGATATAGTCCTCTTTGGTGAATCCAAGATAAATCTTCAAATAAAGATTAATCTAATAAAAAGATATTTTGAGGAAAATGGTTTAACTCTGAACCAATCCAAGTCTAAAATCGTAGTGTTTCGAAATGGAGGCCGCTTGGCCAGATCTGACGTTTGGTTTTGGGGCCAACAACCCTTGACAGTATCTTCAAAATATACATATCTTGGCTACCCCTTAACTACCAAGAATACAACTGCTTACGTGGCGCAGCACTTTAAAAGCAAAGCATTGGTTGCTACAAACGCAGTATGGAGAATACTATCTAAGTCAAGAACCAAATCGTTCGGATCAGTGATGAAATTACTTGACTCCATAGTTTTATCTACGTTGCTATACTCGGCCCCCATGTGGGCGACAAATCAGATAGTAGTCGTAAACCAGATCCAGGATATTTTCCTACGGCGATTTCTTGACCTACCCAAATATACTCCGGGCTACATCTTGCGAACAGAAACCGGAAGGATGTCCCTTGAATTAAACATTACGAAATTGATTCTAAAGTTCTGGATACGGATTTTAAAAATGGACAGGACAAGATTACCCTATGTTTGCTTGTCCCAGCTCTGGAAAGTTTCAATTGTGGGAAAAGCGGGAAACAACTTTATTCATAACTTGAATAGCATCATTGACTCTAGGGGTTTTTCTTTTCTTAAGAACTGTGAAGATTATACGGTTGTGCGAGGAGAAATCCCTAGAATTATTCAAACCACAGTGGACCAGCTACTCCAATTTGACCGAGCTAAGATACAATGCTCGACTCATTTTATTCACTACCAATTTCTAAGTAGCTCCTTTATGACGGAGGAATACTTACTATCAAACCTCCCTTTGAAAATTAAACGATTTATAGCCCGTCAAAGGATTCTATGGCTACTTTTCCGCGAGGATATCACGGGAATTTGGAACAGCGACCCTTTAAATTGCTACTTCTGCAATGTTGGCATCCAAGACAATTTGGTCCACTATCTATTCAATTGCCCATTCCTACATGAAAAGAGAATGGAAATTCGCGAAATTTCGGAGCTGGCTCACTACAATGAACAATATGTATATAAAATCCTTAATGCTCTCCTGCTGGATAAAGCATTTGTTTATAAATATTTTAAATTTTTCAAGGCGATTGATAAAATGAGAGAAGAGGTGCTCAACTCCACAGACAACGGCTGATTGCTCCCCCTCTCCTCTGGATTGCTTTTCCTCCTCACTCATGTACATATATAACCTTCAGGGGAATCCCCATGTAAGACAATAGTGTCTTAATAAAGGTTTTTGTTGTTGTTGTTGTTGTATAAAATAAAATATAACGCGGCTGATGATTATAAAACGAAAATTGCAATTATACCGCGAATGTTTCTTTTAAAAAAAAATCGAAATTTATTTTAAAGAGAAATAACGACTATTTCTAACTTTAAGGATGAAGTATGAAAGGGTGAAAAATATGAAGAGTAATGGCGAACGGAAAAATAAAAGTGTCCATGGGCGGGAACATTCGCGGTATAATTGCAATTTTCGTTTTACAAAAAGCTATATACAAAGATCTATATTCAGCTAGACTTCCAATACCATACAGCCCAAATAGTCCCTCCCAGTTTTTTCATCCAGTGCTAATAATCCTCTTTATGATAAATCATAAGACACCACACAAAAAGATATCGAACTGGATGATTATGATAGTGAGAACGATAGAAAACAAGAATGCTCAAAACGTTTTTCACAACCAAAACTGAATGATATGACACGTGTCCTGAGACTTCCAAAGCAAGATGCGGAACTGTTTGTATCAAGATTAAAAGAAATGAGCCAACTCGAAGACGATGTCAACGTAACATTTTATCGGACAAGAGAAAATTAGTTGCTTCCTTTCTATCAGCAGGATGCAAATCTGGTTCACTTACACTAATGTACAAGGCTTACTACACCTTTTTAAACTAGACGAATACCGTCCTGAAGATTGGCGTCTATTTATCGATGGTTACGTGTGTAGCCTCAAATATGTTTTACTTCATAATGGAAATAAATATGCATCTATTCCAAAAGCGTATACAACAAAAATGAAGGAGAATGTTGAAAATATAAAAACCATCTTGAATAAAATCAAGCATATTTGGTTCATTTGGGTTGATTTAAAAATGGTTAACCTTTTACTGGGATTTAAAAGCGGATACACAAAGTATCATTGTTTTATATGCATGTGGGATATCAGGGCACGGAAAATACATTGGAAAACAAACAAATGGCCTCCTCGAGATGAACTTACAGTAGGAAAAGCTAATGTGATTAGCAAACCTTTGGTGTCTCGGGAAAAGGCTCCTGAATTAAAATTTTTCTAATAACCATGAATTGAATTAAAGAAGCAGCATGGTCAGGCTATAAGGCTGTATTACATGGATTTTTAGGTAATAGAAGAGACGATAATTACAAAGAGCTTGTCCAAAATATGCTTAAAAGCTATGAAGCTTTGGGTGTAAATATGAGTTTAAGGTTCACTACTTGCATAGTCACCTGGACAAATTCCCTGATAATCTCGGTGCATATAATGATGAACAAGGCGAGCGATTCTATCAAGACATCAAAGTGATGAAAGAGAGATATCAAGGTGTCTGGGACTGCCACATGATGGCAGATTACTGCTGGAATCTGTCCCGCGACTTGGTGGAATTCACTTATAAGAAAAAATCAAAAAGGTTGAAATTCTTGATGGATTGACTGTATAATTTTATTTTTATTTTTTGTATAGATTCTGTTTTCTTATACTAGAGTAAACAAAGTACCTTTTGGTATGACGTTCTCAGTTTTATTTGCGTTCATTGTGTTTTTCGTACCGCTTATATGGGCTTATGTACCACATTGTGGCCTAAATATATATGTTATATGTCTAAATATTGATGAGATACATAAAAAAAAACTAACATTATATTCGTGATCAGCACCTCAAAATAAGTCAGAAACTGATGCATTATTAAAAACATCTTTTTCAGTGTAGACCAGTGTTATTGAATAAAAATGCATTTTTAAAAAGCTTTTATTTCAATGCACCAAAAATGGAAAATAAAATATTTTATCATCTGTCATCGAGCAATTAGATGTATATGAGTGAAAATAAAAGCTGAGGAGACGATCATCATTAATTTCGAACTGATTAGCGATTTTAACAAGTGTTTACTAAATTTTTACCTCTTCTCTAAATATGATCGCCCCACCCCGTTTTTATTTTAACTCATATGCATCTAATTGCTCGAGGACAGATTATAAAGTTTATTTATTTTTTTCCTATTTATAGTGCATTCAAATAAAAAGTTTTTAATGTATTTTATTTATTTATATATAGTTAGTTTATAGTCATGAATTTACAAAACTTTGAATCAAAAGTTAAAATATATACGAAATATCTCACCACAAAATTTATTTATGCACATATTAGTGTTTTATACTACTATATTCACCTGCCAGTAGTCATATGCCTGTGTCAAAGATTAAGCCATGCATGTTTAAGTACACACCCTAAGTGTTATCAGAGATTCAGAATCTGATATTAATCCACCGTTGGTTAAAGGAAACGTTTATTATTATTATTATTATTTAAATACAAATTATCTTATTCAATTTAGCCATGCAAAACTATAGCAAGCTAGACATATATAATATTACAAAGCAATAACGCGCCATCTATACATATAAAATAAAAGTATTTAAAAGCGCGACAGTTTCTTTTTTAATAATACAAACTTCTACTGTCCTTACTGCGATGAAAAAATATATTGAGAGGGCTTGGCTCATCAGTGGTTAACCCTCCCAGCGGTTTCGCCAATTTAATCCACCAGACCGCTTCTCAGAGCTCTAATACTGTATTGGATCATTCTGCTTTTATATGCTACACTGAAGGATGGAATCTTAGAAATGGTTTTCAAGTAAACTATGGACTGCTTCATCGCAGTAAGGACAGTAGAAGTTTGTATTATTATAAAAGAAACAGTCGCGCTTTTAAATCCTTCTATTTTATATGTATAGATGGCGCGTTATTGCTTTGTATTAATTTATGCCTAACTGGCCTTGTCTTTATAGTTTGCTGAAGAGCATTGCTCGATGCAAATATTTAAATGTAATTCTACTGTCCTATAAGCTTATGTCCATAGTTTACTTGAAAACCATTTCTAAGATTCCATCCTTCAGTGTAGCATATAAAAGCAGAATGATCCAATACAGTATTAGAGCTCTGAGAAGCGGTCTGGTGGATTAAATTGGCGAAACCGCTGGGAGGGTTCACCACTGATGAGCCAAGCCCTCCCAATATATTTTATCATCGCAGTAAGGACAGTAGAAGTTTGTATTATTATAAAAGAAACAGTCGCGCTTTTAAATCCTTTTATTTTATATGTATAGATGGCGCGTTATTGCTTTGTATTAATTTATGCCTAACTGGCCTTGTCTTTATAGTTTGCGGAAAAGCATTGCTCGATGCAAATATTTAAATGTAATTCTATTGTCCTATAAGCTTATGTCCATAGTTTACTTGAAAACCATTTCTAAGATTCCATCCTTCAGTGAAGCATATAAAAGCAGAATGATCCAATACAGTATTAGAGCTCTGAGAAGCGGTCTGGTGGATTAAATTGGCGAAACCGCTGGGAGGGTTCACCACTGATGAGCCAAGCCCTCCCAATATATTTTTCATCGCAATAAGGACAGTAGAAGTTTGTATTATTATAAAAGAAACAGTCGCGCTTTTAAATCCTTTTATTTTATATTTATGTCATAATTTGTACATAACTGGATGTAACCCCACCACAATATGTATGCAATGTATGTTTTAAAAGAATTTAATGAAAACAAGGCTTAGAAATCTGGGAGAAATATTTAGAAAAAGGCCATCAAAGAGGAAGCAATCATTAGCAGGTTTTATTATCCAGGAACTCATAAAACTGGGTTCAAGAACCTAGTATTTACTGGATCAGGTCAGAACAAGTCTAGAACAAAGGGATAGCAAAGGCCCAATCAGAGAATAGGAGAATTAGCTAGGAACCAATAGAAAGCTTACACGTCTCAAACACCAGCCAATCAAAACCCTGTATAGATTTCGTGTTATTTCGCGTACTGGGTTTAGTCAGTTGGGACCTGGACAGCATCGAGTTAGCACCTGGACCGACCAAGGAACCGGTTAGAAGCCAGCCACCACCCTCTCAAAAGATCAGATAAGTCTAATCCTCAATCATGTGAACAGCCATAGCTAATAGCCAACTCAGCAAAATAGGTTCAACCCTTTCTCCCTAGATCGCTGGCCTTTTCCAATCCAAATCCTGTGTTTTTTCGTTGTTTTCCCCTGTGAGAACCCCTTGTCACTTCAGCAACGACTGCGCCCATCAATTCAATCAATCGCCAATCAATTAAACCCATCAATTCCAAAAGGTAAACGTCCCGACGTTACAGAGAGTCGACAGGATAAAATGGAAAGTGACCAGAATACAGAAGTCAAAAATAGCGGTGACCTATCGAGAGAGGAGGAGGCGACCGGAAACGGGAGGGAACCTGACCCCCTAGCGGGCGTATTGTTACAGTTAGCGGCGGTGCTGGCCCAGGCGAGGCCGTCCAACCGACCAGAGGCGGAACTCCCACCCTTCGATGGATCCTACAGCGCTCGCCAATTCTTCCAATCCTACGACCGGAAGATGGATGACGCCCACGTAGACGCCCCCGATAAGCTACTCCGGTTGCCAAACTATCTGACGCGCCAACCCCTGGAACTCTTAAGGAAAACTCCGGTTGGCCGCCCAGAGCTATTTCCAGGTGAGGCAAATCCTCACGGATCTCTATCCGGAATCCAGCGAAGCATCCTTCGCGAAATACTTCGCCATGAAGCTTGCTGGACAAGCAGACCTGGAGACGTATTACCGGGAGAAAACCGCCATGGGTTTACAACTGGGACTCCCACAGGAGGTGATCCTCGAGACGCTGACGGAGGGGTTGCCGTTCTCCGACCAGCGCCTGGTCCGCGTGGTACCTCCTGAGAACCTAGGAGAATGGTTCCGACTGGCACAGCGGATCCACGGGCCCAACATACCAACGGCACGACACCGCGAGGAACAACCGCCCACCATTTCGGGTCCATACCCCAGCACACCCCGACGAACAGGTGCATGGACTGCACCTTCTCCGCCGTCAAACTGTAAGTTCTGCGGCGCTCGTCATTGGCACAGCGAATGCCGGCATAGGCCAGCCCCAACACAACACGCAAACGCACGGGCAGTGCAAATAGCCCAAAATCTACACACGAGTACACGGGCAGTGCAAACGGCCCCAACACAGCAGCACGCCCAGCGTCCCACGCCCCCACCCCACGCCGAAGACGCACAAGCCGCGGAGGCCTTTCGGAAATGAGGTAAGAAGGCCTCAACCCTTTATCGTCACCCAGTTTACGATGAAACTTTTTCTAACCTCTGAACAGCCATACCCATTCCTAATTGATACAGGCGCAAGTTTGAATATAGTGCCCCATAATCTCTATAAAATGTTAAAAACTAACCTTCCTAATTTAAAATTAAAAGAACAATCTATAGACCTACAGGCTATAAATGGTCTCGTAACAACAATAGGTAAAATAGTACTCCCCCTGACAATAGGTAAAATTAATAGAAAAGAGAATTTCCATGTGGTGGAAGCACCTCTACCATTTGGAATTCTCAGCATAAATACCCTCCGTAATTTTAAATTAACAATAGACTTCAACCAAGGCACTATATTCCAACTTGGCGCTCCATTGTCTGCCCCTACCTACCAGTTCAACCATGTACCCAATGAATGCACGTATTGGGAGTGCCAAGCGATGTCACAAAGGACTTGCCATGCACCCAAACCTTCCGCACATGGCACTTACTGCGTGCATCCATCGGTCAAAACCCGATCACCCACATGCCAATCTAGTCACGCGCGCGCACTACACAATTTTTTCACTAAGGCCAATTGCCTTTTTTACATGCCCTCAAATAACAAGGCCACAACGGCTTCAACTTGCAACAACAATGCACAAAACATGTCCATACAGCAGGACAACTCACGCACCGAGCACATACGTGACCACACGTCGTCACACAACGGTCACACGCACAACCAGCGCAACAAACGCGACACTCACACTAAAACACAACAATTTTCTTCCCCATACACATGCTACAATACGATACACAACCCTCACTATCCACCTCACTTCGCCACACTTTTACAAAGATACAACCACATTTTTACCCAAAACAAATTCAGCGTACCATGCTTAAAAATCCCACAAGTAAAAATACCCACGAACTCCGACAAAATAATCACCATACGTCCATATCGTGTTCCGATATGTGACCAACAGGAAATCCGCAACCAGGTCCAACAGATGCTGGAAAATGGCATTATCGAGCAGTCTCTTTCACCTTTCTCTAGCCCGGTCACTCTCGTCACCAAGCGCGACAAGACCAAAAGGTTTTGTATTGACTATAGAAAGGTGAACGCGCTAATCAGCTCTGATGTCCATCCCCTCCCTAGGATCGAGGATATACTCGACCGTCTCGCCGGGCCAAGTATTTCTCCACGGCCGACATATCCTCCGCGTATTGGCAGGTCCCAATACACCTCGATTCTCGACCACTGTTGGCCTTTGCCACGCTCGAAGGGTTATATCAGCCCACTCGATTGCCTTTCGGGTTAAAAACCAGCCCTCAGATCTACGAAAGAGCCATGAGTCAGGTCCTACAGAGACACGGACTTGACTGTGTGGCACATTATTTTGATGACTTCATCATTTTTCCCAACACACTGGAGGAACATCAAAACCACCTGCGACAATTTTTCGCCTTTTGCGAGGTAGAGAAGTTACAACTTAACTTCGCAAAATGCGAATTTTTTAAACAGTCCATCAATTTCCTAGGCTACACCATCACAGCTGGTACTACCACACCACTCACACGCAACACAGACATCATCCACGCCATCCAACAACCACACAACCGCAAAACACTACAATCCTTTCTAGGCGCTGTGAACGTCTATAACAAATTCATCCCGGAGTACGCCCGCTTGCGGACACCACTTAACAACCTTCTCAAAAAGGATGTCATGTGGGTCTGGGATGAAAATTGCCAAAAGGCGTTCATTAGCCTGAAAGAGAGCCTCACACAACATCCCATCTTACACCTTTACAAAGAGGGCCTGCCATGCCAGGTGTATTATGACGCCTCCACCCTCGGTATAGCAGGCATCCTCAAACAGGTTCACCCTGATGGGAAATTATATCCAGTCCAGTATTTCAGCCGCACTCTGCGTTCACACGAACGAAACTATTCCGTCTCTGAACTTGAGTGCTTAGCAATCGTTGAGAGTGTGGAGAAGTTTCGCATCTATTTGATGGGCAGAAAATTTACTATATTTTCTGACTATCACGCATTGCAGTGGCTGAAAACAATCAAAAACCCGTCAGGCAGATTGTTTCGGTGGAGTTTACGGCTGTCGAGTTACGAGTATGAGGTCCGCTACATAAAAGGAAAACAGCAATATGAGGCGGATCTCTTATCCCGTAACCCGTTCTGTGGGTTCTTAGACGCCTCCCTTATTAAGAACCAACAGCCTTCTCCATCGGGAGATTCTAGCCTGACCATTGATCACAATGGACTGCATACCGTTTCCCGAAAAGGTGTAATTAAAATTATAATTCCAAAAACACTCATCCACCAACTACTGCAAACAGTACACACACAATACAACCACCCAGGTATATCACAAATGCCAAGACTCATCTCCGCTCAGTATTACTGGCAGGGCATGTCAAAAGACATTACACAAAAGGTTAAAACCTGCCCCACCTGCCAGTTAACAAAACGTCCATTGGGACCCACTTACGGGGAGTTAGGTCAGCCGCCGGAAGCCAAAGGACCCTTTGACCTACTATCCCTCGACACCATAGCAGGATTTTCCAAATATGGCAACACCAAAATATCCCTCCATGTTGTAGTCGACCATTTTTCGCGCTACACATGGACGTTCCCATCCAAATCCACCAGCATTACCACCTATCAACAGGTACTCAAGCGAGTATTACAGGATGGCTCTCCGAAACGCCTCCTTACGGGTAGAGCCCCTGCATTCACTTCGCCAAAATTTAGGAGCTTCCTGCTTAACAGGAGTATCCGCCCGTTACTCACAACTAGCAATAATCCACAAACCAACGGTCTATGTGAACACCTAAACGCCACCTTCACAGGAAAACTTAGGCTATTACATTTGGAGAATCCTAAGATCGCATGGACCAAGTTGGTCAAACGAGTTACAACTATATATAACAATACCCCACACTCTGTCACCGGTTTTCCGCCCATCTACCTGCTGTTTGGCGTCCTACCCCCAGAACTCTCTGACCACACCACACCTTATCCAGACATCGACAGAGCTAGGAAGATCGCACACACAAGAACCCAAAACAAACACATACAAGATAAAAACACTTATGAACAACGACACAAACAACCACACTTCGAAATAGGTGACCTGGTATTAGTTAAATTATATCATCACCACATCACAGGAAAACTCGCCCCATATTTCACAGGACCATACACCATATTAGAGATCATATCACCAAATGTGGTCCGTATCGATAGACCCAACCAACCTATCCAAAGAGATACTGATACGATCCACGTCAACAAACTTAAACTATACACAGAAAACATCCAATATATATCACCACCCGCCATAAAAATACACCATGTGCGACACAAACACAATTACACGTCCCCGTTCAAACACCTCACACCCGAACTGTTTCCAGCAGAACCGTTGAAATTCAAACCAACAAACAGCGAGCCTTTCAAGCATTTAGATCCTACCATTTTTCCAAAAAACGATTTACGCAATTCACCCACAGTAACAAGAGATGCGATATAGCCCTTCCCCAAAAACACCCCGTTTCAAAACTGTCACAATCAATAGAAGTCCAACCCGAGCCACCATCCATGGCAAAAACATGGGAGAAGATGTGTCAATATCCCATTTTTCACCTAATCTCTGTTATTTGTCTTCTATTTCTACCCTACAAACTCGCTCCCTATACAATAATAATTCACATACTAACATATACCCTGCCAACCAGACGATTGTACCAACTGCAGGAAAAAATATTCCATATAGGAAATTCCGTCTTAAAATCCATCTTCCATATAGGAAATTCCGTCTTAAAATCCATCTTCCATATTGGAAATTCCGTCCATGAAGCCATCTTCCATATAGGCCAAGCAATTTTAGAATTTCTATATATGGTGTGGGAGACGCTAGAAGAAATCGTGGGGCAATTAAAGGGACCTCAGCCAGAAAGGAGGACAATTAGGGCGTTGTGCAAAAAAATCAATTAGGAAAGCGGAAGTGAATTGGAGACCGTTTATCCCCCCCCCCCCCCCCCCCCCCCTCGGCAACAAAGACGCCGGTCAGCTACATGTCATCAAATTACTTACACAAACGGAGGGCCCCGTACCGTCCCCCATACATCCGCTATAAATTTAGGTCACAACGCGTCCCACCGCTGTGGGCATTTTAACGTCACCCATTTTTGGGATCCCAGTTCGAGCTCCATATCGACTTTTACAAAAAAACACAATTTAATTATAAATAGCAAAAGACTTAATACGTACAGACACTTCCCAGTGAGTTTTTACAATTATATTCTTATATTTTTATTCTTCCAAGACTTCCAAAAAGCTGTTACATTTACCCACACTAAGCACAATAGACTTTAGGTTCTTGGAAACACCTAAAAACTCACAACCAATGCACAACACGCAGATCTCAAGATTAAATACGAACAAAAACACGCACATTACCACTTAAATGATAGAAAAAAATTAGGTAGCTAAGCTTTCGAGCTTGCGTTTCTTCCGAAGGGAATAAACAACCATTTTAGAAGGATCGAGGGACTCTCCTCGGACCCTGTATTCAAAGTTTTGACTCCGGTATGGACACCCGATATAAAAGTGGATATCGGGCGAGCATAACTTAAGTGCCCTAGGGAATTGCATAAAAATCCCTAGAACGCATTAAGGCTCGGGACATATTAACATACTACAATCGGCCTTGAGATCTTGAAAAATTATTAATATTAATTAGATTCCCATGTCTCCTGTTAACATAATATAAAGCACAATTGGGAAAGATCATGTTTCTACCCATGGGTCGCACGGGAAAGACAAAAAAAATCTACGAGGCATATAAAGAATTAATGGCGGCGTGATATAGATTTTGGCATGTAATTGATTTACGAAGCGAGTTTGCGAACCTCGCTATACCTATTTTTTAATATATCATTCATTTACATTATTTTCTTAGTTTAAAATCAAAATACTTAACCAATTCACCATTTTTCCCTAATTCAAATACTTATCATTTATTTTAATCAATTATTTACCATTTATATAACCACTTCTTTTATTTTGTTCATAATTCAATAACTAAGCAAATTTTTATCAACGAAAACTCACTGGTTTTCTTTTAAAATTAGATATTATATTTTATTTTGATTTACAAAAAGCTTTTTTTTTTCTCACCATGCACCAAGCATTCACTTTGATTTCTTCCAACTTTCTATTTTATTTTTGATTTCTCAAAAGCCCTAATAGAACTCCCTCGATTTTATTCCCAATCTCGAGTAGAATATGGTTTAGGTATTTTTTCTTTTTCTCACCATGCACCAAGGCATTCACTTTGATTTCTTCCAACTTTTTATTTTATTTTTGATTTCTCAAAAGCCCTAATAGAACTCCCTCGATTTTATTCCCAATCTCGAGTAGAATATCGTTTAGGCGCATTTTCTTTTCTTTTTAATTCACTATGTACCATAGCATTCATTTTAATTTCTTGCAATTAAAATTTTTTTGATTTCTATTAATTATACTCAACCTATATCATCAACACCATTCTCTTTTACCTCTTACATCACCACCCATGCTTGTATATAGCCTCTCAATAACCACAACTAATTTTCCCACAAAATTATTTTTTCCTTTACAGAATTCTCTCAGGCTAACCCCTTCTTGATTTCTTCACATGTAGGGGGCATATCTGTCATAATTTGTACATAACTGGATGTAACCCCACCACAATATGTATGCAATGTATGTTTTAAAAGATTTTAATAAAAACAAGGCTTAGAAATCTGGGAGAAAGATTTAGAGAGAGCCATCAAAGAAGAAGCAATCATTAGCAGGTTTTATTATCCAGGAACTCATAAAACTGGGTTCAAGAACCTAGTATTTCCTGGATCAGGTCAGAACAAGTCCAAAACAAAGGGATAGCAAAGGCCCAATCAGAGAATAGGAGAATTAGCTAGGAACCAATAGAAAGCTTACACGTCTCAAACATGAGCCAATCAAAACCCTGAATAGTTTTCGTGTTAAATCGCGTACTGGGTTTAGTCAGTTGGGACCTGGACAGCATCGAGTTAGCACCTGGACCGACCAAGGAACCGGTTAGAAGCCAGCCACCACCCTCTCAAACGATCAGATAAGTATAATCCTCAATCATGTGAACAGCCATAGTTAATAGCCAACTCAGCAAAATAGCTTCAACCCTTTCTCCCTAGATCGCTGGCCTTTTCCAATCCAAATCCTGTGTTTTTTCGTTATTTTCCCCTGTGAGAACCCCTTGTCACTTCAGCAACGACTGCGCCCATCAATTCAATCAATCACCAATCAATTCAACCCATCAATCCCAAAAGGTAAACGTCCCGACGTTACATATATATTTTTATTCCTATTCAAAATATTTGCTCATATTTTCATTTACATTTCATAGAGTAATTTATTTATTTTTTAAATTTAATTAATTAAAAATTAATATATACACCATAATTAGATTATAAAAATCACAACATTTTTTCAGCTGCTACACACATCAATATTAAACTCAGTATCATTATCTACTTATAAACCTATTCACACACTCTGATATTAGAATATTTATGTATTTAATTCAGGTTCCTTTGGCCTTCAACGATCTCTCTAACCACTCGTGTTGTCAGTCAGAGACTTAAGTTCTTTTGGTTTTATTTACAATGACTGGGGAAGTCGAAGATTATACTAGTGTTAAGCAGATTTATTTTTAGGAATATTTTTATTTATGCAAGGTTGAGATATATAATTCATAGGTGAATGGCCGTTTTATTTCATTACTATCAGAAATCTGAGAAGATGAAGAGGAGATGACCCACTGTTTGGTCTTCATTATATTAGTTAGGGTAAATCGATCATATTTAAAAATATCGCGGAGTTTACTTGTGCGGGTCATAGGCATTTAGGATGGTTGCTGAAGTTGAAGCTCATTTTGGATTCTTGGAAAAATGGTGATTAAATTATTGGCGTAAATCTTCTAAGATTTCATCAATTGATCAGTTGATGATTAACAGGCCTTGTCCTTATTGCTTGAAGGAGAGCATTTCTCGATGCAAATATTTAAATGTAATTCTACTGTCCTAAATGCTTATATCCATAGTTTGCTTGAATACGATTTCTTAGATTTTATCTTTCAATATATCATATAAAAGCAGAACGATCCAATACAGTATTAGAGCTCTAAATTTGCTGTCCTGTAGATTAAATTAGCAAAGCATCTGGGACGGTTAACTACTGATAAGCCAAGCCCTCCCTATATAGCTTCATCGCAGTAAGGACAGTAGAAGTTTGATTTATTTGTGAAAAGAAGCATTCGCGTCTTAAATTTTCATTTGTTTTATATAGAGATGGCGAGTTTCTGCTCTGTATTGATATATAAATATATCGCATATACCTAACAAGCGTGGCGGCTTCCGTAGGCGACATATATGTTTCCCGCAAAAAAAAAAAAGAAAAACATTATGCCAACAGCACAGGCGCTTCTATTCCTATTCTACTTTCGTATTTTATCAACTACCAAATCATAATAATTTAATGAATTGTATTTCAATACAGATGTCTCTGTCACAATGGTGTCAAAATAGTAGCAAGTGAACGGCGGAATGGATTGCCTTTTCAATCGAGTCAAATTCATGTTTCAAATATGACATGGTGGCAACTTGATGACAGATTTTAACTGTAAGAATACCACACACTCCGTGACAACGCAACATTGCCGTTTGGAATTCCATTTCCCACAACAGCAGGGTCCACACACATTAAGGTCACTCTGGTACCCCAACGCTATGAAAATGACATGCTGATCCCGTCTTTAGTTCAGGGGTGCCAATTGCCTTTTGTCGACAGGGTTAAAAAACGTATCCAACGTGTTCGATTGGTGAGAATAAGCAGCCATCCCTAAAGTAACCTCCTCGTCGAGCCTGTTACCCAGTGTTGCTACCCATATTGCTATTCACAGTGGTTCTACAATTTAATCAGGTTGTACTGTAGCGCAGGTATTGCATGTTGAAATAAAAAGTTGTAACTGAAAAATAACTTATTCTTATAAATTACATATATATGCATTTACCTTTTTAGTAATACTCTTATATTGGGTCATATTTTTATTGTGGCAGAATATTTTCAATTTATCAACAGATTATTCATTTACATCTTTCTTTCATTCCCGCTCTGTTCCTTTTGTACCATCTCATCCTTTATGTACAATGCTCTAGATATATAAGCAGAATAGCCGATACAATAGTAGAGCAGTATGGGGGATTAAATAGGCGAAACCGCTTTGAGGGGTCACCACTCATGATACAAGACCTCTCAATATTTTTTTCAAAGCGGTAAGAACAGTAGAAAAATGTGTTATTAATAAAATGAAAAATCGCGCTAAAGTGGTTAAAATATTTATTAAGATAAAACCTTTGAAAGGCTGTCGTTCTAGATCTGTACACTTGGAAGAAAACCGATACGTTGGCGGTGTCTTTTGGCTAGTATTTTAAATAGACTTGTTTTTATTTTGTACTAGAGGAGAATGGCCAGCTTAACAAATGGGTCTAAGAACGACAACCAGTCTTAAGACTTTTATTAATATATATTGTAATGTAGAAAATAAGTCGTTAGGTGTTTTAAGATTTGAAAGTATTTATCAATGACGTCAGCACGTCTATATGCCAATATTATTAATTAATTATTTACAAAGAGAGACCGCAAAGAAGAACTAATACATTTTTCATATATGATGACTAGACTATTGTAACTGCTTTAATTTTTTACGTAAATAAAACAAATTATATATATATTAATATTTATAAATAATTTAAATATTATTATTGCGATTTCACCGCCACTCTGTGTTGTGACGACGATCAAAGTTCTATAGAGGTAGTCGATCACCTCTATTCTTGGTCGGCGGGGTTGAAGGTTCAAAATTAAGGTGTCGCTGCTTATAGCACTATCAAAATATTAGACGAAAACAGGAGGGAAAATTAAATTTATTATAAATTTAAAAAATAAGTAAAGTATTATTTAATTAATTATATATTCAAATATTTACACTAAAAGAATCGGAGATCAGGGCAAATTCTCGTGTTCGAAAGTTGTTTACAGGTTCTTCTGTATTTGTTTTCTCATATTAGCCGCTGCATCCCCGTAGCCGCTTCCGTCGGCCTCCCATTGGCTGCTTCGAACTCCTTCTTTTCCAACATTTCTCCCACCTTTGAGTTGTCGCCTCGACGACTCAAAAATGGAAAGGAAAGGTTCAGTAGATCCAATCGGTTGGGTCTCTTGATGGGCCGTCCGTAATTTGACATAACATTCGGGGTTTCAATGCGATGTTGCTCTTGTTGTGAAATCAAAGTGTCCTCTTCAGTTGTTAATCGAACTTCTTGTGTGGGAGATCGCTCCGTTAGAGGGTCTCGATATCTTATTTCGGGCGTTATCTCTAAATTGTAGATTTTTTTTTGAATAGGTCGTATTTTATCACCTGATGAAGTTTTCACTTTCGCAACCCTCACAAGTCCATCTTTGCCTGGATAGAGTAGGATTATTCTGGCTAACGGCCAGTGTATTCTCTTTAAACTCTCTTTTCCAATGAGAACCATGTCTCCCACCTTGAATGGTATGGTAGTCTTCAGGCGTCTCGTTTCTTGTCTCGGGAATCCAAAATATTCGATACGAAATCGTTCTCTAAGATCTTCTCGTACACGTTTGATATATTGATATTTGCGGGAGAGGGTCTGGTTATCAATCAAGTCCAGGTCTGGAACGCCAACCTCTCTGACCTCATGTAAGAACAACGAAGGTGTCAATGGAACGAGATCCCCCCTTTTTCAGTTAGGTAGGCCAGAGGGCGTGTGTTCATCAAGCTTTCGACGTCACACATTACCGTGGAAAGTTCTTCATATCCCAAGGAGGTTTGACCGAGAATTCGAAAAAGCAATTGTTTCATCATTCCTATCAAACGCTCCCACCATCCACCCCACCAAGGAGCACCAGCCGGTATGAATTTCCAGGTGATGTTTTTCAATGTGGGATCACATTTTAATGTCGAAAAATCAATCTTCTTTAAAGTATTAGCCATGCCTCTGAAATTAGTCCCATTATCCGAATACACAATCAATGGGCGGCCTCTTCGAGCAATAAATTGGCGGAAAGTTTGGAGGAAGGCTTCCATAGGCAAAGATGTCACAAGTTCCAGATGAACTCCTCTATACACTGCGCCATGTGAAGATGACAATCCATGCTTTCTTCTTATTCTTTAAGATAAAATGCTCAGTTAGATCAACTCCTGCTATTTATAAAACTGCAGCATCTCGGTCTTCTTCCTTTATTCCAATTAGTAAAAATGCTTTCTCAATATCGGAAGAGACACCTACTTCATATTTCCGGAATTTATTTGAAAGTCTTGGTATAATTTCTATCGAATTGGGTCCCTTATCCAGACAGTCATTCAGGGAAAGTTTATCTCTCTTCCGGGCCGACGCATTAAATACTGACCTTATTTTAGAAGTTTGACTGTTTCTTTTATACACTGGTCGATGTGGCAGGTTGTGTACACCATCTAGTTTATCCTCTCTGGAATACTCTATTATTACCTAATTCATCCATTCTTCAAAGATTTGTCCATACTCTTTCATGTCACCAACTTCTTCAAGTTTTCTTCTTACAGAACTTAGTTTTCTATTCTAGTTCTCTATTCGAAGGAATCCTTTACTTGTCTTGCACCCAGGGTAGAGCTACCTCATAGCGCCCCTCGATATCTCGCGCCGTGGTGTGGGCGAAATGTTCCTTCATTTCAGCTTTTAATGATTGAGTCTTCTTCTCAACCTCCGCGTCAGAGACTCCAATTGCATCTAATTTCCACAAGTTTTCTAGATCCAAAGATAGAAGTGTGGTCACGCAAAGGGAGCTGGTGTCATCTCTCACCTCCGTTGGAGGAATCTTTCCCATCACAGTCCATCCTAGTTTGGTACGGATTGTCACCAGTCCAGATGAGATTCTTCTCTGAGAATCGGTTAGCAATCTCCCGGCGATGTCCGCTCCTATAAGGACTTCTTTACGGTCTCTCATCAAATCAGACACGTCGAGTTCTTCACTCCCTTCTAAAAATGATCTAGGACACACCGGAGGTATGCTTCCACAGATAAGGGGTTGACCTAGTGCTACAAACTCACAGTGATAGGAATTATTGATGTCCGATAAATGAATGGTTTAGACCTCATGTTCAACTACGTTGGTACTCGTTCCTCCAAACAAGGAATGCCGGAAGAACTCTCTCCTTGATTGTTCGTATTCCATTTCCATTGCTGTACTATGTAAAATATATGATCTTTGGGATCCGGTGTCTATTATAGCCCGTGCCGTCTTCTTCGTTCTGTTCCCTTTGAGGGTCACTCTCAAAGTAGGTAACAAGACGTCTGGGGAGGTTGATAAGTTGGCGAGAGTTTCATCTTGCACCGTTGGAGACTTAGAAGATCCACCTCGATCTAAAATCCGTTTTGTGCACATGACATCCAGGTGGGAAGACATGTTGCAGATCGAACAACGGACTACATTTCTGCAAAATTTACTTAAATGAGAAGGCCGAAGACATTTATAACAAACGCCTTTTTTCCTCATGAGTGATCTCTTTTCGTTTAAACTCATATTAGCTGCAAAGTCACACTTAGGGCTTCCATGATTGTCTTTACCACAAAATACACATTCATTCGATTTGCGAACTGAATTTAAAAGTTCTGAAGCTGTCGCAATTGGTTTTTCATTGTAGAATCTTGTCTTTGGATGTTTGTTTACTAAATTAGGTTTAGAAGTTGATTCATTTCCGGTACCGATTTCGTTTCTAAAACTCCTCTCCCGTGCAGTTAATTGTCTTTCTAGAAAGGTTATTAAGTCATTAATTATGTAACCTGTCGGGAGTTCTTTGTTCAATTCCAAATTAAGGTCTGCAGGTAGAAGCTTTATTATTATCGGGCATAACAGTTGTCCGTAAACATCAACGGACACGTTTAGTGACTCGAGACTTCTTATTTGAACAGAAAGGTTGTCAAAAAGTTCGCGGAAGGTTCTTACATCGCTTGACGTTCTGAGTGGTCTCATTGACAACAAATTGTTCATATGTCGGCTAATCAAAATGTCTTCTCGCCCAAATCTGTCTTTAAGCAATTTTATAGCTTTCTCATAATTGTCCTCAGATAAAGCGAAACCTTCGACTGTGTTTAGTGCAGTTTCGCTGAGATGTGACTTCAGATAGTTAAATTTATCGATCGGGTTCAGTGAGTTGTTCTGGTGAATAGCTGCATCAAAAGAATTCCAGAACGTCAGCCATTCACTAAAGTTTCCATACAATTTCGATATCATCAATTTCGGAAGTTTCACAGTCGTGCAGGAAGGTACATAATGTCTCATTTCATTTTCATCTATTCGTGAGTTCGAATTCGGTATATTTTCGCCAAGAAAATCTGATTGGCGAATCTTTTTATTTGCCCTAAATCTCCAAGTAATATATTTCTCTCGATATTCCTCTACGCCCTGTAATTCCCTCTCTAAATCGTCAGTTTCAAGAAGCGTTTCTATTTCGTGATCCACTAATTTAAGTTCGTTAAATGATTCATTCAATTGTTCTAATAATTCTTTAAGATCAATTCTCATTAGCGTGTCAAGTCCATTTTCAATCTTATTGTATGTTTTCGTTAAATATGATCTGTTAATAGCACGCTTCTTCTTTAAACGTAGAATTAATTCTTCCGCCATCATGTAAACAAAGCGGGAGGTAGGGTTAGCTAGCGAGTTCCAAAATGGTCAGCTTAAATTTTTTTTTTTTCTTCTAGAATTTTTCTTCAACCGTCCCGGCTGGGATGCCAAAAATATTGCGATTTCACCGCCACCCTGTGTTGTGACGACGATCTAAGTTCTATACAGGTAGTCGATCACCTCTATTCTTGGTCGGCGGGGTTGAAGGTTCAAAATTAAGGTGTCGCTGCTTATAGCACTATTAAAATATTAGACGAAAACAGGAGGGAAAATTATATTTATTATAAATTAAGAAAATAAGTAAAGTATTATTTAATTAATTATATATTTAAATATTTACACTAAAATAATCGGAGATCAGGGCAAATTCTCGTGTTCGAAAGTTGTTTACAGGTTCTTCTGTATTTGTTTTCTCATTTTAGCCGCTGCATCCCCGTAGCCGCTTCCGTCGGCCTCCCATTGGCTGCTTCGAACTCCTTCTTTTCCAACAATCAAAATGAATTATTTCTTCGACACATAGCCTCCTCCTGAAAAAGCATCGATCCGATGCGCGCGCGCTCAGCAGCAGACTTACGTTCTCAGTCTCAAGGCTCGAGAGCCAGTAAATAGGGCCAAGGATCTCTTCAGATTCTGCGGTCTTCTTTAAGTTAAGATTTCTCCTTGATGAGGGCTTGGTAGGTGTTTTATTTCATGTTATTATTTCTCTTCACAATATTTAAAACTTTTAATAGCAAAATTTAGCAAAGAAACCAACCTTATAAATCGACTTTTATTGCGTCGTATACTTGTTCAACAATAGGTTAATGCGCACCGCGATAACCAGATATTCTTCAATAATAAGATAAATTGAAAAATACTATTTCACCCTGCTATTCAAATTTTTACGTTGATTACAAACAAAGGAGATTAATGCATTTCTCCAACACTATTGAATATGGAGGCTAGGAATTGGTTCGCCCTTCGAACAACATTTTCAAGAAATGAAAATAGATGCTTCCTAAATTAATTAACACAATTAAGTAACAATATGGACTCATCTACAGCTCAGGCCGAAAATAATTAAGATGGAAATTATTTCTGATCTGCTCTACGCCTCAAATGTTTGGGACAAGAGAGTGTTCGACGCTAACGGTACACGCAAATTACATAGTCTGCACTACAAATTCTAATCGAAGAGGACCTCTGCACAATTCCAAAAATTTCACTTGAATAGATTAAGCGCATCAATTATTCATGGCAGATGCTCATTCCAACCAGCCATTATCTTAATATTTAAAAAATTGTTCTTGTCCGTAGCGAACAGTATTTTTTCATCTATAGAGCAAACTCTATGACACATATCTCTCCTCAAGAAACCTCGGGAGAATAGCCACATCCCCAAACATTCTCATCGCCATCCCACCCCAAAAAAAAAATATTGTCTGGCATCGACTGTAAAATCCTCACAGGATACGGCTTTGAAAAATACGATACTGCAAAAATATTAAACGACGACCCAATCTGTTCACATTGCTATCAGGAACACCAAACTGTCGACCATCTTCTCTTTAGATGCCCCGTCTACTATCTTCGGAGGTTCCAGACAGTCACCCTTCTAGGAATAAGCATATATATATCACTGAAGACCTGCAGAACCTTCCCAAGTACAAATCAGCCTGGCGACATCTGGTAAACTGTATGTCTTCTGCCACCAATAGACGTGAAGTCTGAAGACCAACCCGAATAGTTAGAGACTTTTGTACTCTACAGGAATCCGGTTTACTTCAAGAGATACTCTCTTTTATTCAATTTTTCATCTTCACACCAATTTTCTTCTTATTTCACTAGGAGATTTATTAATTTCAACACATAAAACGCGATACCCGGCTAGGGATAATTGCGTCAAAATTTACATTAAATATATTCCTTCCATAATTTATATCTTTTAATTTTCCCCTTTTATATTATGTCTCTTGTTGAAATCCTTTTTTAAACAGCCATAGTTAGCAAATATACAAGTATATATTGATATCTAAACATATGCATACAGAAACATCCTAAAAGACCATGCAATTTTGACATTGTGGATCCTGACAAAGTGAAAAAAAAGGGCAAGGCCTCAAATTTTCTCTTATCATCGTCTCCTTTATCCCTTTTTCTATCAAAATAATAATTTTGTTATATAAAATATATAAAGCGAAAATAAGGGAGAATAACCATTTTTTATTGAAGAATATCTTGTTCGCGCGCGTTACCCCAGTAGTTTTTGGACAAGTGTATGATGTGCTAAAAGCCTATTTATAATCTTGGTAGAGTTGTTTAATCTTTATTTTACACATTTCAAATATTTATTGAAACATTAGGAAAAAATTCACACATTCTCAAATTGAAATATTAACTTTCTTTTACAATTATGTTTCGCCTATACCGTTCGCTTCACAACTACTCTGCCCCACAAGGAGAAAGTTCAAGTCAGGAGACTTCAAAACTCAGCTCAAGCCAGCAAGCTAATCCAACAAGCAGTTCAGTGAACATTACTGTTGTTAACGTAAAAGCAGTAATAAAAGGATGCTACGGTCCACTGCCGATAATTTCAGTTGTCATAAAAGGTCCCGGTGGAAAACATAGCTTTACTGGACACCGGAGACAGCCGAACCCTCATCTCAAAAGGTTTAGCAGACAGCGTTGGCCTGGAAGGGAAAAGTCATCACTATAGCTACGACACAGCCAGTGGAGAAACGGTAATGGAGCCGTAGGCTGTGGTGGTCAACTGTGAGGTAGCTGGAACATTCCGTGGAGCTCCGTACCTCCCGATGCAAAACGCAGTTACTGTGAGTAGTCTGAAGAAGAGACCTTACTCGATTTCAATGGAGAAAATTCTTCATAAATGGTCACATCTTAAAAGGACAAAGCCCAATATCTAAAGAACATTGTTCCTGGGCTGATTATCGGAATAAACAATCTCAGGCTAATCCTTCACTTCGAGCTTGCCTTGGGTCCTCCCGACGCTCCAATCGGATGGAGAACACCGCTGGGAAGGACTGTTGGAGGAAATTTTGATGACCTAATGGAGACACAGGGATGCGTCAACTACACAGTCTCGGAACCCGTTAACGATAATGATCTCCATGAATTGATCAAGTCATCATTTTCCACTGAGAACTTTGGAATCATCCCGAGAACCAGGTGGCAGGGTATGAATCAAGTTGAAGGACGCGCGTACGACATCCTGCAGAAGACCATCAAGAGGACCGAAGCATGTTGGGAGACCAGTCTACTTTGGCGTGACGCAGAGAGTACGCTACCCAAGAGCTATCAAATGGCTCTTTGAAGGCTTCGCCATACGGAAAGAAAGCTTGCAAAAGATCCGTTACTTCTAGCGGCGTATAAACGAAGTTTGATGAATATCTGGAGAATAGGTACATTCGAAAGCTGGACAGCATTAAAGTCACTAAAGGAAGTGAGCGGACGTGGTACATTCCTTATTTTGGCGTCACTAACCCAAATAAGCCGGGAAAGCTACGCCTTGTCTTTGATACTGCAGCAAGATTGAATGGCGTGTCTTTGAACGAAGCTTTTTCAAAAGGACCAGACTTAATTCGCCCACTCACATCAGTCATGTGAAACTTTAGAGTTCACAATATCGCGCGAAATGGAAACATTAATACAACTCTCTTTGGCTCAAAATCAAGAGTAGCCCCATTGAAGAAGCTTACCATACCAAAATTGGAGCTACAAGGCTGCGTGTTGGGAACGAGATTCGCTGCCCTTCTTCTCTCCGAACTGCGACTTACAAAAGTGGACAGGGAGGTTTTTTGGAGCGACTCAAAAACGGCTCTGGCCTGGATCCGCTCTGAAGCAGGACGCTACAAGGAATTTGTGGCTAACAGAGTCGGCGAGATCCAGGAAGCGAAAAAGGAAACCGACTGGAGTTGGGTTCCAATAAGCGAGAATCCTGCTGATATAGCGCCCAGATTTGAAACATTTGAGAATATCGAACGTTGTGTAATGGTGGTTTGGAAAGCAGCCAAACTCTGGAGGGTCAGAACGCAAAGGAAGAGGCCCAGACTCCACCGTCCTTCGACACGATTCTTGAATCTTGAAGATTTCAGTTCCCTCAACCGATTAGTCTGTCGAGCCGCGGCAGTTCAAAAGGCCGCCCGATTCTGGTACAAGAAGACCTTCCACAAAAGCGGTGAGTTGAATCCACCATGGAAACTGCCATGAAAAATAATAAAGTACGGCAGCACAGCTTCACTGTCAGCCCCGAATAATACAGGTCAGCAGAAACGACACTTGTGCAGTGGGTGCAGACTGAGTCAATTCCATGAGAAATTGCAGAGCTTGCAAAGGGAAGAATAGTGAAGAAAGCGAAATAGCACGACTTTCTACATGCCTCATTAATGGGACTATTTGCCTCAAAAGTCGCATTATCCAAGCCAACAAGGTTACAGCAGAGCAGAAGACACCTGCAATTCTCCCTTCCGATCACCACGTCACAGAGTTACTCATTCAGGCCGAGCACGAGCGATGTGCCCACCAAGGTTCAGAAACATTGCTGAACAACCTCCGTGGGAGATTCTGGATCATAGATGGAAGGCAGGCGGTTCTACTAACAACAAGGAATGCAGACTTTCTAGGGCTTCACCAGTGTTTCCGTAGATGAGCCAACTCCCACACTACAGACTTGCCGCCTACCAGCGCCCATTCACGTTCACTGGGCAAGACGCCTTTGGGCCATTTACTGTGACTTTTGGAAGGCGACATGAGAAGCGATGGGTTATCAGTTTCACGTGCCTCGTCACTCGAGCCATCCATCTGGAAGTGGTGCACGCCTTGAGTACAGACGAATTCATGATGGGGCTTTCCCAGTTTATCGACACTCGCGGAAGGCCTGACACCATCTTTAGCGACAACGGGACCAACTTCGTGGGAACAAGTAAGGAGCTCTAGCTTGCGACTAGTGAAATTGACTTTGAAGTGATGGCTGCCAGTGGAAGATTTGGCCCCGTCAAATGGAAATTTAACCCACCTGCTGCACCGAACTTTGGATGAACTTGGGAGCGTCTCATCAAATCAGTGAAAAAATGTCTGCGCGCGACGCTTAATGAGGTAAATCCATAAGATACAACTCACTCACAGCCCTCAAGTCAGCGGAGAACATCATTAACAGCCGTCCATTAACCTACGTCTCAAGTGATCCTACCAAGGAATACTCACTCACTCCGAATCTTTTTCTTCGTGGGGCTAACAATGCTGGTCCCTCCATTCCAAAGTTAATCGAGGCAAACAATCGCGACTTGAGAGAGCAATGGAAAAGAGCATAGCAGTTGACTAACGAGTTCTGGATCAAATTGACTAGGGATTACATTCCCAAGCTCATGACAAGAAGCAAATGGCATCACCAGACGGAGCCGATAAGGACTGGAGATCTAGTTTTTCTCATAGATGAGCTACATCCCAGGAACATGTGGAAGCGCGGTTTCGTCTCCGATGTACACTTTGGACCTGACGTCCAAGTACGCGTTGCTACGATCACTACCATGCAGAACGGGAAAGCGGTGATCTACAAGCGACCAGTGACAAAGATCTTCCCATTTGGATTAAGAATGGAACTTGGCGAAAGGAGAGGCAGATTCATGAAGACCAGCTCCATAAATCGGAGGCCGGAATGTAAATAAGTGAAATAGTTATAAAATAGAAACCTGTAAATATAGTTAAGGATTTGCATTGTAATTAAGAAAATGCTTCTCTCGCCGGCAGGCACGCGCGCGCACAGGGAAGTCACGTGCTTATGTTCTCACCGGCAGCCACGCGCGCGCGCTGGCAGTCGCCTGCTTTTTGTTCTAAAACGTTCTTTTAAAATAAACGCGCGGTAAACAACGGTCTTCGGTTGTTTTTAATTTTAGCTTTCGAGGCGTAAAGAGAAGTGACCCTACGCTCGCAAACCTACAAAAATAAAAAACAATGAGCATAATTGGTTTATTTGCGTTAATTTAAAAATAGTTAACTTCCTACTGGAATTCCAAAGCGGATACACCAAGTATCATTGTTTTTTTTTTTATTTGGGATAGCAGGGCACGGCAAATACATTGTAAAATATACAAATGGCCTCTCCGAAATGAACTTACAGTAGGAAAATTTATAATTCAATATAATTCGGCTTATGATTGTAGAACGATATTTGAAATTTAACCCGCAAGTGTTTCTTTTAAACAAAAAATCGAAATTTATTTCAAGGATAAATAAATTTCGATTTTTCGCTTAAAAAAAAACACTTGCGGGTTAAATTCGAAATGTCGTTCTTACAGTAAAAAAAGCTAATGTGATTAGCAAACCTTTGGTGTCTCAGTAAAAATTCATTCTATCACCATTAAATATAAAGCTAGGTTTATGTAAGCAGCTTGTAAAGGCTCTAGAAAAAGATGGAGAATGCTTCAAATATATATGTTTTTTTTTTTAGTTATTAGTCTAGAAAAGATTAAATCGAGATTTTTGACAGACCTCAAATCCTGAGGCTCCTGAGTGACAAAATTTTATAAAAACCATGAATGGAATTGAAGAAGCAGCATGATCAGGCTTTAAGGCTGTGGTAGATGGATATTTACATAATAAAAGAGACGATAATTACAAAGAGCTTGTCCTAAATATGCTTAAAAGCCATGGAACTTTGGATGTAAATATGAGTATTAAGGTTCACTACTTGCATAATCACCTGGACAAATTCCCTGATAATCTCGGTGCATATATTGATGAACAAGGCGAGCGATTCTATCAAGACATCAAAGTGATGGAAGAGAGATATCAAGGTCTGGGACTGCCACATGATGGCAGATTACTGCTGGAATCTGTCCCGCGACTTGCTTGAATTCACTTATAAGAAAAAATCAAAAAGGCTGAAATTCTTGAAGGATTGACTGTATCATTTTATTTTTATTTTTTGTATAGATTCGGTTTTCTTATACTAGAGTAAACAAAGTACCTTTTGGTATGACGTTCTCAGTTTTATTTGCGTTCATTGTGTTTTTCGTACCGCTTATATGGGCTTATGTACCACATTATGGCCTAAAAATATATGTTATATCTCTAAATATTTATGAGATACATGACACCCTAATATTATATTCGTGATCAGAACCTCAAATTAAGTCAGAAACTTATGCATTTTTAAAAACATCTTATGAAATCATTTAAATTATAATTTAAACATATTTTTTTTTCTTTCAAAATAGAAGCCTTAGTTATCTACACATTTTTTCCAGCGTTTAAAAAGTAGTTTAATGCTAGTTCAAAGTATTTTTTTCTAAGCTTGTTTAGCTCCACCGTCGCATTTTCAATTACTACTGATGACGATGAAAAGCGCCTCTCTTTTAACGTCATTTTGTATTTTGGAAAGAAGAAGAAATAACATGGGGCTATATCAGAAGGAGGATGCTGCAATACAGATACATGTTAGTTTAGCTAAATATTCTTGAACAATAATGGCTCTGTGAGAAGGGGCATTATCGTGTTTCAATTATCGTGTTTCAATGTTTCACGAAGGCGCACAAGTATTTTTTGTTTGCCTGTTTATTAATAGTAACCCCCTCTTTAATAGATTAGAAAATACAAGTTCTTAATAATTGAAAAACACTACGAGCATTACTTTTCCTTTGGACTTATCAAGACGAACTTTCTTCTTCCTAGGAGAACTTGGTGTGTGCCATTCGAGTGATTGTTTTTTGGTTTGTGTATACAAAATGAAGAACCATGTTTAATCACCAGTTATTATTGTTTTTAAAAAATGAGAATCATTTTTTTGCAGTTTCATTTAAATCTTTGCAAATTGATAATCTGGTTTCTCTTTGTTGATCTGTTAAATTTCGTGGGACTAAATAACCACAAAATTTTATGTTTAAATGTTCACCAATGATTTTTTGGCAACTATCATATGTAATTCCAAGTATTTCTGATATATTATCAATTGTAATTTTTCTATCAGCAACAATTACATCACGTACTTGTCCAACATTGCGATCCGTTGTTGACGTCAATGGCCGTCCTGACCTTGAATTATCTGCAATGCTCTTAAGGTAACCTTAAAACGTTTATACCAGAAATAAACTTGCGTTCGTGACAAATTTCCATCTTCATAAGCTTCATTCATTAATGATAATGTATCTGTGAAATATTTTTTAATTTTACACAAAATTTAATATTTGCCCTTTGCTCAAATCGTGACATTGCCCTAACCGACGCGAGCTAAATATTTACAACATAAATATGCCTAAAATGAAAAATAGGATTGCACATTTACTGGCGTTGCTAAATTAAATTATAGTTTAGGCTTTTATCTTCACAGTAAAATTGATTTTACCTTTTTCAAAAGTTGTTTTATATTTTATTTTTTAAAAGTTCGGGAACTTTTTGATCCTACAGTGTAAATTTAAATAATTAATGTTCAATTTTCTTCTTTAATTTGGTGAAAAAGGGATATATATAAATATTTATATTTATATATATATATATATCTAAAGAGACAAAGGTCGCCTCTCCCGTCCAAACATATCTCAAAACTAGACGCCATCTATTGACCGTCGCCGCAACTAGCGACTTCGGATCGGTGACAAAGCCACAACACCAGCTTTGGCAAACTGAAAAGCGTCCACCTAGAGACCATGGTTTCGGGCTAATGGGCCTCGTCAGTCTAGGGCGGACTTTATTCCATGAGATCCACACGGGATCTAATGGAATCTTGACAATCTGCCAAAGAGGTGTTTAGGTGTTTTGACGGGAGAGGCGACCTTGTCTCTTTAGATCAATATCTTCCCAGCAAAATTTTCATATATATATATGCCCTTCAATTAATATATATATATATATAAATTAATGTTTGTATGTTTGTTTGTATATGTCCGGTATACAAATTCGCAGTAGTTCACTAATTCAAACCAAAATTTCCATACATGGGTAAGAAAATACAGGGAAGACGATAGGCTATTTTAAAAAAATACAAGGTATGTCCCATAAGTTCCCGGACTGGGTCCATAAAAAAAAAAGGTAAGATTTTTTTTTTAATTTTTTTATTAAAACTTTTCAAAGTAATCCCCCCTTGCTTCAACGCACCAGCGCCATCGTTTCTCCCAATTGTCGAAACAGTTTTTATAAGCCTCTTTTGGAATGCTCTTCAATGCTAACGGCGATTTTTCTATTATGTCATCCCTGGTGTCAAAATGTCTTCCTTTTAGAACTGCTTTAAGTTTGGGGGAACAGGAAAAAGTCATTTGGTGCGATGTCTGGGAAATAGGGTGGATGAAGTAGGATTTGTGTCCCGTTTTTCGCCAAAAAGCTAGTCATCAAGTGCGCTGTGTGAGGGCGAGCATTGTCATGGTGTAGGATCCAGCCACCATTAGTCCATTTTTCTGGCCTTTTTTTTCGAATCGCTTCCCTTAGACGGCGAAGAATGCCCAAATACATTTCCTTAATAACTGTTTGGCCTGCAGGAAAATACTCGTGATGAACAATGCCCTTGTTATCCGAAAAGACGACCAGCAACACCTTGTTTCTGGATTTTTAGGGTCTAGGCTCACCCTAACCTCTCCACTCGGCAGATTGAGGTTTGGTTTCAGGGTCATAGCCATAGACCCATGTCTCGTCGCCTGTGATTATCTTGTCTTTCCATTCTGGATCCGTTCTTGTCATTTCCATCATGTCCTCACAGGTTGCAAGCCGACACAGTTTTTGCTCATTGGTGAGGAATCTTGGGATGAATTTTGCAGGAGTCTTTTTGAGCTTCAAATCTTCGGTTACGATCCTTCCAATCGTTGTTTTAGAGATGCCTGTGTCTTGCTCTAGCTCCAGCAAAGTGGTTCGAGGATTTTCTTTTATCAAATCGGTGATATTTTGCACATTTTCATCAGTCCTTTGAAATTTTGGGCGTCCTTGACGAGGATCATCTTCAATGGAAATTCTGCCAGCTTTAAATCTAGAATGCCATTCAAAAACAGTTGTTCTCTTTGGGGCGTCATTGGGGAATGCTTTATTAAGCATTTCAAAAGTTTCGGTTGCTGATATTTGAAGTTTCACACAAAATTCTATGCAAATCCTCTGCTTCAATTTTTGTTCCATCCTAAAATCGCCGCAGCGCTAGGTGTGACCTTTAAATAAATTAGAATAACCTTGGCGCGCGCGCAAGTACCGCCTCGATATTGGTACCACCGTCTAGCCAGATATTTTTTTCTATAATAAACAGTCAAATTCATTAACATTTTTCATTTATTTATTTTTTTATGGACCCAGTCCGGGAACTTATGGGACATACCTTGTATATAAATAAATTATTAAAAGCATATATTCAAATTATTCTACTTAGCTCACGAGTAGCGTCTCTAGCGGTGAAGATGGGAGGGAATATCAGCTGAACTAATGTACATGTAAAGGGTGGAGCGGAAGGTTTCACAAGAGTGACATCCACGGCGCCAATTTATAATTGTAACAAATAGTGTTTGAATAAAACATTTAATCGGGTAAACCCGGGCGTTGCCCGATTCATTCGTCTAGTATAGTATATTTTAAACTGTATTAAAATGTACACAGTGTCTATTTGATACCACCCCCATATTTTGTATATATGCTATATCCTTATTAATAATACCTGTAAACCCATATTTGTATGTAAAACTAAAAATGTTGGGGTCCAAATAAAGATCCAAAGAGCGGTCAGCTGGGGACAGCTGGGGAGAGAGGAGGAAAATGCCAACGCCCCTATGGGGTCGGCCCCCAGGAACTCTTTATACACGACCCCTGAAAACAAGACAAGTTTTGACAGGGGGTCAGCAGCATGATGCTCGGCAGTCTGTCTTTCCATGTCTCGGTGATAAGCATCCAAGTTTGTGTCATGACCTCTACCTCTGTCCCGTGGGCTGTTCCCGATCACTCTCGGTGTTAACATCTAGCCCTGCCTCTGCTTCTTGTTGTCCGTGTGTGGGAAGAACGTCAACACTCGCCTCACGTTCACGGCTGCCAGCTTATCCATACGTGGACATTTGCAACAATATTACAGAAAGTCGAGAGGATAACTGAGGACAGCGGCATGCAGAGGACGACAGAGGCACCAGTGGTCAACGGCGCATTCGTGTGGATGCTCCTTCTACTTGCCCTCTACCTTGACGATCCAGTGGACCATCTCAAAGACGCCATGCGAGGACTAGCTGTACCTCGCATCGAGCAGGTCATCATCGCCCCCATCGACAGCTCCTGCGCCACGAACATCTTCCTCCATCGGCTTGAACAGACAAACAAGATCCATCGAAGAATCCTGGCATTGCCCCGCCAACCAGCATCGATGATGTCCCATGGCAACCACCGCAAAAATGATCACCAAGCCTCATCGCAGCCCACTCACAAGACCCATCAAAGACATCATCCATCTGGTAGGAGAATTTTCTCTACAGAACACTATTTAATGTAACACTATCTCTGTTTTTTCCGCACTGAATTAACTACTCATTTGATACTATTTTTATAGCAATAATATTATTATTATAAATCCATCAAGTTCTTCATTTCACTTGCCCCATTACTATTTATTTGATGCAACTTTAGATCTGTATAAAACATTTTAACATTAACCAATTATATTAATCTTTATTATTATTTTGTTTTTCATTTAACCATCATTAGCAATGCCGTCAGCCATTAACAAATAATTTTATCTTTTTTTTTTCTTCAAATCGTATTTTTCAGCATCTTTAGGCTTATTATACACATATTATATCTTCAACCATCTTTCTAATCATTTTAAAAGTTTTAATATATTGACAGCGTTTATAATATTTTTTAATTGTTAAGATATTTTTGTTTATATATTTTATCTATTTCGTTTTTCTAATTTCATCGTTGACGTCTTCTAACCTCCCCTGGCTATACCTTCTCGTGCATTGCCCCAAGGGCTTCCTTTTCGCCAATTTTTTTTCATTGATTAATCCAACTAAGAAATCCTTCCTCGCTATATCATTCCTAATAATGAGTTCAGGATACCCAGCTAGATTATTTTTCTTAAAACCCGGCTCATCATTACCAGTCATAATTTTTTCTTTTTTTTTTTATTACCATTCAGGACGGGTGAAATACTCATAGGCAACAGAACAACCCTTGCAACTACCTTCCCTTTCTTCATTCCCCAATCTCATATATTCCCCTCAAGAGATTCTTGCTCCCCAGAATTTTTTTTTAACCAACTGGAAACATCCTTCCTCGCTATATCGTTCCCAATAGTGAGCTCAGGATACCAAGCTAGATTCTTTTTTTTTTTTCTTTCTTTTTATCACCCGGTTCATCATTTTTATCATTTTATCATTTTTATCTTTTTTTTCATCATACATGCCGGGTACCATCATTATTGGCAGCAGTACATCTCTTGCGTTTACTTTTATCTTTCCACATTCTTCAACCTACATACCTGCTAGACTGAACTAATAATGCAGACGGAATATCTTGAACGTTCTGTTAATGAAAACAGTACCTCACTAACACAAGTTCGTACTGCATTGCAGAACTCATTAAGCTATTTCATTGCAGGAACATACTCAGACATTCCATATACCCTCATCAACCCTCTGCGTCAACTTATAATATTAGTTCAACTTAATAGCTTAATTTTTCTTTTAGTTATTTTTTCATTCAATAGGTTCTCAATTTTTTTTTCTATAAGTAAATCACTTTTACGGCATTTCTAATTTTATTTTGCATATTTTCTCAATTTTATTATTTATTCTTATGTATTTTTCTTTCATCATATTCTATATCTTATTGAGACGTCATCATTATATTATTCTCCTATTTTATACTCCTATATTTATAATAATTTTAACTATTTTGTGCCCAAATTATTTCTTTTGATTTTATTATAGGTTTGTTATGTCATCATTTATGATATTTCATTTTCCCCAAACAAACCTCCATCACCGGGGGAACATTCTATAGTATATTTCAAATTGTATTAAAATTGACACCGTTTCTATTTGATACCACCCCCATATATTGTATATGTGCTATATCCTTATTAATAATACCTGTAAACCCATATTTGTATGTAAAACTAAAAATGTTGACGTCCAAATAAAGATCCAAAGAGCGGTCAGCTGGGGACAGCTGGGGAGAGAGGAAGATTATGCCAACGCCCATGTGGGGCCGGCCCTCAGGGAGTCTTATAGACGACCCCTGAAAACAAGACAAGTTTTGACAGGGGGTGAGCAGATTTTCTAGAGGTGTTGCTCGGCAGTCTGTCTCTCCATGTCTTGGTGATAAGCATCCAAGTTTGTGGCATGGCCTCTACCTCTGTCGCGTGGGCAGTTCCCGATCACTCTCGGTGTTAACATCTAGCCCTGCCTCTGCTTCTTGTTGTCCGCGTGTGGGAAGAACATAAACACTCGTCTCACATACACGACTGCCAGCTTATCCATACGTCAACATTTGCAACAATATTACACATATATATATAGGAAAAAATAGTACAAATGTGATATCGTACTGGGATAAGTTATATAAATTAAGAAAAAGGCATCTCCTTATCGTGCAACTGAAAGTTGTTAATGGCTTGCGCCATCTATCGGAATAAATATCAACTATTCTCGTTGATTTTTAATTATTCCAGAATTGGCCAAATACCCATTCTTGATTAATCAAGAATTGCGCCATCTATCGGAATAAATATCAACTATTCTCGTTGATTTTTAATTATTCCAGAATTGGCCAAATACCCATTCTTGATTAATCAAGAATGGGTATTTGGCCAATTCTGGAATAATTAAAAATCAACGAGAATAGTTGATATTTATTCCGATAGATGGTGTAAGCCATTAGCAACTTTCAGTTGCACGATAAGAAGATGCCTTTTTCTTAATATACACTGCGTGACATTGAAAATGGAACACCAAGAAATAGTGGCCAGAAAATTATGCAAATTTCAGGGTAGACACGCCTAACCGAGTTATGCAAATGATGTAAAATGCGCAGCTCTCGTGCGCACATGGAGTAAGATAGAAGGGAAGGAACTTGCAGAAAGGACAGTATTCGTGTCGTTATTTCTTCAAGGAAAATCATTGTAGGAAATTTTGTTCTTGTGTCAAAAGACACGTGTAATAACAGAGAATGCCAGGTCATCGTAAACGGAGGCAGTTCAAGCAGACAGACGCTTTTACGAGGGGCATGGTGATCGGACTGAAAAGGGCAGGTTGGTCTATACGTCAAATCGCAGCTGATACACACCTTGGTGCGTCCACGGTGTACGGACTGTGGAGAAGATGGTTGGAACAAGGAAATGTGGCAATTTATAGGAATGTCGGTGCAACCAGAGTGACATCAGCACGTGTGGATCGGCGTATCCTTCGACAAGCAGTGGCGGCCCCACAAGCCACTTGTACCGCCCTCCTGCAACATGTGCAAGACACCCTAGATCATTCCATCTCGACCAGAACCATTTCCCGTCGATTGGTTGCTTATGGCTTGCACTCATGCCGTCCGCTAAGAAGACTGCCATTGACCCCACCGAATAGGCGCCAACGTTTGTAATGGTGCCGTGCTAGATCGACGTGGATGACGGAATGGCACAGGGTCGTGTTCTCATATGAGTCGCGTTTCTGCTTGTCCAGTGATAGTCGCCGTGTACGCGTGTGGCGTCGACGTGGAGAAAGGTCCAATCCGGCAGCAATTGTGGAACGCCCCACCGTGCGACAACGTGGAATCATGGTTTGGGGCGCAATCGCGTATGATTCCAGGTCACCTTTACTTCGTATTCAGGGCACTATGACGGCCCAACGATACATTGATGATGTGCTGCGACCGGTCACACTCCCCTACCTTCAGGAAGTACCCAATGCCCTTTATCAGCAGGATAACGCCCGACCGCACACTGCTCGCATTAGCCAACAAGCTCTGCAAGATGTACAGATGCTTCCCTGGCCACCGTACTCTCCTGATCTCTCACCAATCGAGCACGTCTGGGACATCATTGGACGCCGTTTGCATGCCTTGCCACAGCCGCGTTCAGAAGACGAACTGTGGCAAATGGTTGAGAGGGAATGGAGAGCCATCCTTCAGGACGCCATCCGTATTCTGATTGACTCTCTACCTAGACGTGTTGCTGCGTGCATCGCCGTCCGCGGTGGTTCTACTTGCTAATAAGCCGACGCCGTTCTCGCTCTGTATTATGACTATCATTTTGAAATAAAGATCACTTATTGTTCGTCCCTGTCTCTCTCTGTCTGCCGAGTTTCATCACTTTCTGGCCACTATTTCGTGGTGTTCCATTTTCAATGTCACGCAGTGTATATATATATATATATATATTGTGCGGTACACTTTTTGATGGTACACTATGATGTAGGTTCGTTTGGATTAAAATGGTCTCAAGCAAAGGCGAATATATAATTAAAGAGGATCAACTTTATATTGGGGTGGTTCGTTTGATATTGAAAAAATGATTCAATTAATCATCCGTGGTATTTTAATTTATTAAGGATAAATATAGATATTAAAATTATGTTACAAATTAAATTTTTAGTAAAAAAGAAGTTGGAAAATGTTCGATTCAAACGGATGGATGGGAGAGCACATCCGCCGGTGAAGGCCGTCAGTTTTCGAACATCTCTGCCGCCGCCGCGCATGCGCGCGGACTTGGCTTCACCACCACCGCCGCGCACGCGCGCCGCCTTGGCGACCGCCGGTAGAATGCTGGTTGAAAGGCCGTTCACGCGCGGGCGTGCCTTGCCTCTCGCAGTCCACGTGAGGCCCAGCGCAAATTACCTTTCACTAACATTCCTCCCACCAATTTAATTGATATAATTAAATTATAATACTATATTTTTCTTGGCTATAGTAGAGGCTAATCTAAATTTGTTTTATTTCTAATGGAAAAAGTCGCTGTACTGGACGAAGAAAAACTCCCGATGATGTATTCACTCTTGCGACTCGAACTTGTCCATCGGCCCCAGGTAGCACCTCCTCCACTTTTCCTAATGGCTATGAAATCCTTCCCCCCCCCCCCCTTTTTTTTTTCTTTTTTTTTTTCTGTTGAAGTGTGTGACGACTGCCTTTCTCAGTTCACTATTGACTTCTTCGATTGACTCCTTTTCTACAGACTGTGTCCAAAATTGTTCTTCTTTCTTAAGCCAAACTGGTCCCTCCCACCATCTAGTAGTAATCAATTGCGAGATTGAAGCTCCACGTGAGGGGATGTCTGCAGGATTTTCTTTACCAGGAACGTGCCTCCAATCAGTTATGCTTGAATTTTGTCGAATCTTCTTTACTCTTCCTGCGACAAACACTGACCAGTTCATATCACGTTTAATCCCTGCTAAAGCAGTAGTAGATTCAAGTTTCTTCTCCGAAATTAGCTTGTAATTAAGGAGTGGTGGGTGTTCTCCTATCCAAGGTAAATTGACAGAATATCGACCATCTTCATTCTGTTCCACTGTTTGGTTGAAATGTTCCAACGCTGCAACTGACAACTCTTCTTTGCTCTTTTCTTTCATGGGTTCCATGATACCGATAACATCTAATCTCCAAAGATCTTGTATTGTTGCATCACGGACTAAGCAAGACAGAACTGATGATTGAGATTTAGTTGTTTGAACATTTTCCAAAACCTTTCCACTAACAGTCCAGCCCAGCTTCGTTTCGAGAGCGACAGGACCAGATTCCAATTATATTTTATTTCCTGTTAGTAGCTTGGCGTATACGTCTGCTCCTAGTAGTAGTTCAATTTCCGTGTTCGACCTATAGACATCCAAGTCAATTCCCTTTGATCGAAGTTCCGTCATCCATTCGGTAGGTTGAGCGGAAGGCATTTCACTACAAATCGTTGAGCAGTCTTGTACTTCAAAATTGCAGTTGTACTTGGAGTCCACATCAGAAATGTAAATTCGATACCGCTTGTGCTGCTGTGGTCTCGATTTCACTCCACCAAACAGTAAGTGTACAACTTCCTTTTTCCCGAGCATAGTGAGTCCAACTTCGGAAGCAGTTTGTTCCAATACATATGAGTTCTGGGATCCACTATCTAACATTGCTCGAACAACTTTTGATTTATTTTCGCCATTAATCTATACCATGATTGTTTGAAGTAAGACATCTTGGCACCGAACTCGATTCGACATGTCCACGGATGCATCTATGTTCTTACTTTTCTCTTCAATCCATCAGATTTTTGGCTGCCTTTTGAAACTGGACATAAGATTGCCCAGTGTTTTTTACTACAGATGACACATTTCACTACGTCTCTGCAATACTTGGTAAGGTGTCCGGGCTTCAAGCAAGAATAACAACACCGTTTCTCTTGAATTATTTTCCTTCTTTCTTCAAGAGACATTGACATGACTTCAGAGCATTGTTCACTCAAATGTTTTCAATCACAAAATGCACATTTATAAGCGTTATTTGACTTCCCATCAGCAACTACCAGACATGCAGCGGTGGCGACAGATGTCTTCGGCTTTGGCGGCTTATCTCGATTAAATTGTGATGGATACGAACTCGAAAACGGTTGACGAGCTAAACGCATTCTTTCACTTCCCTCAACTTCGTGTTTTAGGAATTCCATAAGCTTCTCCAGGAGGACTTCACTTGATTTATGCTTTCCATCTTCATCAGGCTTGTGATGATGACGAGTCCTTTACCACGCGACGAAGAGATCTTCAGGTAAAGCTGATTCCACCCCGGGGTGCAGAATAGCAGCACCTTTATCTGTTGTGACTCCTAAAGATCCCAACGCTCGTAGTTGTGACGATAACCGAACGTATACAGTCGAAAAAGATGTCGTGTTCCTTCCTTGAGCATTTTCCAAAATGATAGCAATCAAATCCCTTACGTACACTTCCACCAACATGTCTTCACGGCCAAAACGTTCCTTAAGAGTGCTGATGGCAAGTGGATAATTTGCCGCAGAGTTTGGAAAGGATGAAACTATTTCCTCCGACACCAATCCCTTTTTCATGCAATTTTGTAGGTATTGGAACTTGACACAGGCCGAAATGGAGTCATCATCGTGGACGCTTTGAAAGGCTGACTAGAACTGCAGCCACTCCCGTGCTTCCCCTCCAAATTTCGGTAGTTCCAACTTCGGAAGTCGATGAAGATTTGACTTTCCTTCGTTCCCCCCAGAAACTATTGATTCTCGGTCTACTGTTGGTTTTGCTAGCAATTGTTCCATTTTTTGCAAAACGCCTTCAGACCTTCAAAATAGATTCGCTTGAACGATATCGACATCTTCAATTTCTTCATCTTCTCTATCCGCCTTTATCAGTTGTTCGATGAGACAATCACTGGCGATTAAGAACCTGTCTTTACATCTGAGGAGCTTTGGTCGTAGAGACATCAACATTTCCAGGCTTAGTTCTTGCTTTTCAAGTTCGCCATCTGCTTCGGCAATAACACTTTCCAACGTCCTCTTTTTCGTCTCACAAGCTTTCTTGAGTTTGTCCATCTTAAATCCTGGCAGGTGAGATAAGTGGATGCCAGCGGGCGACACTGGCCGGGACGGCGGCTGGCCAGCCGACCTGCGCGCGCAGGCTGCGCGCGCACTTTTCGAACACCGCCTGTTGTCAGCCGGCGGTAAACGCGGTAAACAGCGCGTCGCTACAACCTGCGGCGTTTCCTTCTATTATATAATACTCTAGGCGCTGGTAGAGTAAAAACTGTGCTCCATCTGCCTCTTATAATTGTATGTAATTTTTGGACTTATTAAAATATAAATTATTAATTTATAGTTCTCACTGCAGCTCGAACCTTTACCCTAACGCGGTAGAACATGGCGCAGTCGACATTCGGTTAATTATAGCCGTTTTTTAAGTGACAGCTCAGTGACAATTAGTAATCAAGATGCCCTCAAGAAGGAATCGCCGACCATCCCAAACCCCTCCAGAGAACCCTGCCTCGCCGACCAGCACCGACATCCTCAGGTCCATAGCCGCACTGTTGCAGCAGATGGCTACTCGGAATCCGACACCGACAGTCCCATTAGGAGCTCCTCCTCACCACGCCACAAAAATCATCCAGCTTCCTAAACTGGCTTCCCCGGAGGAGTTAACGATGTCTTCTTTCCGCGATTGGAAACAACGTTGGAACGACTACGTGGACGCCCAACAAGTAGCCACCTTCCCGCTATCCACACAGCAAGTGACTTTGCGTGCCGCCCTCCATTCCGAATGGACCATCCTTTGGCAATCAGGCCGCCTTCATATTTCTACCACCACCACCCTCGATGAAGCCGTGAATGCTCTCGAGGCCTACCTACGCAAGAAGCGAAACCCCCTCCTTGATCGGCAAGATTTTCATCGTAGGGACCAACAAACCGGAGAATCGGTGGATCGCTACTTCGCAGCCCTTAAAGCTCTTGATGACTCGTGTGCACATGAGCTGGATTTTAAGTGCAGCACATGCGGCGACCCGTGTATTACAATATGCACAAAAAGAGCTTGTGGGAAAACGTTTGCCCTTGCTGGTTATCAACAGCAACTCCGTATCCGTGACAGGTTAATATGTGGCCTGTTTGATAAAGACCTCCAACGAAAAGTACTGGCGGAGCAGTACAATTCCGACCTCTCCCTGGACCGAGTCCTCTCAATTTGCATCGCACATGAGAGTGCTACCGCCGTGGGCGCGACTCTTTCAGCCTCCCCAACCACCTCCCCCGAAGCCTTCATTGCAACCAGACGTGCACCATCAACCTACAAGCATCAACAAGCCAGCTCGTCTGAAACCTCACCTAAGGCCAACCGTTTCTTTCAAAAACCCTATGATCCTAACGACCCCTGCTCCGGTTGTGGGGCTAACCCAAGACACCGCCGTGACCAGTGCCCAGCAAAAGACATAGAGTGTAACAAATGCGGCATCACCGGGCATTACGGAAGGGTTTGCCGACAACTGAAACGGAAACCCACAACCAAACCTAATATCCCGCCACCCGCAACCAGAAACAATCAGTCCCAACCAGGACCCTCAAACACAGTTGTTGCAGCTGGAGTACGCAACGAACTCATAACCATTCCGACCGATATCAACCATAAGTTACACCAAATCCGTTGGCTGGCGGACCCGGGGTCAGATCTGGATCTAATCCCAGAATCAGAATTCCTGTTACTGGATGAGCAGACCCGATCAGCACTCAACCCGAAGAACGTCCCTTGCGTAGGAGCCAACGGCATCAGCTTAAGTCCTTGTGGATCGTTCGTCGCGGCACTGCATCTCAACGGGAAAACATACAGTACTACCGTTGGAGTCTGCAAGCACCTGAACGCCCCTCTCTTGAGCAAGAGCGGATGCAAAGCCTTAGGACTTCTGCCGGATAACTGGCCCCATTCAATGATCGTCAATGCCATAACCAACGGACAAGTTCTAACGTTCCCGCCGACCCCGGTGAGAGCCAATGAGATCGATAAGCAGTCTATCCTTACCCATTATGCTAGAGCGTTCGACGACACAGTGTTAAAACCCCTGCAAGGTCCCCCCATGTCTATCGAACTAGTTAAAGATGCCGTTCCTTGCAAACGCTACCGGGCATACAACGTTCCCTTTCACTGGAGAGACCCCGTCAAAACTCAACTCGATACCATGTTGGCGAAAGGGATAATCGAACAGGTACCCGTCGGCGAAGCCATCGATTGGTGCCATCCTATGGTAGTCGTCCCGAAAAAAGGCTCATCACAAGTCACTATACCAAATGATCTCGCCGGTGCCATCATTGGGAAAGGTGGTCAACGCATCAGGAAGATCCGGCGCGAGTCTGGTGCGGGGATCACCATAGATGAGTCTCAACCTGGTAGCAACGAACGGGTCATCACCATCTCTGGCACGCCCCAGCAGATCCAGATGGCCCAGTACCTCTTGCAGCAAAATGTAAGAGAACATTCCTTCCGGAAGCGATACAATCGCAACGCCAAGCCACTCTCACATTTGGAAGTGGGAGCAATAGTCCTTGTCCAGGATCACCGCACAAAACATTGGACCCTCCTTGCTGAGGTTCTCGAACAACTTCCACGCGGTCGCAGCTACCTCATCCGGACCGACGCCGGACGCCTTCTTCGCCGTAATCGCAGATTCTTACGACCTTTCGTGCCTCCACCGTACACCACCCCACCCAACTCAGCTCAACATCAGCAGACCTTATCCCCTCGAACCCGAGAACCGAACCCGCGTTATAGCAACTACGTTGGATCGGTCCCAAGTCCCAATCTCCAGGGGGGGCATGAGATAAGTGGATGCCAGCGGGCGACACTGGCCGGGACGGCGGCTGGCCAGCCGACCTGCGCGCGCAGGCTGCGCGCGCACTTTTCGAACACCGCCTGTTGTCAGCCGGCGGTAAACGCGGTAAACAGCGCGTCGCTACAACCTGCGGCGTTTCCTTCTATTATATAATACTCTAGGCGCTGGTAGAGTAAAAACTGTGCTCCATCTGCCTCTTATAATTGTATGTAATTTTTGGACTTATTAAAATATAAATTATTAATTTATAGTTCTCACTGCAGCTCGAACCTTTACCCTAACGCGGTAGAACAGCAGGCTCGCCACAATGTTCGGTACACTTTTTGATGGTACACTATGATGTAGGTTCGTTTGGATTAAAATGGTCTCAAGCAAAGGCGAATATATAATTAAAGAGGATCAACTTTATATTGGGGTGGTTCGTTTGATATTGAAAAAATGATTCAATTAATCATCCGTGGTATTTTAATTTATTAAGGATAAATATAGATATTAATATTATGTTACAAATTAAATTTTTAGTAAAAAGAAGTTGGAAAATGTTCGATTCAAACGGATGAATGGGAGAGCACGTCCGCCGGTGATGGCCGTCAGTTTTCGAACATCTCTGCCGCCGCCGCGCATGCGCGCCGACTTGGCTTCACCACCGCCGCCGCGCACGCGCGCCGCCTTGGCGACCGCCGGTAGAATGTTGGTTGAAAGGCCGTTCACGCGCGGGCGTGCCTTGCCTCTCGCAGTCCACGTGAGGCCCAGCGCAAATTACCTTTCACTAACAAGTGAGTTGGAAGCCGTCGGGATTGAGTGGCAAGACGTGCAGAGTGGGTAGTCCGCACGGGACAGTAAGGACAAAGTTTGGGACCAAAAGACGCTCTCCGAGTACGTGTCACGTGGCACCAGGACCAGAAGAAAGTTGAGGATTAACTGAGGAGAGCTCGGCGTCCTACAAGAAGCCGCGGAGGCAGAGAGGAGCCAAAACGGCGGCCACGAGCGCCGCCGTGAGACCTAGCACTAAGCGGGCCTCTCTGAAAATATCCACTGTAACCTAACTATTGTCAACATCCGGACCAACGCCCTTTTTTGTCCCTCCCTGGATCCCCCGGTTGTCCAGTGGCAAGCTGGCGTCACTTTGAGACGACTAGAAAAGACGTCATATTTTATTACTCACATATCACATTGTTTAAATTACGATAGAATGTGCCCCCGGTGAGAAAGGTTTGATTAGGGGAGTGAAATAAAATGGAGCGAAAAGCTAGCAAACCTATTAAAAGGGAAATAATTTGGGGCACAAATTAGATACTAGAATAAAAATGAAGATAAAGGGAATAGTGGTTACACACTGATATAATATTATAAAACTACAAAAAAAATATATAAGGAGTACATAGCAAGGATAAATTTAAAGTAAACACAAACAATAGCGAGGGTAAATATTTGGGAAAGTTAGGTATACTATTTACAGTTTTTTGTTACTTAAAGCGCCATGAGTAATCACAACATAGTTTCAGGGATGTAATACAGGAACGAAGAGAAATAGAGATAATAAAATAATATAAAATATAAAAGAAAATTGACTGAAGCAATAAGTTTGGGATAGGCAGTGACGCAGTGAAAAATAAAGGAAGAGGGTCTGTGAATTGGTTTCTGCAAAGGACATCTCAGGAGTCCTGCCCTGCAATACGAGCCTAGAAGCGAGGTATTGTTTTCAGGGATCAGAAATCTCAAGATGCCCTGTAAGAAGTATTAGATCAGATGGGCAAAAGGCGTGAAGATCGAAGGAGTGGTAGGTAATGGGAGAATATGGGAAAGAAAAGGCTTGCTGAGAGAGGTTAAAAAGAGATGGAGGCTCAAGAGCTGCGCAGCTGTCGGTGATTGAGCTCGACCAGATAAAAAATAAAAGTAAAAGAAAAATGTGTGGGCGCATCATGCTGATGATGGCGATGGATCGAGCATGAGAAAAAAAATCGCTGGTTACCCAAGCTCTCCGTGTGGAGTTAAAATGGGGAGGAAGAGTGTACCAGGTCAATTAATCATTAAAAAAAATTGTTGACGAGCAGGAATCTCAGGAAGCGTTGAAGAGGTTAGAGGGTGGAGGTAGATTGTGAAAACAGGGTTTGACTGTTGCCATTGATTGATTGAACCCGGGTTTGAGGGAAAAGAATGAAATGAAGAATGCTGGGACGGTGACCCGGGTGTAAATAAAAAATATATATATATAAATAAGCCATGGATATTCCTGAACACATCATCAGAATTAGATGGCGAGGAAGAAGTAGTCCATTGGGGCAAATCAATAACAACAAAAAGTCGGTTAACAGGAACTCTGCGATGGACGAGGGGTGGTAAGAACGAAGACACAAGAACTAAGGAAAAGGATCAATAAACGAGAGAAGTATGAAAGGCAGAGTTGGATGGATCAAGATATGAGAAGGGACAGTTGGTAGAGAGGCGTCACTGTTAAAACAAAAAATTTAAAGTTAAATTATCTTAAACGTAGGCTATGGAAAATCAAAACAAATCATGTCAAAGAATATCAGGTTTCAGATGATGTTGATATAGGTTGGCTAATGGTTTTAGCTGTTTAGGGATAGTAGGAAAAGAAGTATCTTAATGCAAAAGAAATATTCAAATATTATTGATTGATTCCACAATAAAAAATTGCACACATCAAGGATCGTATAAATATAAATGAATAAGATTTAAAAATATATTAAGTATTTAGGTTAGTGTGTTCCCCGCGTGATGCAATGCCAATAAACGCAAATTAGACGATGTTTGAAAAAGTCAAAAGTGTTAAATAATTTGAAATGCCATTATGGTTTGTTTTTTAATTTTAGTTTATAATTATAATTTCAGAGAAGTCTCACATGGTGAGAGAGAGAGAAATAAAAGGAAAATTAAATTATCAAAAGTAGTAAAATGTTACAAGTAAACTTATAATGGATATCTGAAGGTTTAGAGTGACGCAGTGGTAAAAAGAGAGGAAGTCTAAGCTGATTCTTGCAATGGCGCTCGGCAATGCAATACGTGCCTGTGTAGGTGAGGTATTTTTTCATTAACCGAACTCCCAAGACTTTCCATAATCAACATTAGATCAGACAGGGGAGGTAGGTAAGTTGAAAGTGGACAAATGGGAAAGGTGAAGCCAAGAGTTGCTCTGTTGGCAATGATGATTGAGCTCGGATAAAAATTGAACAAAAAAAAAATAGTGATACATTTGTTAAAATGATGGTTGTAATGATGATCCGAGCATTGAGAGAAAAAAAACTCGAACTGGTCGCCTGAGCTCACTGTTGGGAAATGTACAGCGAGGAAGGTTGAGCCGCTGGTTTATTCAATAATAATTTTTAAAAAATTGTTTGGCGAACAAGAGACTCTTGACTGTAGGAAATAGGAAATATGAGGATTGTGGAAGGTAAAGGGTACTATTGCCATTGATGATTGAACAACCCGACATTGTTGAATGTAATGAATGCTGTTGTCGGGTGATGGATAAAAAAAAGAAAGAATCTTTGGATTTCCTGAACTCGTTATCGGGAATTGTATATCGAGGAAGGATGGTCCAATAGATGAATTGATAAAAATAAAAAAATGTTTGGCAACAGGAACCCTATGGGAGACTATGAGGTTAGGAGGAAATTGGTTAAGGAGGTGTGAGTAAGTGATATAGGATGGGAAGATAAGATTGGGAGAGAGAGAGATAGAGAGAGGCGTCAATATGAAATAAAAATAATAATCTAATAAAAACAATTTAATCAGAAATAAGACGATCTAAAGGTTTTAAAAATATATAAAAAAGTTTAAAAAAACTCAAATGATGTTTAAAAAGCTTGACTTTGTAAATTTTTAGAATCTATATATGATGACAGATGAAAAAAATAGTCAAATAGTAATATTTCAAATGATTGCTGATGGTTGAATATTCTCAGATAAAATGACCAAAGACAATAATATCTATATAATAATGTGGGCTTGGATGGTTTATAATGGCTCCGTGTGTTGGGTATTGAAAAATAAAACAAAGAAATATAGCATACAAATATAAAAAGGGTGATAGCTTGATTGATTTTGAAATTGGATGGCATTGACGAAGATGATTGTAATAAAGATAAGGGTAACATTAAAATATGGCATTCTTATTTAGAAAAATAGTTCACACTGGGGGATAAAATAAGGTAAAAGTAGCAAATATATGTATGTTACAATTAACATCACAAGCAAATTCTACTCACCCAGGGGGAAACGGTTAATGTCTATAAATACGAGGGTGAGTAGAAAAGTAAGGTCTCCTTTTTTTTTTCATAGAAAAACACATTTAATCACAATTTTTTATACATCATTGGAAAGGTTGGACACTTTGCTATTTTTCTACATAGTCGCCTTGATGCTCAATCACTTTTTTCATCTTGTCAATCAACTTTTTAATTCCGGTGTTGTACCACTCTCCCGCCGCTTCTTTGAGCCACTTGTCGACCCACCTGGCGGACACCTTTCTGTAGCCGAGGGTCTCAGACACAATCTTGTGCACGGAGAAGTGGCTGCAATCTTCATTCAGGCCATCCTCGATCTCTTCAAGGGTTATCCGCCGGTTTGTGCGCACCATTTGGTCGATTCGAGCCACGGTTGATTCCGGCAAACTCGGCCGCCCAGACCGCTGTTCATCGTGGACGTTTATCCGCCCCTCGTTAAACTCCCGGCACCATTTCCGCACATTTTTGATGTCCATGCACTTCTCACCATACACTTCCACTAACTGACAGTTACTGAAACCCTCGGCTACAGAAAGGTGTCCGCCAGGTGGGTCGACAAGAGGCTCAAAGAGGCGGCGGGAGAGTGGTACAACACCGGAATTACAAAGTTGATTGACAGGATGAAAAAAGTGATTGAGCATCAAGGCGACTATGTAGAAAAATAGAAAAGTGTCCAACCTTTCCAATGATGTATAAAAAGTTGTGATTAAATGTGTTTTTCTATGAAAAAAAAATAGGAGACCTTACTTTTCGATTTTAAAGTTAGTGGAGAAAAACAAGTTTGAATATCCGGTAAAAAGTTAATTAAATTATTATAGTGAAATTTTTAAAGTCAGTGAAGTTGAAATTGTAAGAAAATTTATTTTTGTGAAGATATTTTCTGATTGCTAAAATGTAAATTTTTTAAATTGTATTTTGGCTGAATCCATTTTTTTGAAATTCATCATTTAAGCTTTTAATTTTACTTATAAGGTTGTTTAATTTGTTGTTAATTCTGTAGAATCTTAAAAATTGTCCAAAATAGATACCTTTGGTGCAATTTTTTTTGATATATTTGAATCTTGTCTATTATATTTAATAATGTTGAAATCGAAATTTGATCTTTTGTCATATACTTCTATACTTTTTTCTTTTAGGTTTATGTATAAATCGAGGAAGTTGACTTTTTGATTAAATTTGATTTTTTCATTATTTTTTAGATTTAGATACAATTGCAATATGATACAATTCCAAGGCAAGATACTATTCCTTTAACTTCCAATTACCGAGGGAACCAATTATTATTGATTTTATTCAACTTATCGAGTATTTTTCAAGGGACCGGGAGAAAATGTTCACTTTATCGAGAGATTCGTTAGACAAACCTTTACTCGGGTAAAACCCGGGCGAAGCCGGGTTCGTCCGCTAGTTGAATATAAGAATGTCATCTACGTATTGGAACAACCACTAGTTAACTTTGTTAAGATAAAATAATTCCCTCTCATACCAAAATAACAGGAGGTTGGCCAATAATGGACTCGATGACGTACCCATAGGTACTCCTTGTTTTTGATTGTAAATTTGATTTTTAATTTGAATATAATTGAATTTAAGAAATGTTTCTAAAAGTAATTTTGCTTTATTGTAGTTAATTACAATAGTTTTATTACCATTGTGAATTAAAGGAATATTGAAAGTCTTGTCAATTAAAAATTCTGAAAATAGATTAATAATTTTGAGTTTAAGATCATCTAACTCCAGTTTAGAGAAGAGGTCTTCAAAATCAAAATTATAAACTGATTTGAGTTTGGGAAGGTTTTTGTTAATAAAATTTAATACGTTTCTATTGGAGTCAATAAAATTGTATTTTTCTTTATTTTGGATTTGTTTTGTTAAGAATTTTAAAGTTGAAGCTAATTGAAGGTCTAAATTGTTCAAATTAGAATTTATTCCAGATATTATGGTTTTGAATTTAAGAGGATTTTGTGAATTTTTTTTGGGTATAATGTAAATATACGGTATAATAGGGGTGGTGTTTTTTTGCTATAGATATTTAAAGTTTTTTCTTTAACCTCTAATTCCTTTTTAATTTGAATTGGGGTTAAATTTGATATTATGTATTTATCGGTGTTGTCCATTTCTTGCATAATTAAGTCGTGGTATAGATTTTTGCAAATGATTGAGAAATTGTTGGAACATTTATCAATTGGAGTAATAATGTACTCTTCTTGAATAATTTTGATGTTTTCTTTTAATTTTCCAATATTTAAGTGGGGTATTTTTGGAATTTTCAGTGTATTGTGGTAAATTTTCTTGACATGTTTTATAATTTCAAATTTCCAATTAAGGAAAGTAAATTCGGGGATTTTGAACTTTAAGCTTGTTTTATTAATAAAAAGATCAAGATCTTGGATGATTGAATTAACCGTGTTGTTGTAATTTTGTTTAATTGGAAGTATAAATATATATCCGTTGTTGAGCAAGACTTGTGTTTCTTCATTTAAGAATGTGAAGTCACTGGTTAGGATGTGAACTTTAAATTTATGTTGGTCACTTATATTATTGCACTTACAATTAATACTATTAAAGTTGTTTAATTTTTTTATGAAGGTATTATAGTTTCATACCATACTTCCTAGATTTTTATTGTATTTGAATGTGGTTTTAAAATTTAAGCTTTGTACTGGGAATAAATATTTGATATCAGTGTTGTTGAATATATTATTAAATTTGATATGTTCAAAGATTTTGTTTTTAAATTTTATAACGATGTAAACAGAATTACTGTTATCAATTTTCTTAAATTTGTAGCGATACCTGAAATTTTATAAGATAGATTGTTAGTTCTAATATATTGTATACATTTTTCAATTTTTTTGTTGTTAAGTTTGAAAAGGAAGCTAATGAATTTTTGTGTAAAATTTGATTGGAATTCCTGATTATTAATTAAAACCTGTTTAAAGTCTATATAACCAAGTTTGTTTGTGCTTTTTCCCTCTTGTTATTTGGAATAGTATTCAGTTGTTTTTGTATTTAGAGCTACTTTCATAGATAGTGATATTTGGATCGGCGTTGGCGCCAGGTTATTCTGGACCTATTCTCTTTCCCTCCCCCCCCCCCCCCCCCCCTTTGAACCTTCCATCCCTCTCAAACTATTGTTCAGTCCTACAAGCGGTAATTTCGCACTTCTCTCAGCCTTGAAAGACATTTTCCCCCTTCCACCACATCTTTCAGTGGTAATCTTCTCGGACTGCCTCTCACTTCTATCTTTACCCGATTTACATTGGTGTCATCCCGTAATCCATAGATGCCAAACTACCCTTTACAAACTTCTTGCTTCACGTAGAGTCACACTCCACTGGGTTAATGGTCATTCTTGAAACTTTGGTAACTGTCGTGCGGACACCCTTGCGAGATCTGCCTCTGCGAACATCGCCTCTTCCGCCTAATACAAACTATCTCACGCCGCACTCTTTTTAACAATCTTATCAAATCTTTCTAGGACACATGGGAGGAAGAATTCATCACCGCCAACCCTACAAACTACAATAACCTGGGAATCTCTCCTCGTGTTTTATCGTTATCCTTCAAACACATCATACTTGATTGTGCAATAACTACAGGTCTCGTACTGGACACACATGGATAGGGTCCTTTTACAAAACCGAATATATACGTGCCCAAACATGCAACCACTGTCTCTCCTCTGAAGAAACAATTACACACATTTTCTTTGAGTGTCCCAATCTTGATTCTGAACGGTCACAACTCTATACAGCCTGCCTCAGGACCATTCGTTACATACCTCTAACTTTGAAAGAACTTTTTTGGGAGGACAAACTTTGGAAATAAACACCAAGATTTGTACATAATAGAAGTAAATTTGTTCTCTCCAATATAACAGCTTCGACCTCAACCTAACTTTCTAACCGATTTTACTCACCTCAAACTTATATTCCTTTACAGCTTTTCTAAATGTATATCTTTGGATCATTTTTGCTTTGCCCACTGCAACCGCATATGTACCTCCATCACTTTCTTCCTTTCGACATGATAATGCCCTAACTGTATAGAGCCTCCTTTGCTATCCCCTCCATTATCATCCCTTGGGATATTTTTCTTAAAAGTAATAATAAAAAAGAAAAATAAATAAATAAAATATAAATAAATTCCAAAAAAATCTTGAAATAAAAAAAACTCTAGGGGCATTATGGTCGTAATTGTACACATAAAGCTATTTAAAAAAATAAAAAAATAATAATAATAATAAATATATAAATAAAAATGATTAAATAAATAAATAAAATAATTAAACCCTCTTATCATATCCCTGGCTGCCCTTGTGTAAAAACTTGTAACTGTATTATAACTCTAATGTCTCTTCTTCTTTCCTATCTCCACTCAATCATATTAAGGTCTCAAGATTGTAGAGCTTGAGACTTTTCATGGCGTCTGCCGGGGAAGAGTAGAGCTCATCAATGGATGAGTCAATACAGTCAATAATGTATTTTGGGGTTGCAGGTTGAGAATTGCACTTAGCACATAGTGGGAAAACCTTGCAAACATTCTGGAAAGTCATTGTCCGTAGATGACCAGACTTAAGTCTGGAAATCAAAGACTGTTGTTCGCTTGGGAGGACAGAACCGGTGCTTGTCCCTCCTGCTCTGTACCGTCGCTGTCATGTGCAGCATTAGAGTTCCATTCCTGCAGGCATTGAGTTTTGATGGTACGGAAGAGGTCTCTTTCATCTAGTTGTGTGGTAGATTACCTGGTTTTAGGTAGGCCAAGAGCTCCAGCCTTTGCCAGAGAGTCTGCTAGCTCATTTTCAGGATTTCCAACGTGAGCTGGAAGCCATTGCACTGTGACAGAGTTGTTGGCTGGGAGTCGGTTTACAGACTTAGCAATGCTCTTGAGAAGAATTTCTTGACTGGAGAAGCAGATTTGAAGGGTATAAATGATTGCTCTTGAGTCGGAATATATTATTATTTTGCTTGTGTGTGTGTGTGTGTGGTGAGTTGATGTTGATGACTTTTAGAGCCGTATCTATTGCAGAGAGTTCCGATTTATAAACTGAAAGGTGTCTAGGGTGGGAGAGGGAGATTATTTCTAGAATCTTATCATTGTAGATAGCAATTCCACTGCCAGACAGTCCAGTTTCAAGTTGGCTATTATATTATAGTGTTGTCAGCCTAAAAGTATTTTAAGATCATTGCTTTATTATTTTAAAACATTTTCTTTCTTTTTTCAAACATTCCTTCTTAAATCAGTGATACTTCCACATTCACCAGTTTCTTCACTTGACCTATTCATGTTTTAGTTGGTTTCCATTAGAAGAGATTTGAGAAAGGTTTTTAGTCTTTCATTCCATTTTAATGGGGCTTGCTTTAAATGGGGCTTGTTTGACGCTTCATTTTTTTACTATTTACCAAACTTCATTTTTGGCAAGCGACTCTTTTTCTTTTATTGCCTTTTTCCATTTTTCTGGATTGGACCAGATATAGCTTCCGAGGAAGTTAGAAGAGCTGATTCTGTTGTTCCATCCCGCTCTAAATAGAAGTATTTATATCTTGATGGTGTTTGTAAACTACTTCTTGGTTTAAGATTAATTTTTGTAGTACTTGATTTTGTAGGGATATCTTCTTTGTATTCAGAGACTTCTGGTGGACTTGTTTCTTCATTTAATTCTAGTTGATCTTCAGCTTCTTCTGGTTCGACAATAGATATTTCTTCTTTTTATTTATACATCCTTTATCTAGAAAAATTACATCTCTAGCTGTAAAGATTCGTTTGTTTTGTTCATCCCAAAGACGATAACCATTATTTTGTGCATAACCTTAGAGGTATATTTTTTTACTTCTGTCTTCGAATTTATTTAAGTGTTTTAGGGTTTTGACATAAGCTTCACAACCAAAAAATGGTATGTTTGGCAAATTTGGTTTTTTTTTTTTCAACAAAGGTTCTGCAGGGGTTTTCTCTAATTCTTGAGTAGGGCTTCGGTTCAGCAAATAGGCTGAAACCCACATGTATTATTCTGCACCAGAATTAATCAAAATAGCTCTAGTTTTCTCCATCAGGGTTCTATTTAATCGTTCGGCTTTGCCGTAAAGCTGAGGTGAGTGAGATATGGTGAAATCCATAATAATTCTTTTAGCTTTGCACCAGAATTTTATATCTTCATTTACATATTCTCTGCCATTGTCACATCTTATTTTTGAAACTTTTAGATTTATTTGGATTTCTGCTTCTGTAATAAATTATTTTAGATATCCTTTTACTTCATATTTATTTTGTAATAAATACACATGACAAAAATGTGTGTATTCATCAAGAAATGTTAAAAAATAGTTTTTGTTGTAGTGGGATCTAAAGGTCCACATACATCTGTATGGATTATTTCTAAAGGCTTTTTTGATTTTGTTCTAATGGAATTGAATGCCTTACTTACCTGTTTAGCTTTAATGCATGTTTCACAAATTTCAGCTTGACTTATTTTTTCTATGTTTATTCCATTTACCATATATTTTAATTGTTTTAAGCTTGAAAAATGTATGTGACCCATTTTCTGTTCCATTTTAGCATTTCTACATTTTAGGTAGCTGTTAGGTGAGATTCTTCAATTTCAGGATTTTCTGTTTCTATATTTATTGCATAGAATCCATTTTCCTGTTTTGCTCCTTCTAAAACATTTATTCCATTTTTTTACGACAAATACCTTTTCATCTTCAAAGACGACTTTGCCTTTATTTCTGATAATGGCACTTACCGATAGTAATTTATTTGTCAAGTTTGGTACAAACATCAACTCCTTGAGATCACATTCATTTCCTTGAATCTTTCCGACTGATTTTGCAATTAGAGTTTCTTCCTTTTTTGCTCTTGATATTTTTGAGTTGCAATTTACTTCATATCTAGTAAAAACCTTTTACTATTTATCATATGGCTTGTTGAGCCACTGTCTACAATGAATTCTAGCAATTCTTCCTTTTTTCATTTTATAGTCTCTCCTGCAAAAACGGACAATTTTTCTTAATTTTTGTTTCTGAAAAAGCAATCCTTTTCTTTATTTGTCTTTTCACAAATTCGGCAAGGAATATTTTCCTGGAATTTATTTTGAAATTTCTTAAAAAGCATTGGTCTTGAGTATGATTTGTCTTTTTACAGATGGTACACCTTTTATTATTTAGTCTACAATATTTTGCTAAGTGCCCGCTCTTTTTGCAGTTAAAGCACTGCTTTACTCTAGTAGCACTCATGACTTTACTTTTTGTTAGCGTTTTCTCACTTTTGGGTGTCGAGTCCCATGCTGTGCTGAAATAATTAGAGTAGTCAGGCAAAATGCTCAATATTTTAGAAATTACAAAGCTTTCCTCAATTTCTTGTTTTACATTATTTAGTTTGAATACTAAATTTTGCATTCTGCTTATATTTGTTGCCATATCTGTATTTTTATCAAATTTGAATCCATGAAATTCTTGCAGTAATTTTCATTTTAATTGATCACCTACTCTTTGATAAAAGCTACAAGTTTTTAATACATTTCTTTTGAAGTTTTGCAATTTAGAATGTCTCAAAACATTATTTTCAATGGTTAACATTATTTATTTTTGTGCTTTGGCGTCTTTTAGGCTCCATTTATCTTTTCCAGTTTCATCTGTCAAGTCTTCAAATAGATATTTTCCATTTACAATATCTAGAAGGCCATTTGCTTTGGAAACAATTGTTATATATATATATCTGAGAAATCCATGAGTCAAAATTTTCAGGACTTTTAAGTCTCTTAATATTTGCGATATCTTCGCTGACAGCCATTTTTGTTTTTATTTATATTTTATCCTATATTTTACCGCGATTCAAAACCGATTTCTTCTACCATGTTGGAAATCTTCTTTAGTTTAGACGATGAAACAATAAATAATAAGTTTACTCACAGCTGAAATGGTTTTAAAGAATTAGGTGATTTTACCTTTTAAGAAAGTATTTTAAATTTATTATTTCAAAGAGAGAGAGGGAAAAAAATTAACATTTACACTTACTATTTATAAAAACAAAAATAACACTTCTTCTCTCTTTTTTATATTACAGTGTTGTCAGCCTAAAAGTATTTTAAGATCATTGATTTATTATTTTAAACATTGTCCTTCTTTTTTCCAACAAAATATTACTTAAAAATAACTGTAACAAATAATCGAGTGTTAGCGGCGTCTGTCGTACATTCACCCTCGACTATGGTGTAAATGATCAAAAGTCACATTAACCAGTTAAATATAGCCTAAGTTCATTTTTTTCATTTCAAATATCTATCAAGGAATGAGAGAGATTAAAGTCACCTAAACAACCTCTTAGCAACAAAGAATATCTGGCATTCGTATCTTCCCGCAGATGGGAGCGATGGGGCTATTAAGGAGATGGGAAAATCTAAATTAGCGCTAGAAATGAGATATGGGAGGAGAGAATTATGCAAGAGTACGCGCTGATAAGAAAGAAGATCCCTCTGTTTTTTGCCTCCGTTGTAGTCGTGTGAGCAGGAAGTTCTGAGGAATTAAGAATAATGTCGGTCACACAAGTGATTCACTCACTTTTTGCCTTCTTCCATTCACTGCTAACGACGTGGATTCCCACCGTTATTGTTCCCACAGACTCCTCCCATCATTCTGGCACTGAGATTTCTCTCTAACTCCTCATGATAAATTTCTCTACCGAGAATAACGTCGGTCTTTCACGACTACGGGCTTAGAAACAATGTCTAAGGAGCTGCGAAGACTTATGAATTTGAAATATTTTTCTTTCTGAGAGAGATTCTTCTCTGAGTCAGAGAAATTCAGAATAAATATAATTGTATATACTTTTTCAACCTTTTCAAAAAATGTGCTCCCTAAAACTACCGTTTTTTAAATAGAAACCACCCTTCTTTAAAGTTGTTACTTCTCCAAATTGGATTTCCCTGTGAGCGACCGCCTCTTTAAGTAACCGACCTCCAAAATACCACGTGAACTTGGGACTCGTGTCTAAATGTATTTTGTATTAGTATAAAAGTCATTTACTGAGTGAATAATAAGGTTTCTTTCGCTTCGTACCTTAGCTAAAGATGTACTCTTTATATTTAAAAAAAGTCAAATGAGGAATGTTCTATATTTTTAGAATCCGCGTTGGTAATACTTCCCATCAAATATGCTTTTTAATATACATTAAAAGATATATATTTTTATAAACATTGATATTTGAGTGATTAACTCATACAACCTTTTACACTCACTTCAAAGCAACCTCGAAAATGACAAATGATTCGTTTCTTGAAGTATAGACATCAGTGAAAAAAATTATATCCAAGATATGCGTCTCAAATTAGCATATTATCATTATGGATTGCGTATTATTGGCTGCGGTTCATAAAAAGAGAGAAAGCGAGAGAGAGAGAGAAAGAAAAGAAGGGAGAAGAAGGGATACTTAGCGGTCCGTCCATCCCCGCTAATACATATCCCACCCCCATTGTTCCCTGACCTTATGGCGGGCGGCATCACGACCTTCATTAGACCCCACCCTAGTTAGTTGTTCCATTCCTGCGGCAAAAGGCGGATTCTAGGCTCTTTCAGATGGTCAGAAAACCTTGGCGTTTTGGGTTAGGCAGCCCACCATTCATTGGTCCGAAGAACCTGGGGTGACTCACACCCCCATTTCAACCATTAATTACCTAGCTGTATGTCTTGATTCCTTTTGAAAAAGAAAATAGAGATTTCTCTGCAGCCTTTCTGGCGAACCGTGGATTTGGAATAGAAAAGCCTAGTAAAGACATACAGAAAACTGTTCGACTCTGCCTTACTATATCAAGGTTACAGTAAGCTACTGACAACTGTATAGATCTATTAACAGCCAAATCTGCCTTCGACGTTCTCAGTTTTGGCAGAAAAAAAAAATTCCAAGACAATTTATTTCCAATTAATTAAACGATACTCTGTGTGTGGGAAGTTGTTTAAAAATAGATTATATATATTTCATATATTCATCGTCTTCCAAGAGTTCTTGGTCCTCTCTAGACCTCCTTTTACAATTCAGATAATCCTGGCCTCATTGGTAGAGACATTAGGATGTCCATGAAGTAGAAGCATAAGCATAGGAAATGAAAGATGGGTTAAAGTAGTTAATTTGTACACCCGGACCACTGTTCGATTTCGGCAGAAAGATGATCTTGCCGCGCCTTGAAGATGGAAGAAAGGCTCTTCTCTCTTTCCTTATCAAGAAAAAATATTGAACTTCCGTATTTTCTTAATTTGAATAAGTTGGTCCAGGAAGGCATGATTATTAGATGAGTAAAATGACCTTCGTTAATCAATTAACTCAACATTGAAATTATTTAAGAATAGATCTAAAAATAATTGATGAAATGTGAGTTTGGATAACAATTTTTAATCCGTCGTACAAGGTATATAGTCATCTGTCTATTGTTTTTATCCGTACTGATTACTGAAAAGTCACATATAATTAATTTGATTAAACGTGACCCTATTGCGTTGTAGTTCTGATTTATAATCCAATTAATACCTTTTCACAATTCAATAGTTTAATATATGAAATTTTGTTTTGTTACTAAATATTTTTTTATCAATTTTTCCTATATATTTATATAATTTAGTATTGAATAACAGATTATAACAAACATAATGTATGCACAAATTATTGAGAGTGCTCATATAAAAAAAAACATATCAATGGCTACCATTATAAATGTGCTCCGGTTAATTTAATTAAAATATTATTAGAATTGTTTGTAACTTATCAGATTTAAACTATAGTTAGAATATTCACACAGAATATTGACATGTAGGTGTTCTTGAATCGAACACATATTTGTAACTTCAGTGAGGAGGAAATATCATACACATATGCACTCTAAACAAAAAAAAAACATGAACACACACACAGTAAAACACACATATACATGTTAACATACACACACACAGTGTCATAATTCCCACCACTCACAACAAAAACAAAATTTTATTTTTATTTTTTAAAATCTTTTTTCTACTCTTTCTTTTAGTTTTAATTCATATATTCATTGGTCGAAGAGATTGGTATGGGAGTCAGGCAACAGAGTCGAAATTCCCGCCGGGATTTCTTTTGATAAGACTCGGCCTGGTACCAATCTCTTTCCATCCTGGTTGAACCATTTAAAAAAAAACATAAAAAAAAAAATAATTACTTTCAAAAAATTCACATTTTCTTTCTTTTTAACTTTAAATGTTTGATAAAAAAAGATAATATGGTTCTGTCTTTGCTCTTTTTTTTTTATCCTAATAGCTTCAATGCTTCCCTTTTTCCCCTATGTTCTGCCTTTATGACGCGTAACTGCCGAGGCTACAGCGTGAACTTATTATTACCCTATGTTGTTACTTAAAATAAAATAACCTTTCTGATACCCTAAAAGTAATATTTTTATAATTTGTTTTTAATTACACTTGTACACACACTTTTTCCTTCTCAATATTTGAATGCTGTTTCTAGTAAATTCCAACCCATAGATCATGAATATAATCTTCATTTTTCAAAATTAGCTCAATTTTTTGAAAAATATATTAAATATTTTATTTTATAAAGAAGCTGATGTCATCGCTGTCGTTAAATATTTTTGAAGATATTGACTTTGTAAGCATAAAATTTAATCATCATTTAGATGAAATGCATATACCGTTGTAATTTTATACCAAGAAAATGTTTAACAAATATTTATTTTCATACATATTTTCAAATATATAAATAATGCTGCGTAAAACCAAAGCTAATCCAGAAATGTTCTGCTACATTTGTGGAAAATTTACAATTCTCAAACAGAGGAAACATATCATCCCAAAGATTCTATATGAAGAATGCTATAAAGAATATTTTAGTGTGGCCTTAGGTGATAAAGACAAGTGGTGGTGCCTCCAGAGTGTGTGTGGAACGTGCTATGAAGGGATTTTCCAATGGTAATCGGGGAAATCAAAAGGTATGCCCTTTGTTGTACCAATGGTTTGGCGAGAACCAAAAAAATGACCATGACGATTGTTATTTCGGTGTCTGCAAAAGCACAGGCCTTAATAGCAAAAAGAAGCTAACTAACCTTTATCCTGATATACCATCAGCTAGGCAAACCTATTCCTCACGACCTCGAGAATCCCATACCGATTCCTAAAACGGTTCAAGAATCCTATATCGAAAAGGATGATCAGCACACAGCATTTGCAGATGATCATCAATTAAAAGACCTTGAATTTATTTCAAATGAAAGTGGCATTCCACATTTATTTGATCAGGCATCATTAAATGTTCTAGTTAGGGATATAGGGCTATCAAAGGAAGCAGCAGATATCCTTGGATCAAGATTAAAGCAAAGGAACCTCTTGTTACCACAAACCAAAATCTCTGTCAATCGTAATAGGGAACAATTATTTTGCCATTTTTTTTCTGAAGAACAAGGATTAGTGTACTGAAATTATATTTAAAGCCTTTTTAAAGCTCTGAAAATTAATTACAATGCTACCGAGCATAGGCTCTTTATTGATTCCTCTAAACAAAGTTTGAAGGCTTGTTTGCTGCACTATGGTATACCTTCCATACCAGTTGCCTATTCTACCCAAATGAAAGAAACATATTGTTAAAAAATTTGTGGTGATCTTAAAATTATAGGAATTTTTAGGGGCTGCTGAAAGGAAACACAAAGTATCCTTGCTTTTTATGCAAGTTGACAGCAGAGACAGAAATAATCATTATATACAAAAAATATGGCCTGAAAGAAGTATGTTTCGCTTAGGTGAACAAAACGTTGAAAATGAACCGCTTGTCCATAAAATAAAAATGTTTCTTCCCCCTTTACATCTCAAATTAGGGTTAATGAAAAAAATTGTAAAGGCTTTAAAAAAAGATAGTGATGCTGTTAAATATTTAATAACTAAATTTCCGAAGATTATTTGTTCCAAGATAAAGGAAAGTCTCCGGAAAATTATTATCAATAATATTCGTTAGGCAAACTTTCACTCGGATAAAACCCGGGCGAAGCCGGGTACACATCCGCTAGTTATTATATATGTACCCGAAGGGAGCCTATCTCCCATTTAAATGTAAAGAACAACGCATTTCTAAATATTTGAATTCATAATGTATTTCATATTCTATCTGTTCGTCTTCACAATTAATTTTCGCTTTAATTCTTTTCAACAGGTCTCTTCCCAGGATGAGCGTGTTGAAGTAAGATTTCATAAATACAAACGTATCAGAAAAAGCTTCGTCATCAAATTTTATCTCAATTTCTATATTTCCGATCATATCGAGATTATTTCCATCTGGACCAGAACAAATGGTGTTGAATATCTTTATTTCAGCTCCTATTTTTTTCGCAGTTATAAGGTCGACCACTGACAAGTCTGCGCCTGTGTCCATCAAAGCATTAAAAAATCAGAAGTCTTTCACATATACTTGGTTCATATATTTAGGGTCTGGAATTTTTATATTATTTATGGTCGGCTTACTTTGGTTTCTCGAATTAGACGCGCTGCTCAGTTTAAATCTTCTAGGACAGCATATCGGTTATGTGTAGATATGCTAGTTTCTGCACAAATATCGGCGTAGGTCCTAGGGGTGTAAACGTGATGAAGATTTATTTGTTCTCCACTATTATGATAGGTTCTGGAAATTAAAGGCTGGCTTTCTTGGAGGCTTGGTGTGTGAATCTTTCTGAAAAATCTTGTCCTGCAGTTTCTTGCGATGTAAACTGTTTTTTTTTTACATTTGAAACATATTGGTCTTCCGTCTTCTGTCCTATTCTTGTTTGATTCTGGACTCTTATCGTATGCTTTCCTCTGGTAGATCGGTTTTTAGTTCAGATATGGGAGGGTAAGGGCGTCTAGGGGCAGAGACCTGAGACAGAGACTTGTTCTGATAGTAGCTTGGAGCGGGGGGCTCGGGCTTGGAATAGTTCTGTTCGCGTCTTGTGACAGTAGGATAAGTTCTTTGTTGCACTTGCTGATTGGGTCGAGCATAGCTTGGCTTATTTTCTAGAAGTTTGGATTTTTGCACACGTCAAGGAGTCCATTGGTAGTTTTAGGGGGATTTAAATAAAGCGCAAAAGAATACTCTTTTTTAATCCCTCAATAACCCAATTTATTATTCTCTTTTCTTTCATTAGAGGGTCGAACTTATTACAAAAAAAAAACAAAAACAAGGATATCCTCTGCAAACCTGATTGCAGGCTCATTCCATTGCTGCATCCTATTGAGCTTCATTTTCAATTCTTCTTTGTTGGCATACGAGGCAAAATCCTGAATTAGCTGGGTCTTGAAATTTTTCCAGGTGGTAAAGCTAGTCTTATGTAAGTTCAGTCAGGTGTTTGCGCTACCAGTCATGTTCATAGCCGCATAACGCGATATTATGTAATCTGCCCAGTGATAGAGGAAACCGATTTCTTCTAGAGATTCAATCCAAGTGCGAGGGTCTTCTGTACCATCGTACTTGGGGATTTCGATGTTAGGGTTCAAGACAACTGGGTCGGCACTTGCATCTCCGCCAATTGTTGCACCGGATTGCAGTTTGGAAGAATCTTCAGCCTTGATTCTTTCCTTAGACATGTCTTGCAACTTTCCAGAACGTGTTTCAATCATCCTGCAAGGTTAGCTAATTGAATAAATAGATATCTCTACTTTAAGTAGCCTCAATAATATTTTTTCTACAAGAAAAGTATTTACAAGTGTTACAGATAGATCAATACAACCGAGGTATATTTGCAAACTATATTCAAATAAAATGCTGACTTAGCATCAGGATGATGACGTGTCTTGGACAACTTAATCGGCGTCAAATTCTTTTCCGGCATGGATTTACTTACAGGATTCTGGCAGATAGAAATCCACTAGGAGACCAGGAAAATATAATTTTATCACCCCAATTTATTTATTATTTATTATCATCAAATCAGACGAGATATCCCCACAAGGGATGCTTGCGTCAAGCAACAACACTAAATTCATAAAACTATTTTACTTGAACAATTGGTGAATTACAAGGTTTGTATAGAAGTTTAGAGAAGAAAATATGGGGAAATAGAATTAAAATATTGCTTGATTTTAAATCTTACTTTGGAAGAACCAATGAAAGAAATATAAAATACATAGTTTAGCAATTACGGTTTTTTAACCATGATAGAAAATCGTAGATATATTTACAGAATTTCCTAAATTTTAAATATGATTTATTACTGTTTATAAATATAAAAATATCACTGTATTCAATGTATCTCCGCTTTCTGTAGTTCTGGAAGATTGGACATTCAATAAGCAGGTTACTGGAATTCTGTCTTCTCTCTCCACATAAGCACCTTGAGTCGTCTATAGTTCGTATTCAAGACAGAAAGTCTCCGAAATTTCCATGGTTAGTAACTAATTGCATATTGTAAGGTTAGGGCAGAAATATTTTGGAATTCCTGAAGGGAACATGAGACGAAAGTGAGCACACTAGTATTAGAAAAAAATATCTATCATTCTTGTTCTTAAAAATATCATTCATTATTGAAGAATAATGTGGACAGAATGTTCGTTGGTCTTCTTTACTTAGTTGGTCCAATTCATATATAATCAGTTTTAATTCGATAAAATCAGTCAGGAAAGGGATCTCTTCCAAACAGTAGATACAATTTGAGGAAGATGTTTTAAACGATCTAATTGCCCAATGAATAATTTGATATTGCATCGAATATAATTTTTGTCTACAGCGGTTGTTTATTTGGTAAAGCCAAAGTTCACATCCATATGTTAGAATACGTCTGATCACAGTATTATACAAAATTAATATTTAATTAAAGTTTATTCCCCATATATTTTTGCCGCTGAGGGAAAAAAGCAGATTTTTCATGCGATGTGCTTTATGCAAAATTTATTAATATGCAGGCTGAAATTCATTTTGTTTTGAACCTATCATTTGATAATTTCATTCCCCAAAATTTTATTTCATTTGTATGTTTTATAAAGGTTCTTTGTAATTCTAACTGACCCCTTTGGAAAGTGTGAAAGTGAATCAAGTTCGTTTTTTCTAGATTTATGTTTACCTAGTTTGAATGACACCATTGAGTAACGTAGTTTAGGGTGTTCACTTACTGTTTATAGACTCTTTAAATTATAATGCCAATACCTAATAGAGATGTCGTCCGCGTAGCAAATAGTTTCAGCGTTTGTTGATATAAAATTCATTAAAATATCTTTCAGCAAGATGTTCCACAATAATGAATTTGTATTTGAGTAGGAGATTTTGAAATCCTGTAGCACAAGTAGTACCGGGAGATGATCAGAGGTTAGTTCGTGCAGGAGTTTAAAGTATGCGTTTTGGGAGATTTTTTTGCGCACGGCGATATCAATGATATCTGGAGGTGAGTCATGTGTGGGTTCGTCGGGGTAGCTCACATCTAGGTCCATAACACCGATTGCGTTTTGAAGCCTTCTTCCGCTTGGGTTAGTGGTGGTGGAACCCCAGGCAGTATGTTTGCAGTTTAGGTATCCTTCTATGATGTTCGGAGTGATCGTTGAGAAAATGTTATAGATATCGGTTTGATCCAGATAGGTGTTTGGTTGTTTGTAGTACGAATACAGGTTCATATTTAACCCGTTTTTGTTTTTGATAGAAATTCCTGTTGTTTCCAGGATTGAGGTGGTGACATGAATATGTGCATGGCTGTACTTCTTGTGGATAAATATGGCAGTTCGGTTGTCCGGTTAGTCTGACGTTGCGGAGGGTGATGAAGTTTTGAATCCTCATTTTATGGCAAGTCTAAAGCCAGGTTTCTGACACTAGTGCGATGTCGATGTCGTGATCGTTCAGGGATTCTGAAAATTGTTGTTTTTTTGTTTCGGAGACTACACGCGTTCCAGTGAACGATTCGACAGCTATTTTTATATTTATTTTTGTAATTCATTTACATCTAATGGGGGTCACTGAGAGCCTATTTGATAGCGCTCTCTAGTTGGTTGACCTTAGTGGCTGAAGGAAGATTGGGACGTTCTTTATTGACATATGGAGTTTTAAGTAGAACTGCTCTTCACTGAAAGTTAATAACGAGTTTACAAAGTGGGAAGAGGAGCTTCTTTTTATTAGCATGAACATAAGCTTTCGGACACATCGTCCTTCATCAGATAAGAGTAATAAACGCGCTGAGGATCCATATATACACAAAGCTGAAAAGAAAATTTACATAACTGCAAAAGATAAAAGTATTTAAAGATAAAAATAAAAATAAGAACCAAATATGCTAAAAAAGATTATAGGGATTAAATGCTAATAAATCTGGACTAAGTACATATGCACTATGAATGGTGTTAATCAAGGGCAGGCAAATGCAACCTAAGGCTATTCACATAACATATGGTATTGTTCTGGTATATCTATATGCCTGTTGATGCTGTTTGTTTTTATTGACACAAATGCCTCTAGTAAAAGTCTTTGGTACTTATTATTGATATTGCTGTATAGAATGGATGGCTTTGATAGATTGAATGTATGACCGGTTTGTATAGAATGACTGTAAATAGGGGAATTTAGGTTTTTATTAGAGACGTTTCTGGAATGCTCAACCATTCTGATGGCGACGGATCTACCCGTCTCCCCGACATAAGTGGCATTACATTGGTCGCAAGAGACGGAATAGACAGCATCACCAGAACGGAGAGCACTCGCATGAAGGGAAGATCTGGTAATGGGGTGTCGGATTAGTGTGGCGATGTTAGGTGGGTTCTGGAAGTATGTTGTAATGCCATGGTGCCTTAAAAACCTGGCTATGGTGATAGACTGGGGGCAAAAAGGAAGGGAGCAAATATTTCTGTGTATAGCTGGAGCACTGTTGTGGTGAGGGTCATGCATGTGTTTAAGAATGAAGGGGGTCGGGTAGCCGGATTTGGATAAATATGAAAATATTTTAGCCTTTTCTATTGTTTGGAATAACGGGAGGGAACAATGAGTAAAGATACGTTTAGTGAGAGCTCTAACTGTATTGATTTTGTGTGATGTTGGGCAATGTGATCGGAAGTTTGTGTGGTGTGGGGGTGTGTTGTTTTTATAGTATACTGTGGTATGGAAACTGCTAGATCCGTCGCCATCAGAATGGTTGAGCATTCCAGAAACGTCTCTAATAAAAACCTAAATTCCCCTATTTACAGTCATTCTATACAAACCGGTCATACATTCAATCTATCAAAGCCATCCATTCTATACAGCAATATCAATAATAAGTACCAAAGACTTTTACTAGAGGCATTTGTGTCAATAAAAACAAACAGCATCAACAGGCATATAGATATACCAGAACAATACCATATGTTATGTGAATAGCCTTAGGTTGCATTTGCCTGCCCTTGATTAACACCATTCATAGTGCATATGTACTTAGTCCAGATTTATTAGCATTTAATCCCTATAATCTTTTTTAGCATATTTGGTTCTTATTTTTATTTTTATCTTTAAATACTTTTATCTTTTGCAGTTATGTAAATTTTCTTTTCAGCTTTGTGTATATATGGATCCTCAGCGCGTTTATTACTCTTATCTGATGAAGGACGATGTGTCCGAAAGCTTATGTTCATGCTAATAAAAAGAAGCTCCTCTTCCCACTTTGTAAACTCGTTATTAACTTTCAGTGAAGAGCAGTTCTACTTAATTCGCTCATTTTTACGCTTTTTATCCTGGAATTCATCATGAATCCTTCCGCTGAAGACCTACCTCGTTATACCTATCAGTTACGAAAGAAATCGTTACAGTTGTCAAGATGGCGCCTCCATTTGAAGTTTAACAAACTGTGTGAAACGGCTGATTTTATACCTCCATCCCTGCGAATCAGGGATCCTGTTCGCAATCCATTTTCATCCGTCGTCATACGCCGCGCCCAACTCCACCTGTTATCGTCTAGAATCAAAGGTTGCCATTCCAATATCCGATTTATTTCTAAGTCCGTCAAGGGATTGATCTTTCTGGTCTCTCAGCTACTAACCAATCCAGAAATGGCCGATCTGTTGCAATCCATCACAAGGGACATTCGGCTCCAGAAGAACGATATAACGCAACGTCACAACTCCAAGCTTCATCACTGGATCAAGAAGTACAACTTCCCTGCCTATCTAGTAGAAGCTCATCTTCCCCAGTCACCCCAAGGAGTGGTCAACCTCTCGGACTATGTCTTGCCATCTGCTGATGCTGAGATTCTGGCATTGGGCCTAAAATACAGACTGCCTGGGCCTTCTGATATTCCTCGCATCTTAGCTGGTGTGGAACCCGCTCTCAGAGGCCTTAACCACCAAGACACCCATAGGATCAGACATTTTGTCACCTCCACCCTTCAACGACCCTACAATATCCCTAAACCGTCCCTAGCCATGAACAGGGTTATCTCCCGTCTTAAACGCAATAGAGACATAGTCATAACAAAATCCGATAAAGGCTCACAAACCGTAATTCTCAACACCACAGTTTACAAGCAAAAAATGCAAAACGTTCTCGACCAACACTCCATTTTTTCTGCCATCACTGAACAGGATCATAAAACATCCGTTAAGAATTTCCGTTTGCTATTGTTAAGATTAAAAAGGTCTCAGCAGATCACTAAAGAGCAATATAACGACTTCACAGCTAACCTCGCCCAAATAGCCTACATTTACGGCCTTCCAAAGATCCACAAGCCCGATGTTCCCCTCCGACCAATCATATCTTACCATCTCTCTCCGGCATATACCCTGTCAAAATTTTTGTCCAACTTCTTGACCCCCCTTCTACAGTCTCCCCCATGGGAATATACCATTGCAAACTCCCCCTCGTTTGTGTCCTATATCACCAGCCTCACACCTCCCCCCAGGTCCATAATGGTTTCTTTCGATGTAACGTCTCTATATCTCTCACTTGCCCACCCCTTGATCATTAATAGTTTACGCACTTTCCTCGAAAATGCCCCCCTGTTAGACACCCTCACCGCGGAGACGGTTGTCGAGCTCACTTCCATATGCCTAGGCATGTCCACCTTCACATTTGATACCCAGTTTTTCAAGCAGACCAAGGGCTCCCCCATGGGTAGCCCCCTCTCAACCGTGGTGGCTGAGGTTGTCATGAGGTCACTAGACCAATGGATCACTTCACGCCATTCTTCAGACATCTTTCTATGGAGGCGGTACATCGATGATACCTTTTGCTTGGTAAGTGAGGTATCTGCCTCTCACATCCTATCTGACCTCAACTCCTTCCACCCAGACATAGCCTTCACCCATGAAACAGAAAATCACTCAGTCCTACCATTCCTAGATACACTAGTCATACGCACCCCCAGCAGTTTCCATACCACAGTATACTATAAAAACAACACACCCCCACACCACACAAACTTCCGATCACATTGCCCAACATCACACAAAATCAATACAGTTAGAGCTCTCACTAAACGTATATTTACTCATTGTTCCCTCCCGTTATTCCAAACAATAGAAAAGGCTAAAATATTTTCATATTTATCCAAATCCGGCTACCCGACCCCCTTCATTCTTAAACACATGCATGACCCTCACCACAACAGTGCTCCAGCTATACACAGAAATATTTGCTCCCTTCCTTTTTGCCCCCAGTCTATCACCATAGCCAGGTTTTTAAGGCACCATGGCATTACAACATACTTCCAGAACCCACCTAACATCGCCACACTAATCCGACACCCCATTACCAGATCTTCCCTTCATGCGAGTGCTCTCCGTTCTGGTGGTGCTGTCTATTCCGTCTCTTGCGACCAATGTAATGCCACTTATGTCGGGGAGACGGGTAGATCCGTCGCCATCAGAATGGTTGAGCATTCCAGAAACGTCTCTAATAAAAACCTAAATTCCCCTATTTACAGTCATTCTATACAAACCGGTCATACATTCAATCTATCAAAGCCATCCATTCTATACAGCAATATCAATAATAAGTACCAAAGACTTTTACTAGAGGCATTTGTGTCAATAAAAACAAACAGCATCAACAGGCATATAGATATACCAGAACAATACCATATGTTATGTGAATAGCCTTAGGTTGCATTTGCCTGCCCTTGATTAACACCATTCATAGTGCATATGTACTTAGTCCAGATTTATTAGCATTTAATCCCTATAATCTTTTTTAGCATATTTGGTTCTTATTTTTATTTTTATCTTTAAATACTTTTATCTTTTGCAGTTATGTAAATTTTCTTTTCAGCTTTGTGTATATATGGATCCTCAGCGCGTTTATTACTCTTATCTGATGAAGGACGATGTGTCCGAAAGCTTATGTTCATGCTAATAAAAAGAAGCTCCTCTTCCCACTTTGTAAACTCGTTATATGGAGTTTTGTTCTTGTTTTGAGTGGGTTGGGGAATTTCAGAAGGATTTGGACCTTTAGCGTTGAATTTTTCTTTTTCTGTATTAGGGTTTGGTTTCTTATTATTTTGGGTTTGGGGCACTCTATTTATCTTTCTATATAGTGGACAACCACACCAACTTACTGTATGCTATTCCTGGCAGTTTGCACATTTATGTCGGACTGGGCATTCGGATGTTAAATGATTTTCTCCACATTTAACACATTTGGAAGTTTCCCTACATTCAAACTGGGAGTGTCCAAAGTTTTGGCACCTGTGGCATTCTGGGACGCCTAAAATGCAGACCCAATCTTGCAGTAGCGCCTCGGATACAGTTGAAGCCTCTTGGTCTGGAATAGGAACTGCGACAGGCCATTTAGTTAAGTAATCTATTATTACCAGAAAATGTAATTATTTCCTAGGTCGCTTTTTGGAAAGGGCCCCACAACATCAATTGCAATCCGTTCAAATGGGGCAGCTACATTGCAGATCTTCAACTTTCCTTTGGATCTTGTTGTCGGTCCCTTTCTCGCTGAACATTCCGTACGGTTTCTGCACCATTTATCGACATTAGCTCGACTTTATGGCCAAAAAATCTCCCTCTAGCTTTGGCCAATGTTTTTCTGATGCCGAAGTGACCTTCCGTGGGACTGCTATGCATCTCCTGGAGAGCCAAAGGTACATGAGATCTGGGTAACACCAATTTCCAGGATTCATGCTTTCCATTTTTTTATTTATTTATTGTTACAAAAGCACGAAGTCCAAAGGACTATTGTGCTGTGCTAGTATTATTTACATATATATGATTAATTATTTACACGATGGATTAGTAGTGTTTTGTAAATTATTGTACAAATAGTTCTAAACTTAACAAAGTTCTCATAAGATAGAGTATATACACAAAGATAATTTGGTAATGTTTCAAAGTATCTACATACGATTTAATTAGTCAGAGGGCAAGTTAAAAGAAGATGCTCTGGTGATTCAACATCTAAGTGGCATTCACATGTTGGATCATTGATAACATTCAGTTTGAATAGGAAACTTAAGAAGGGTCCTTTGCCTGTTAAGAATAAAGTAGTGAATTTATCAGAAGAAATGAAATTTGGGACAGCAATTGGAAATAATTTCTTTAACAGTTTATTAGATTGAGAAAGATAAAACTTAAATTTTAGATCGAAATATAGTTTATTTAATTCTTTTTGAAGGGGTTTTTTGGGTGTTCGATCTGTGAGAGAATTTGTCATATTATACTTTGTTTGTGATAATTCAAGATAATCGGACAGCAAAGGAGTTTTCGCTAGTTTATGTGTGATGAAAGAAGATCAAGTCCTATAAGCATGAATGCATCTAATAAGAATTTGATATTGTATAGAGAGAATTCAACTTAGATCTTTTTGCTGCGGTGATAAAAGGAAACCAAATATTTGATGCATAGCTTATTGTAGAGCGTATCATAGCTTTATATGAGATCAATCTACGCCGAGTATCAATGCCCCAAGTACGTGCACATAATGAGAATAATATACTTAAGCTTCGTAGCTTTCATAATTATATTGTCAACATGTGTTCCAAAATTAATCTTATTCCTTTGTCTATGATTTTTAAAAATAACTCCCAAAATTTTAACAGTTTCTGATAGTTGAATTATTTTTCCATCAAAATTAATGGGCAATTTTTCATAGTTAGGTAGATAGAGTATACCTGTTTTGTTTGGACTTAGTGAAAGTTTTACCTTTTCACACCAGGCTTTGATTTTTATTAAACATTTGGTAATATTGTACTGAAAATCATAGATGTTTGAACTCCATACCACAAATGTCACATCATCCGCGAAAGCAATTACTCTAGCAAAACTTTCGTTAAAAATAAGTTGAAATCATTAAGTAATATATTTTAAATAAAAGGGATGCTTTCCATCCTCGCTCTCCCATTTCCTGTATAAGACACCATCTCGCAGTGTCAAAGAATTCCAGAAAGACCAGAGACCTTTGGTTTTAGGACTGTAAGGGGCCACATCCTCCCAGGATGGTTTTTCATCTGATTCCTTCCAATTTATCATTGGCAAGAGATCTCGGTCTTCACCATGATATTTTCTTAAAGCTTGTCCAGTCCAATGTTGCTCTTCTACTTCATCGCTTTTTTGCACTGTAACTTGCCTTACGCCATATTTGTCTTCAGCACGAGCACAATGTCCACATTGTGGAACACATGCCCTTCTTGAGAGCGCATCAGCATTCTGGTGGCGCTTTCCAGGACGATGTTGAATTTTAACTTGGTATTCCTGAAGTCTTTGAATCCATCTGGCTAGCTGTCCTTCTGGGTTCTTGAAATTAAAATCCATTGCAAGGAAGCGTGATCACTCCTGAGAATAAATTCCTGTCCATATAGGTAGTGGTGGAAATGTTCAATAGACTTGACGATAGCCAGCAACTCTTTTCTAGTTACACAGTAGTTTCGTTCAGGCTTGGATAGGGTCTTGCTAAAATAAGCAATTACTCTTTCGGAGCCTTCTTGCACTTGTGGTAGGACGCCACCAATTCCTATATTACTTGCGTCTGTGTCCAGGATGAAAGAGTTTCCAGGTCTAGGGTAGGCCAGAATAGGAGCAGCCACCAGCATCTCTTTCAATTTTTCCATGGCTCGCTGACAATCGGGAGTCCAAAAAAACGGCCTTCCAGTTTCAGTCAAACGATGTAGAGGTCTTGCAATATTGGAGAACCCTGGGATGAACCTTCGGTAGTAAGTGCATAATCCCAGAGCGCTTCTCAGTTGTGTCAAATCTTTAGGAAATAGGTCACATCCTTACAGTTTCTTCTTTTCTGGATCAGTTTGAACACCTTCGGCAGAAATTATATGCCCCAGGTAGGCTACTTCCTTTTTAAAGAGTTTGCACCTTTTTGGACTCAATTTTAAATTGACAGCTTCTAAACGTTTGAACACCTTCTCAATGTTCGAGAGATGCTCTTCAAAGTTCTTTCCAGGTACAATGATGTCATCCAAATAAACCATACATGTTTCGGTAGCCAGTCCTTGCAGAACAGCTTCCATTAGACGTTCAAAGGTTGCTGGCGCGTTGCAGAGTCCGAAAGGCATCCCATTGAAATGCCACAATAAATATCCAGTTGTAAATGCATTCTTTTATTTGTCATCAGGATGCATTTCTACTTGCCAGTATGAAAACCATTGGGATCAAGCCAATGCATCTAGAGTTGCATCGATGCGAGGAAAAGGTTAAGAGACCTTCTTGGTGATATCATTCAACTTCCTATAGTTGACGCAAAATCTTGTAGATCCATCTTTCTTTTTCACCAAGACAACTGGAGAAACCCAGGGACCTGAATATGGTTCAATAATGTTTTTGATCAAGCATCTCTTTTACCAAGGTTTCCGCTTCTTGACGTCGAGCAAGGGGTATCTGATAGGGTGCTTGTTTAATTGGGTTTGATTCACCAGGGTTGATTCTATTCTTTGTCAAATCTGTACTTCCATAGTCTTCTGATGACTTGGCAAAAATGTTGCCGTAGGTAGCAAGGAGTGTTGCCAGTTATTTCTGCTGTCCAGGTTGAAGTTCTTTCATCGTTTCCTCCCAGGCTTGTTGAAGATGATCTGGAAAATTGTCTTCCCTTTTAGACTTCTGCATCACTGGATGATTTTTCTTAATCAAAACAGCAGGTTCTGCATTTCCAAGGCATGAGCCTTTCTTGATGGCACATGCAGAGTCGTAGAGATTCACCACCCTTACTGGGATTACGTCCTGTCCAGTGTCAATAAGTTCCTTTGCTACGAGAATCCCCCTTGAAGGTGCTTCGGAGTCTCCTTCCAGGATAGCAAATTTTGGAATGACCTTTGTAGTCTCCAACTTTCCTTTGATGACACATTCACTACGTGGGGGCACATGTGTATCTTCTAGAGCTAACACTCGGCAGGTTTGAAAATTGTGAAGTTGCTGAGATGTCAGGAGAGGGATATCTTCATCGCTGGTCCGCAGCAAGTTCCGCCCGATATCTATCGAAGGTCCAAATTTTCTCAGGACATCCAGACCAATTATTCACTCGTCCATGATATCTGCAACGTAGCCTTTATGCTGAAAAATCTTGCTTCCGATTTGTATGCTTAGCAAGACACAATGGTGCACTTCAGCCCGCTCCCCTTTTGCAGTTTGCAGTGAAATTGGCTTCATTCGAACCTCAGCAGGCTTTGGATACAGATTCTGGAAGACATCAGTTCGCACAAGGGTGACATTAGCTCCAGTGTCAATTACCATGTCGCAGCTTCTTCCATTTATGAAGCCCCGTAGCAGTAATCCATTTTCTGTATTTCGAAGACTGGAGACTTGGATGGTACCAACAGGGGCATTCCCAAATGACCCAGCCAGCTTTCGCCCCGAAAAGCTGACTATTCGTAGTTTTCCTGGTTCTTCCTAGAGGCTGAGACGGTTTTAGAGTTATCTGGACAGTGTTTCCTAATGTGGCCGTCTTTTCCACATTTCCAGCAACCTGTATCACTGCACTGTTTCGGGGGCAAGTTGAAGACAGGTGGTCATTAGCTCCACAGGTCCAGCAGCGACCCTTTTCTCTTTCTGAATTATCCAATTTAACTTGTCTAGCCACGCGAAAACTTCCCCTTGAGGCTTGTTGGGCAGCTTCATGCTTCGTGGCTTGGAAAAGGGTTTCTTGTAGAGTAGTCGCACTTGAAAGTATGGCAAACTTTTGGGGCTCCAATGGCATCAATAAACTGTTGTTGGGCCATAAAGTTTTGTGTTTCAGACGGGCACGTTGTAAAGGCTAATCCTGCCAGGCGTCGGATGTCGTTGGCCAAATCCTGCAAACTTTCTTTCTTTTCTTGTAGTCTATTCTTGAATTTCACCACGTGAAGTTGTTGGTAATGTTTTTCTCCATATCTCGGGACTCCAACGCATCAATCAGGGCGTTGAAGTCTAGGCGAAGTTGTTCCGGAATCATCTGGAGTACATCCCCTCAGGTCCACGAAGTGCAGCAGTCATAAAGCTTGCCTTATCTCTAACGTTCCATCCGTTTGCTTGGGCAACCACATCGAACTGGGTTTTGAAGGAGCTCCATGATGATTTTTCATCAAAGGTAGGAACTTTGACAAGAGGTCTACCCGAATTGTTATTTTCTTGCTGGAAAACTGGAGTTCTTGGATGGCCCGTTTCCACAGCAGCAAGCCTCTCTTCTAAAGCACACACACACAGACAATTTATATTTTATATCTTCTTTTACAGAGGAAACGTCTTCTTTCACAGAGGAAACGTCTTCTTTTACAGCTGAGATTTCATCTTCTAAGCATTTGAACTTAAGCCCCAAGCTTTCTTTTATCTCTTGATGTTGAGCTTGAAAAGCCTCGCGAGTTTCTTGATTTTGGGCTTGAAGAGCCTCGCGAGTTTCTTGATTTTGAGCTTAAAGAGCCTCGTTTAGAGCTTCAGGATTTTCTTTATTTTGAGCTTGAAGAGCCTCGTTTAAAGCTTCACGAAGTTTTTTATTTTGAACTTGAAGAGCCTCGTTTAGAGCTTCACGAGTTTCTTTATTTTGAGCTTTAATAGCTTCACGAGTTTCCTGATTTTGAGCTTGCAAAGCCTGGTTTTGAGCTTGCATAGCTTGGATCGCTCTCAATATTTATTCCATTTTCGGGTAAGTACCATATATTATTCAGGCTTCACCTGAAGATCCCACCTCTGACACCAAATTGTTGTGTTGTTGGTTGACAAAGAATAACTTCCGTGGGTACAAAGGATCTTTAGGACTTTATTTAAGTCTAATTGATAAAATAATTACAGAGGAGTCCAAAAATAAAACAACAATAAAGAAAACAGTATTTACAAACTCACCAACTGCAGCACGGTGAGGGAAAGCAGGAGCAGAACAGGAGACAGAAGTTCGTAGAACCTTCTAGATTCTTTCAGGAATTACACCGGCGTCGGCGGTAAGCAGCAGTCCGACCTCTTGAGACAGCAGCGTTGGCTTGAAGTTCACCACGTAGCTTCGTTATTCTCCCTCTTGCATGAGTTCCTCATCCCTATATATACCAGAGTAGATTTTTCCAGAACGGTCATGGTTGGTTAGCCAATCACAAAGCCGCCAGCGCTGAGCATTGCGCAATCGCTACTAATTGGCCAATCAGTTATTCTCCGATTTTTCTACGTTTTTCTTGAACGTTTTGAAACATTCTATTCTGGAATGCGCCATTTTTTTCTACGTAACAATATTATTGTCATTAGTCATTATATATTAGAATATTCAACCATTAGCAATCATTTGAAATATTACTATTTGACTATTTTTTCATCTGTCATCATATATAGATTCTAAAACATTACAAATTCAAGTTTTTTAAACATCATTTGAGTTTTTTATATTTATTTTTTATTTTTTAAATACTTTAGATCGTCTTAATTCTTATATCATTGTTTTTATTAGAATATTATTATTTTTTCATATTGACGCCTCTTTCTTTCTCTCTCTCCCAATCCTATCTTCCTATCCTATATCACTTACTCATACCTCCTTAATCCTTTTCCTCACAACCTCATAGTATTCCATCGGGTTCCTGTTGCCAACCATTTTTTATTTTTATTAATTCATCTATTGGACTATCCTTCCTCGGTATACAATTCCCGATAACGAGTTCAGGAAATCCAAAGATTCTTCCTTTTTTTATCCATCACCTGACATCATTCATTACATTCAACCATGTCGGGTTATTCAATAATCAATGGCAACAGCACCCTTTACCTTCCACAATCCTCACCTTTCATATTTCCCGCTGTCAAGAGTCTCCTGCTCGCCAACCAAACTTTTATATATTTTTTATTTTGATTTAACCTGCTGGCTCAACCTTCCTCGCTGTACATTTCCCAACAGTGAGCTCAGGCGACCAGTTCAAGTTTTTTTTTCTCAACGCTCGGATCATCATTACAACCATCATCTTTACCATTTTATTACTATTATTTTCCATTTTCATCCGTGCTCAATCATCATTGGCAACAGAGCAACTCTTGACTCCAGCTTTCCCAATTCTCCACTTTCAACTTACTTACCTCCCCCGTCTGATCTAACGTTGATTATAGAACGTCTTGGGAGTTCGGTCAATGAAAACAATAGCTCACTTACACAGGCACGTATTGCATTGCCGAACGCCAAGAATCAACTCAGACTTCCTCTCTTTTTACTAGTGCGTCACTCTAAACCAAGCATGTCAAACTCAAATCCTAACACGGGCCTAATAAAAAAGTAATAAGATTATGTGGGCCGCAAAAAAAGAAAACAAGTAATTAATTTTTTATGGTAACATTTAGGTAGGTTTATTTTAAAAAATACTAATAAGAAAAAAGAAAGTAAAGGTAATAATTTCTTCCTGATATTTGGCCTCTCTTTTCTGCTACCATATTTCCTACTTCGGGGGAAATCTTGTTCGCAGTGATTAATTTTAAAACTGACCCAAGGTGAACGTCAGTAATTCTCGATCTGATTGGAGCCTTATTTCCTTTCATAAGTGAAAATAACTGCTCGCACCGATAAGTGCTTCCAAATATGGACATAATTTCATATGCTAATTTTCGAGTTTTTCAAATCTGGCTGGCAAATATTTGTAAAATTCAGAAACGCCAACCACAATGAATTTTGCCTTTAAATCTGAATAGCACTGGATATCTATTACCCCCATTTGCATATGATTAGGTACTGATTCTATATTTATCGAGAAAATCGAAGAAAACAAAGTAAACTTGCCTTCCAAAGATTTGAAATCAGAAAACCTTGTTTCAAATTCATTTCTAAGACTTAAAATTTTTTCCGCATATTTTTGATACGATGCAGTTTCACCTAAACTTGATTTGTACATGTTACATGTCGGAAAGTGCATTAAATCTTCGTTTTTCAACTGCTTTTCCCAAAGAACTAGCTTACATTTGAATGCATAAACTTGGTCACATATGTTGGTAATGATCTGATCCTTTCCTTGCAGTTTCAAATTTAAATCCGACAAGTGTTTTGTTATGTCAACCATGAAGGAAAAATCTTGCAACCATACTTGATCAGAAAACAAAGTGATGTCTTGATTCTTGGTTATTAAAAACTGACATGTTTCTTCTTTCAAGTCCCAAAATTGTTTGAGAATCTTGGATCATAATAGCCAACGTACCTCGGTATAGTATGATAAACCTGAATATTCGCTTTCTAATTCAGTTAAGAACAGAGAGAACTGTCGCTGATTTAAACCTCGAGATCTTATGAAATTGATGAATTTTTTGATAGGTGTAAACACATTTTCCATTTTTACTACCTTCGTACATAATACTTCCTGATGTATAATGCAATGCGTATGATGAATATTGGAACCATCAGAAATTTCACTTAGTTTTTTTAGCAGTAATGCTACGAAACCGTTGGTTTTTCCAGTCATTGAAGGAGCTCCATCTGTTGCTATAGAAGTCAATTTTGATTGAGGTAAATTGTATTTTTGCAGAGAAGATCATAACGCAATTAAATATATTTTCTCCTGTAGTAGTGTCATGCATCGGTACTAGTTCCAATAATTCCTTTAAAATGTTGAAATCCGTGTCGCAAGCTCGAAAAAAAAAAAAACAGCTAACTGAGCTACGCCCCCAATGTCCGTACTCTCATCACAGGCAATGGAAAATGCTTCGAAACAAGATGATTTTTCTTTTATCTGATCATTTAAATTTCTGGCCATATCAGTAACTCTTTCCACAACGGTATTTCGAGACAAAGATATTGCCTGAAACGTCTTCACACTTCCAGGATAAACAATTTCTGCAACTTTGATTAAACATTCCTTGATGAAATCACCTTCAGTAAAAGGTTTTGAGTGTTTAGCTATCATCTCCGATAAAACGTAGCTTGCATGCACCTCCGCTTCACTCTCTTGTGATACTTTAGTAAACATAAACTGTTGTTTTTTCATTCCCAAATTGAACTCTTTTAACTTTTCTTGTCTCATTAAACTTTCGTAGGTATCATATTTTGATTCATGTTGTTCATAATGACGTTAATGTTATATAATTTTGGTACACTAATAGCATTATTACATATCAAGCAGATGATTTTATTTTTTACTTCAGAGCAAAAATACTCTAATTCCCACTTTTCTTGAAAATTCCTATGTTCGTCAGCAATTTTTCGTTTAGTTTTACTGCCACTTGGTTTTGATGAAGACATATTGAATACAAAGGTCTGAAAAAAAAAAATAAGTAATCGCTAACACAAAATAATAAAACGTTTTAATTAACATTTAATTTTTTTAAATTAATATTTTTTAACTTACCAGACACAGAATAACTGCACAAATTATTGAACGTAACTTAAAAAAAAAATTTTTTTCTAGTACTCCGAAATAATATTTTCTTTAAACTTTAAGGCACACAATACTTATGGCGATCTACATACGTTATGTATGTAGGTATAATATTATAAAAACTTACGACTTATGTATGGCGACCAGTGGTTCGTTATTAATAAATAAATTATGTATAATTACAATTTTAAAAAATTAGGTTACACATTTTTATTAATTTTTTTTTTAATTTATAAAAAAAATTTCATTAAAATATATTGTCTGGTGGGCCGCAAATTTATTCGTTGTGGGCCGCATGAGGCCCGCGGGCTGCGAGTTTGACATGCTTGCTCTAAACCATCAGATATCCATTATAAGTTAACATGTAACATTTTACTACTTTTGATAAGTTCGTTTTCCTTTTTCACTCCCTCACCATGTGAGACGTCTCTGAAATTATAATTATGAAAAAATAAATAACAAACCCTAATGGAATTTCAATTTATTATGCTGTATATAGTTATTCAAATCCTTACATTTATAAACGTGCGATTTTATTTGCTTATCTGCTCAAAATGTTATATTTATATCCGTGGCCGTCCGCAATGCAAACACCTTTAGTCACATAAGTCCAAGTCTATTCAGCTAGAAACCCATGTTAGAAATCTTCCTCGGATAAGGGGAAGAACGAAGAGGTCAGATATCACCCTCGCCCCTCGCATTATTTTTAGCAGTCGATACACCCCGGTTTGATTGCCCCCCCCCCCCCCCCCCCCCCCGTTTGACCTCGTTTTAATTCAGCGACAATTCTAGTCCCTTGATAGGATCTCTCTTCTGCGTACAAATTTCGATATTTCCAAAAATGAATACCTCTATCTTCTCCTAATCATCTTCACACATTTTAATCTTTCAAAAATTTTTACTTATAAATTCTTTATATACCACTTTTGACTTTTCCAATTTTTAATCTTATTCATTTATATTTTTACGATCCTTGATGTGTGCCATTTTATATTGTAGAATAAATCCATATATTTTTGGATATTTCTTTTACATTATTATACTTCTTTTCCTTCCATCCTTAAATAGCTAAAACCATTAGCCAACCTATATAAACATCATCTGAAACCTTATATTCTTTGACATCATTTTTTTAAATTTTCCATAGCCTACGTCTAAGATAATTTAATTTAAAAAAATTCGTTTTAACAGTGACACCTTTCTCCCAACTGTCCCTTCTCATATCTTTATCCTTCCAACTCTGCCTTCCATACTTCACTCGTCTCTTGATCCTTTTCCTTAGACCTTCTATGCCTTCGCTCTAACCACCCCTCGTCCATCGCAGAGTTCCTGTTCGCTGACTTTTTTTTTTTTTTTGTTATTGATTTTCCCCAATGGACTACTCCTTCCTCGCCATCCCATCCTGATGGTGTGTTCAGGTAAATCCATGGCATATTATTATTTTTTAATTATTTACACCCGGGTCACCGTCCCAGCATTCTTCATTTCATTCTTTTCTCCTCAAACGCGGGTTCAATCAATCAATTGCAACATTAGAACCCTGTTTTCACAATCTACCTCCATCCTCTAACCCCCCCATGTTAACTCCACACGGAGAGCATGGGTAACCAGCGAGATATTTTTTTTCTCACGCTCTACCCATCGCCATCATCATCATGATGCGCCCACTCATACTCATTTTACTTTTACTTTTATTTTTTATCTGGTCGAGCTCAATCAACGACAGCAGCGCAGCTCTTGAGCCTCCATCCCCTTTTAACCTCTCTCAGCCAGCTTTTCTTTCCCATATTATCCCATTACCTACCTCTCCTTCGATCCTCACTCCTTTTGCCCATCTGATCTAATGCTACTTACAGGATATCTTGAGATTTCTGATCCCTGCAAACAATACTTCGCTTCTAAGCTCATATTGCAGGGCAGGACTCCTGAGATATCCTTGCAGAAACCAATTTAGACCCTCTTCCTTTATTCTTCACTGCGTCACTGCCTATCCCAAATTTATTGCTTAAGTAATTTTCTTTTATATTTTATATCACTTTTATTATCACTATTTCTCCTCGTTCCTGTATTAAATCCCTGAAACTATGTTGTAAATACTCATTGCACCTTAAGTAACAAAAAACTGTAAATAGTATACCTAACTTTCCCAAATATTTACCCTCGCTATTGTGTGTGTTTACTTTAAATTTATCCTTCTTGTGTACTCCTTATATTCTATATAAAGTTACGAGCGTCATTCTTCGTCGCCTCTGTCACGGTTTGCTTTTTTTTTTGAATGGCGCCCTCCTATTGGTCGGCTACGATCACGCCACCTTTGCCCCCCCCCCCCCATTTTTGTAACTATTGTGTTGGAGCGGGTCCTCCTTAAATAAATGCATATATTAGTTAATAACCAAATGGAATCCTCTCTTTCATTTTCTCAGTAAGAGACGCCTACGGAAGCCAACAGTACATAGACAGATAAAGCACATAGGCTATAGTTATTAACTAACATATGCATTTATCTAAGGCGCCAAATTGTAATTGTAACAAATAGTATTTGAATCAAAACATTCAATCGGGTAAAACACGGGCGTTGCCCGGGTCATTCGGCTAGTATATATATACTAGCCGAATGACCCGGGCAACGCCCGTGTTTTACCCGATTGAATGTTTTTATTCAAATACTATTTGTCACAATTATAAATTGGCGCCTTAAATAAATGCATATATTAGTTAATAACTATAGCCTATGTGCTTTATCTGTCTATGTACTGTTGGCTTCCGTAGGCGTCTCATACTGGGAAAAAGAAAGAGAGGATTCCATTTAGTTATTAACTAATATATACATTTATTTAAGGCGCGACCCGCTCCAACACAATAGATACCAACACGGAAAAGCGAGTGGGGGAGGCATGATGGGGGGGCAAAGGTGGCGTGATCGTAGCCAACCAATAGGAGGGCGCCATTCCAAAAAAAAAAAAAGCAAACGGTAACAGAGTTTATTAGGAGATGAGGAATGACGCTCGTAACTGTATATAGAATATATATATATAATTGTATTTTTATAATATTATGTCAGTGTGTCACCACTACTCTCTCCTTTATTTTTATTTTTATTCTTGTAACTAATTTATGCCCCAAATTATTTCCCTTTTAATAGGTTTGCTAGCTTTTCGCTCCATTTTATTTCACTCCCCTAATCAAAATTTTCTCACCGAGGGCACATTCTATCGTAATTTAAACAAAAATATGTGAGAAATAAAGTATGACGTATTTTCTAGTCGTCTCAAAGTGACACCAGTTTGCCACCGGACCCCAGTGGAGGGGAGAATGACCCACATAAGACTGACCAATGAGTATTAACACCCGGGGATCCAGAGAGGGGCAAAAAGGGGCATTTTGTCGCAATGTTGACAGTTAGTTAGGTTACAGTGGATATTTCGGACAGGCCCGCTCGGTACTAGGTCCGTGGTCATCTCACAGGGGCCTTCGTGGCCACTATTTTGGCTCCTCTCTGCCCCCGCGGCTTTATGCAGGACGCCGAGCTTTCCTCTGTTAATCCTCGACTTTCGCCTAGTTCTGGTGCCACTTGAGACGTACTGGGAGAGCGTCCTTTGATCCCAAACCTTGTCTTCACTGTCCCGCGCGGACTTACCACTCTGCACGCCTTGCCACTCAACCCCGACTGCTTCCAACTCACTTGTTGTCTTACCCGGGTTTACGACATATATATACAAGGTAGGATCAAAAAGTTCCCGAACTT